>JAJOZX010001179.1:0-600000 GCA_023014485.1 Bathynomus jamesi
TTCTGAACATTGTTTCAATTCGCCTGTCTGACAGAATTGGGACGGAAGCACTTTCCCAAATTGTTTTCAATTTATCAACAACTTGTTCTAATATTTGAGATATTGAAGGATCTTTATTGTATTCTGTTTCAAATCGTCTCTTACAAACAAGTAATATTTAAAAACTCCTTCGTATGTAGGAAGATTCCTGTGCCACAAATCTTCCCCCATACCAAACATGGGGCACTCAGTTGAGGCCCTGGTTGATTTTGCACAAACTCGAGACATTTTGAAAGTATACAAATCTGAAAAAGAAAGAGCTAATATCAATTATACGTTAATTTCAGTTAATAGTACTTGGCAAACTTAGGGCAAACACAATACAGAAATGCAAAATATATAAGAAATATAGTTAGACTATCTGAGTACGCCAACAACAGAACACCCACCTGCTACGAGAGCGACAGCTACACTGAACCGAGGTACTCACGTGACAGCTGAGTGAGCTGACTATAGAAAACTGTTTTTAGAGAATAGAAACTTTTTTTAAAGGTTGACTGAGCTATTTTTATACAAGTGTGAATAAATTCTTGTCTATTGTGCATCGTGGACTCTTCTGTAATTATTGGTTAAAATCTGCTTTTTTCAATTTTTTTCAATATTGAAGGTCATTGTGGCACCTGAAGATATTAATGTTATGATTTTAAATTTATACCAGCTTATTTCCTCACTACTCCACACATTTTCCACACTAGCCAATTTGAAAATTCGAAAAATGAGTTTTTCACTCCGCCCTATTGCATAATGCTCTGCCCAATTGCACCTATTTTTCTTGAAGCATCCTGTCCCGCAAATGCTTTTGATAATAGCAATTTCAGACTGTTGGGAATGTAATCAAGAGCACTTTCTGCAGTGATGTCATTTGGAGATGGATACACATCTTTTCTAGGCGAGTCGACAGACTTGATATCACTTCTGATTATTTTTGCAGCAGCTCTACTAGGTAAATCTTCTGTAGCTCTATATCTATATCACATTCTTTCGACTTTTTGTGATAATCTATAAGAATTTCATTAGCTGTCTCTCGTAGTGTTACTACATCTGCCTTCCCACTTTCACCTGATATTATGATCTTGTCTCCGTAACGTTCTAAAAGCTTTCTCTTCATGTGCCTGCGTTCGTAGACAGAGCTCTGACTTCCTTGAAGATATTCCTCCATTTTGGAAATTAGGTCTCCAATCAACAGTTGTTCATCATCATTCTCTTCCAGGTAAGCACAGGTCTGAAGGAATGCTTGGTGTTGCTCTTCATTAGTTGGTCTCCCTTTCTTCGAATCATGATCGTCGGAGGAGTATGCGCGAGGAATGTTTTTTCCACTTCGAAAATTTACGCTGCAGGTGTGATGGTAGACACAATCTGCAGCAGGAAGATCACGAAGATAATACTCCAGACGGCCTTTTACATTAAACGACATTTCATCGCAGCGGCTTTCACAGCACCTTTTTATGGTTTCGGAGAACTCTGTAGTTCTTATTTTGACATGCTCTGATTTTGGTTTGTGTTTGGAAAAAAAGTCCACAAAGGTATCGCAAAACAAACAGTGAGTCTTTTTATCCGTAAACCTTTTCCTACATACAACGTGAACACTTATTCCAGCTGTTGCAACAACATCGCTTCCACGGCTGCGGCTGGATGCATTTATACCATCTGCTCCTTTTTGCGAGATGTGAACCACTTCCTGTCCGCTGTCCAATTTCTCCTTACAAATCACGCACAATTCTTCAGGGGTCTGCATTCTTGAAGGCGGACGCACACCGAGTCAGCCGTACACCGAGTCAGTCTGAAACAGAAAACACAAATTAATAAACTGTGTTGCAGTATTTAAAAGGAGTACATAATAACAGTTTTAAAGAAAATGACAAGCACAAATACGCAGATTTGATAGTGGGTAGTAGGAATTAAAGAGTTGTATATAATATAAGTTTATAAAGATGTAGCAATGTCCATTCTCACATACACTCCATACAGTATTTTTTATTTACATTACGTGACGTCATAGTTTAATACTAGCCGCCTAATACAATTTTTAGTGTCATATAGGTTAATTTAGAAACGAAAATGTGTTTTAAAACATTTTACTGATCAAGAAAAACGTCATAACTCTCTCTACAAAGCGAAATTAAAATTTATTGTATTTCGTAGGAAACTGCCAGTCCGCCATTTTGAATTTCATTTTTGGGGGTGTTCCCGGGCTCCAATTTTGTCGGATTTTGGATATGTTATTCTGCAATGGTTCTTGAGCTGGAAACAGTTTAGAAAGCTTCTGAAGCAATTTTGCCCAGGTTGAAGCTATTTTTGTTCTAGATTGCCTGGACTATCAGCGAAGTGACGGGAACTGTACTAGTAACAGATAATTAATACAAATAGACATAACAATACTTACATTTTAGCGTTAAAGTATAGTATTAAACAAGTTAGTATTAGGTAACAAGTGCGCATAATTCAAAATTAAGGTACGTATAACATAGCAGATAAGTATAATCAAGATTATATATAAGGCAATAAAAATACAAAACCGGCCATGACAAGGCAATGTAGAACAGCATACAATTATAAGTAATACGTATTACTTGCTAAGTAATTGCTACTATACCTTATATAGACCCGTAGGCGCAACGCAAGCTTAATGACACAACACAACCATGAATGAATAACACTATCACGAATGATTCAAATTATACCCTGGGGCAGAATGACCTGAAAGAAAAGGAATTATGTCAGACAGTATTCGAGTTAAGGCTGTATTTGCATGGTTTGTAAGCGTTCTTATTTTACTTCTTTTCATCTTTCACCCCTTTCCTATTCTCTTCGACTATTTTTCCGACTTGTCGGCAGTGGCAGGCGGATGATGATGGTGAGTCTCTCTCTTTTTCTGAATGAATGTTAACTCACGAGTGATAAGTTTTGCTACTTATTTTACCCCTTATTCTCTTCTTTTAACCCCCTACTCTCTTCTTTCTCTCGGGCTAACCTTAGAGTAGGGGGGGGGGGGGTCAATTTGTATTTTTTGGGGATTATTTATTTTTTCTGGTTCTTAAAATATGCTATCACTTACGAACAGCTTAGAAATAGAAAAGAAATCATGTATTTCACTCGATAACCCCCCTGTACATATGGTTAACGTTTATTGATCATAATGTTTATTCTAAGAGTAAATTCCAGTTTATTTAAACAAATCTTGTTAAAAAACATGAAATATCATTGAAGTAGTTAGAAATAGACCTGTAATTGATTAATTCATTACAGAATATATTTGCTAGAAAATAATGGAAAATAACATATGTATATATTTTTACATCACCTAGACAAAACGAAGAAATCATAAATTCAGACATAGCATAATATAAATGCCTCTAATTACCACACATTATTTAGCACATAAGTATATTTATAGCATTATCAAAATCTTTCATAGTCAGTGTCATATTTGATACAACTCTGTCTAGATAGATTTTCAAGTTAATTGCATAAGTCTCTATTGGAAGATTCTTGTAGTGCTTTTTCAGTTTGAAGATATCTGACGACCTGGGAAGAGATGTCGATGTATCTCTTGCATATCTCACTTCGATGTATATTCTGTCATTTTTCTCTTTGAGTGACAACCTTGTATCATTCACAAAATCATCTACTTCACTCAGTGGCGGTTCCTCATATGGGCAATATGGGCAGCCGCACAGGGCGGCATTTGTGGAGGGGCGGCATGAGCGCCTGCAAAAAAAATAAAAATAAAAATAAGAATAAATAAATAAAGAAATAAATAAAAATAATAAATAAAATAAAATAAATAATAAAAGATCAATGACTTTGCATCAAGGAAGGTAAGAAGAGTCAGGCTTTAGATGGCAGTTGTGCTGTGGTGCAATTTATTTTGTTTCTTGTTCAAAGTGTAGCATAATAATTACCCTCTCTTAAGTGTCTTATTCTATTTATGTGATAGAGCATTTGTACAATTTAGAAATTTGATTCTCTAGTTTATTTATGGCAGTTGTGCAATTTAATTTGTATTTTTCCTGTTCATAGTATCATAATTACATTCTCTTAAGTGAGTTATTCTATTTACGTGATGAAGGATTTGTAAAATTCAGAAATTTGAGTCTTTGTTTTGGTTCTGAAGTTCCAACAATTAGTCCAATAAAAAGTTATTTTGTGAAAGAGTTATGTCTGTCCTTTATTTTGGGGGGATTCGAATGTGTGTGTGTTGGCGAACAGGGGGGGGGGCGCTGAAGGTGAGGTTCGCCCAGGGCGTCATGTAAGCTAGGACCGCCACTGACTTCACTAGCTTTGGTGAAAGGTCCACCAAGTTTCTTCAGGGTGTCTAGATCTTTGTTCTTTCTCTTGTCAGCTGCTATGTTTGCTACCTCCTTGTCACTTAATCCTTGCCTCTTAAGTTCTTGTTGCTTTCTGCTCCATTCTACCAACACGTTAGGAAGGGGACCATCTTGCTGTACTAGTTTTACATATACTTTGGCCATAGACTTGCCTTCAATCAAGTCAGTGTTTCTTCCATTTACATGTGCACGGCTGACCATAGGTAGCTGTTTTGCACCACGTTGACTGAGCTCATAGTTGATGCTGCCCACTGACTGTTCTGGATGCAAGTTGTTGATTGGTGCTTTCTGTAGTTTCTCCTGATCCATCGATGCTACCTGAAAAGAAATAAAATAGTACTGTACCATGGGGATACAAAAACAGCATCAATTCAACAACAATAGGACATTATAAAATTATGTATTGCACTTACCTGTCGAGGGACTTCCACATCACAGTCACCAAACTGGAATGTCTCCACGTTGTTTCTGCCAGCTAGCTGCTAATTTCTTCATCATGATGCTGAGAACATTTGTGACTCTTGGTTTGTAGCAGTTAACGGCTTTCGTGATTGAATTACGGATGTCTTCATTCCACAGAACCATTTTAAACCTATCAGGTGATATGAAGTTGAATGCAGGCTCGTCAATGTTCAGAAGATCAGATGGATCCGTTTTGCATAAATCATCGTACAGCGTTGGAAATGCAATCATGATCCTAGCATAATCTGTTGTGCTAGCCGATGTCAGACTGATGAATGGTTCAATCAAATATATTCCAATTAGTGCACCGGCTAGACAAAGGATGCGAATATATTCAAGGTTACTGAATGAGCGCAGGATGCATGCAAGTTGGTTAGTGATGTGTTCATACTTGTTGAGAAAATTAGAAACATCTTCATCCAAGTGGATGGTGATAGCGCACAAGAAAGTAAGCCTATTGAACCTCTCTTTTTGTAGAAGAACAGCAGCATTCTTCTTTGGCATGATGTATTGATCAAAGTCACCTGCTTTGTTCCACTGTTTATGGTCATAATCTTGTGAAACCAATCTCACTAAACAGTCCATGAACTGTTCTGTGATTGAATCATGGGATGTAACAACTGACAAGGAAGTTTGCAAATATCTTGTCTGGTCCAATAGTGTTATTAATCTCTTTAAACACCAACAATTTTGCTATTAAACATTAATGTAGGATGAATTTGACATAAGAGATGTTCAGGTGTGTGATCGGTGTCAAGCATGTCAGATACAATGCTTTCAACCCCAATGTTGTGGTTTGTTGCATCAGTCATCACAAAATCTATTTTCTCATACAGAGTCTTAGGATCGAAACTGCTGACTACCAATAAAATGTTCAGGATACTAACTCTCAGTGCTGCTAGATTTTCTTGTGATTCTGATACTAGCTGCAGCGTTGGGAAGGAACGATATTTTCCATTAATTGTGATACCTTGAACAGAAAATGACCCTGCACCCTGTTTTCTAGATCCATCATCATGATAAGTAATTGTGACTGACTCATCCGAATTCATGATCTCTTGTACTATTTCTGCCAGTACAAAGGCTTCAATAGCTTTTCCTATTTTTCAGCATGCTGATTGGGCTGGAGCTGTCTAAATCAATGTAATGCATATTTTTGTCAAAGTACTTCCAGCTGCGATCGAACATGTAGTTTCCCACTTCAATAATAGCTGCTGTTGCTTGGTTGTATGATAAATGATATTTGGATATCAGTTTGTCAGCCACTCTGTAGAATGCTTCTTTTATTTTTGCCGGACTTTCACGGATATGCCTGTATTGATGAGGTAACTTGTCTCTATCCTCATTCAAGTTTGCATACACAAATTTTCGTTTTTTTGATGTTGATGGTATATTTTCTTCAGGGATATATTCATCTTCAGTGTATCATTTCGTCAGCCAGACTCTGTACTGAACAGACGCATTTCCTGAGCTCTGATATTGCATCTACTTTTGCATATTGCTAAGAATTTTACTTTTGGAAAGTTTTGAATTTTATATACTTGTGTTTATATTCACAATGTTATAGTTAAGTAATTGAATATTAGTGGTTTTTGGCGATTTAGAAGTTTTCATAGCGTGCCGGCTTAATTTAACTTAAACTTGTGACGGTTATAAACTAATTTTTAACTGCGCGATGCCGTCGCAGAAAGCGTCGTGTGTTAGGTGTGGGGTAAACCGGTGGTATTCGGAATTTAAAGATTATAACGGCGGTCCTATGGCGATTACCGAGAGATCAGTTTGTTTCTTTTGCGAGTTAATGGAGGAAATAGTCGACATAAAACGCAGTGTACGTGAGGTAACGGAAAGACTTGCAACGCTTGATGAGGGCAGGGGTAGGGCTATGGTTGACGGAAGCCGAACCAATACTAACGTTGAAGACGTTGGTAATTTGAAGGGTGAGGTGCGTAACCTAGTTTCTAGTTTAGGTAGCTTGGATAGAGTTGAAGAAGGGGTTAAGGTTAGTTCGAGATTAGTAGATGGGGAGGGATTTAGAGAAGTTAAGGGTGGAGCTAGGCCGCGTACGTTAGGTGATAGGAATCCCCCACCTATCGAGGTTTCGAACCATTTCACCCATTTGGAAAGGGACGTGAATGAGAGGGAAACTATTTTAATTGGGGACTCTTTAGTGCGCCATATGGACAAAGAGTTCGTTGAACGGCATCGAACCAAGAGGAGGAGGGTCTGTCTCCCAGGGGCTAGGGTTGACAGAGTTAGGGACGAAGTGGATAGGATTGACGTTGCCTCCCGTCACTCGATGTTGGTGACGATGGTAGGAGGCAACGACTCGTATAGGCCCGATACGAGAGTGCCTGACCTTTTGGAGAGATATAGGGGGTTAATTAGGTCCCTGAAGGCGAGGTCAGATAGGTCTTTAGTTCTAGGTATTACCCCTAGGCACGGTTTGGGTCTTAGGATTACGTCAAAAACAATATTTTTTAATACTAAATTAGAAAAGATTTGTGCTGAGGAAAATGTACCCTGCGTAAAGCTGTGGTCCGAATTCAGTGATCCTAGCCTTTTTATAAAAGATGGGGGTGCATTTAAGTGAAATAGGTAATGCTAGGCTAGGTAGGTTAATTGACGATAACGTACGAAAGCTGTATAGGTCCAAGCCTTCTTTAAACGTTGTCGGTCCGGGGAACGCGGGCCCGACGTGAAAAATAGTTTAAAACGCCGGCCCGTGGTAAAAAATAACTTAAATGTCTTTTATTGTAACACGCGTAGTATTAGAAATAAATTAAACAAATTTAAGGCGATAATTTATTCCGGCAACTACGATATAGTTGCTATCACAAGTCCCGTGACTCGGGACTTGTCGGGGGAACTTGATGTACCGGGTTTTAAACTCTTTACTAATGATACGTTACATAGGTTTGGTGGCGGCGTTTTGCTGCATTCGTAATTCCCTTTGGGCTATCGAGGTTAAGATAGATTTTCCGGCAGCAATTAATGATATGCGTTGAAGTTAGGGCGCGTAGTATTAGTTTTAATTTTGTTGTTTATAGACCTCCCGTTCAACCCCTCGATACCGATACTAGATTTTACTCACTTCTTGGTGATTTTAATGACAATCGGAATAGTATAATTGTCGGAGACTTACTGGTAATGAGGAGGGTTTGAGATTGATTGAGTTCATGGAAGATAAATTTTTACGACAGATGGTTACCGAACCAACGCGCGATGACAATATTTTAGATTTGGTAATGACGAACGGCGAGAATATAGTCGAAGGTTTAGAAGTAGGTGAGAGTTTAGGATGTAGTGATCATCAAATTCTTAGGTTTAAGTTATTGATAGAAAACACTAAGGATAATAACGTAATAGAAGTCCCTGATTTTCGTAGGGCTAATTTTGATAGTTTTGCGGATAGGATGAGAGTAGTGGACTGGGATAACTTATTTATGGGTAATGATACAAATTTGCATTGGGAGGCGTTTGAAGAAAGTTTTATGAATATTGAAAGGGGGTTTATTCCTCGTAGGCCCAAGCGCGCTAGAAATCATGGTAAGCCCAAGTGGTAGATTAGGGAAATAGGCGAGTTCATAATCGAGCGTAACAGAGCGTATAGACTTAATAAGCGCAATGGCACAGCAGCTAACTTTAACAGATATATCGAGCTTAGACGTCAGGTTAAAATATCAGTTAGGAATGCTAAGCGTAATTTAGAGATACTTATAGCTGCGGAGAGTAAACATAATCCAAACAAGTTTTTTGAATAATTGTAAATCGATAAAAGATAACATAGGCCCTCTAGTGGATGTTAACGGCGCTTTGGCTTCTGACGCTCTGACAATGGCGGGTATTTTCAATAATTTTTTTGCGACAGTTTTTACCATAGAAGACGTAAATAATGTTCCCGACGTGGACGATATCGTTCCATTTAGTAGCGAGACTATTTTGGATGAAATAACTGTTTACGAGGGTGAGATTGCGCATTATATCGATAGGCTAAAAGTTAGCAAGGCTCCAGCCCCTGACGCTTTTTATCCCAGACATTTGAAAGATTTTGAAGACGTTATTGTAGGCCCCTTAACAAAGATTTTTAATCAGTCACTCGAAACGGGGATTATTCCTGAAGACTTCAAATTAGCTAACGTCACGCCTATTTTTAAAAAAGGCGACCGCACACTAGCTAGCAATTATAGGCCGATTAGCTTAACGTCAATTGTCGGTAAACTTTTGGAATCCGTAGTTAGGGATCGTATCATCGATCACTTAGAAAGTAGAGATTTGATTAATAGTAGTCAGCATGGGTTTCGACGCCATAAATCTTTTTAACTAATTTGCTAGAATTTTATAACGAAATAGTGCGCGAATACGATAGGCAGAGCGGCTGACGTTATTTACTTAGATTTTAAAAAGGCGTTCGATACAGTTCCGCATAGAAGATTAATTGCGAAGGTTAAAGCGCACGGTATACGCGGTCAGGTAGCTAACTGGTTAGAGGAATGGCTTCTTGCTTGGAGACAGAGGGTCGTTGTTAATGGTAGTGAATCAGGGTGGTTGGATGTAGGTAGCGGTGTCCCACAGGGTTCAGTGTTAGGCCCATTGCTATTCGTAACTTACATTAACGACACACATGTAGGATTGACTAGTAACGTGTCAAAATTCGCGGACGATACTAAAATAGGCGGTAAGGTTGTTAACGAGGACGATAGAAATAGGCTCCAAGACGATGTAAATAGGATTATGGAGTGGACGGATAAGTGGCAGATGCAATTTAACGTAGACAAATGTAAAGTTTTGCATATAGGTTCTCGTAACAATAATTACACGTACACGATGGATGATAGAGAGTTAGCGAGCGTTGACGAGGAAGTAGATTTAGGCGTACGCGTATCTAAGGATTTAAAAGTTAGGAACCAGTGCCTGGAGTCTTGCGCAAAAGCTAATAGGATGTTAGGCTTCATAGCGCGTAATTTCGAATTTAAATCGAAGGATATTATATTGCCCCTTTACAAGTCCCTAGTCAGGCCTCATTTAGAATATGCCGTTCAGTTTTGGTGCCCGTATTTGCGTGAGGATATTGATAGGTTAGAAAGGGTTCAGCGTCGTGCCACGAAACTAATTCCGTCATTGCGCAACAAGCCTTATGAAGATAGGATTAAAGTGTTAGACTTGCATTCACTCGAAACTAGGAGATTAAGGGGGGAGCTTATTGAAGTTTTCAAAATCGTTAATAACATCGATAACGTAAATTTTGACAAACTGTTCACTTTCGATAATAGCAATACTCGTAATAACGGATTTAAGTTGCGTGGCAGACGTTTCATTACTAATATCGCTAAAAACTTCTTTACGTTTAAAGTAATTGATAAATGGAATAATCTTCCCGCGTCAGTCGTTAACTCTACCAGCGTTAATTTTAAGAACCGTCTAGATAGACATTTTAAAAATATTAACGTTGTTTAAAATAAACAATTGGCAACAGGAGCTCTGGGGGTCGTAATCGGGGATGAGTCTGTTGACGTCTAATGCCAGCACAAATTATTAAAAAAAAAAAAAAAAAATTGGACTAACATGAATGTAGATGTAGCTCGTAGCGTAAACTAACCCACTTTTTGTTTAACTTTACCTACTTTTTTTTTTTCTTATCCTTTCCTTACTTGCATGTCTGTAGTTTGCATGGTATGATAGTGAGTTAAGACTGTTTGCATGGTTTGTAAGCGTTCTTATTTTATTCCTTTTCTTCTTTCACCCCTTTCCTATCCTCTTCGACTATTTTTCGGACTTGTCGGCAGTGGCCCGCGGATGATGATGGCGAGTCTTTTTTCTCTTTTTCTGAATGAATGTTAACCCACGAGTGATAGGTGTTGCTACTTACTTCACCCCTTATTTTCTTCTCTTAACCCCCTACTCTTTCCTTTCTCTCGGACTAACCTTAGAGTGGATCTTAGGGTTTTTGTTAGCCTTAGCTTCTGTAGATCTGTTATCGAGCCATCAAATTCTTGGTAAAGCTGTGATACAAACTGATTTTTCTTTGTGTCTTCTTGTTCCTTTAGGAGCATCTTGTCCATTGCAGCTTGCATCCTCATTTGCCTCTCAGCTGTTCTTTGCCATGCCATGTCCACTGAATTATCACAAAACATTTTTCTTGGTCCTCGTTGATCCTCCAGGAACTTCCACTCTATCTCAATAACTTTAACACCATAGATCTTCTCTTGGCGTCTTCGTGATTTCATATCTGTACAGGAGATATCAAACAAAGTGGCTGCAACACGGTTGTTGAATTCCGAAATTTCTGCTCGTTTTGCTTCAGTCGTTCTCTGTGAGCGAACCTGACAGTGTTTTTTGAACTCTTCATACAATTTTGGGTGCTGGTTAAGTATGCGGTCTACCATCTGAGTTTTGACAGAATATTTTCGTTAAAACTAACGAAAATATCACGACTTAACCTGACCAATTATCAAGGGCGTACAGTTGATCTATTAGTAAACAGTAAATACTATTCCAGAAACAAACAATGTTATAATTAATAATTCACTGGGCAACACGTATTTTATTGAATGATATCTGACACTTGATTCTAGGTAATTTGGGTGCGCTGAATACGAATTTCAACTCGGTTTGGCTCTATCAGGTCCTGATTCTTGTCGACAGCCTATGTGCCATTTTCCAGATTTTTCAAATTAGGACTAAAAAATTAAGTCATGTGTTAAATTTTTTTTTCAAGTTTCATGAATACAAGCAGTTCAAACTACAGTAAAATTACATTACAGTATAACGATAGAAATGACTTAAAATAAAAAAACGAACAGATATGAAGCTTTCACTGTGGCAAAAATTTTCTTTTGTAAGACTTTCTAGCGTATTTGCTTGTTGATGGCAGGTCTCTTTTCAAGCACCAGCAGTAATCAGCCATCATGTGGGAATCCCAGCGGCCTTGGTACCGTTCCTCCATAATTTTGATATCTTGGTGGAATCTCTCCCCTTGTTCGTCACTTACATCACCTAAATTACTTGGAAATTGGTCAAGATGGCTATTCAAAAAATGCATTTTTATGCTCATATTGCAACCTAACTCTTTGTAGTCCCTTAAAAGTTTTTTTACGATTTCTTCGTAGTTATCTGCCCTATAATTGCCTAAAAAGTTTTCTATCAAGTCCACGAATGAGAACCAGCCATTTTTTTCGCGTTCATTCATGACATTAGGAAAATTGCTGTCTTTAATCATTGTTCTTATTTGTGGACCGTCGAAAATTCCCGCCTTGATTTTTTCATAACTTAAACTTGGAAATTTTGAAGTTATGTATTTGAAACACTCGCCGTTCGTATCTAAAGCTTTTACATATTGTTTAATGAGGCCTAGTTTTATATGCAGAGGAGGAAATATGATTTTATCTCTGCTCACTAAAGATGGATTAATTACGTTTTTTTCTCCGACAGTAAGTGATGTTCGTGCTGGCCAGATTTGTTTGAAATAATGTTCTTCCTTGGCTCTGCTGTCCCATAAGCAAAGGAAGCAGGGATATTTAGTATACCCTCCTTGTTGTCCTAGCAGAAAATTAACCATTTTTAAGTCAACACATATGATCCACTCGTGCTCCCTATATTTGATAAGATTTAAAACCTTTTCTATATGTTCATACTTTTCTTTTAATTTTGTTGAGTGCCCAATCGGTATCGAGCCGTATAGATTGCCATTATGCAACAACACACACTTAAGACTTCTTTTCGAACTGTCTAAAAACAAGCGCCAATCATTTGCATCGTAAGACTCAACCCCCATCTTCTTTAACAAACCAACTATGTCGCAGCAATATACTAAACTATCCTCTGTTCTAAAATATTTAACAAGTTCTTCTTCTCTTTTTCTGTAAAATGAAATGTATGTGTTTGAAGTAAGCAAGTTTTTCTCTTTAAGTCTTGAAGCTAAAATTTCCGCAGCCTTTTTTGGCAAATTTAGATCCCTTACAAGATCATTCAACTCGGCCTGGTTAAACTTTTGCGGATCGTTTTGACTTTCAAATACGCTGGGGTCAAAATCGGTGTCTGACTCCTCAAAGTGCATAACAATATTTTCAGGAACATCTTCAACTAATTCTTGAGTTGGCAGACCCTTAAATTTTGGAATGGGGATCTCATTTGAATGTAGCACAGGTCGTATCGCGGTGTCGAAATTTGGGTACTCGATACAATGTTTATTTTTCTTAGTGAAGCCCGAAGTCTTGACAAAGCAAAGGTAGCAATCGGTCTCGTGGTTAGTAGGCTCTCGCCACACCTGATATGGAAAAAAAATTGTAAAGCGTTAACAAAAGCGACGAGAGACTTGTTTTTATGAATTTTATCAAAAGTTATCACCCAAACATTTAACATTTCTATGTGTTTCAACCTTATGCAATATTTGAGATTCTTATAAACATTTTCTGTAAATTTTTGTTTATGTACCTAAGTTACAATTACATTTAGGTAAGTTACAGTATACTAGTGATTAAATTACGTAGTTTTATGAAATCATAAACTTACCATCGGAACTCCAAAAGGTATTTTTGAATCCGAACCCTTCGTCCAATGTCGCAGTCTTTCAATGCATATAGTGCAGGCTTTATGTGGAGCCCACGATTTATCTTGGTCCCCCAGTTTTATGCCAAAATAAGCTAAGTAAGCTCTTTTTACGAAGCCAGTTATATTTGCTCGTTGATGTGGAAGTGTAAAATTTCCACATATATAACAGAAGGAATCAGGGTTGTTTTTGCATTTGAACTTTCTAGTGCTTGATGACATATTGCTTGATTGTTCTGCCAATTTGTAAAGGTATTTAAAGCCCTTAATTCATATAAATTTAAGAAAATCTGAAATATAAACACAAAAATTAGTTTAAATAGGTACTTATTATGAAATAGGTACTTACAATCTATGAAATTAAACTAGAAACACGGATGAGTAGGTACAATATAAATTACGTCTAATTAAATCAACTATATTAAATCACGATGACAAAATTACTCACTAAATCATATGCCAATTCAAAATTATGTTAATGCCCAAACTTAATTAACTAACTCAACTGACTGACTGATTGATTGACTGATTAACTCTGGAAACGAGTCGCTTTTATATATTTTAGTTGTCCCTCTAGAATACTCTACAGAGAACAGGAACGCTCGAGAAAATTTTAGAATTCTATGATATTTTTAGCTTAATTTACTAATATTAAAATGGGTTAAAAATGACAAAATTAAAAATATTTTTAGGGTGTTACATATAAAAATATACATAATACAACAATACCATAACAATAGGTACAAATACCTAGATAAAAACCTAGTTGCATAATGTGTAACTGCAAAAAGACTTAGCGAGTATTGAGAAAAAAACTTTTTATGAATACGACGAAAGAGGAGGGGTGTTGAGCAAAATCAGGACCTGATAGAGCAAAACCGAGTAAAGATTCGTGCTCAACGCACCCAAATTACCTAGAAGTAACTGTCAAATCTAATTCAATAGACAAAAATTTGAAATTTGTTCCCCAGTGTAATAGATCAACTGTACGCCCTTGATAATTGGTTAGGTTAAGTCGTGATATTTTCGTTAGTTTTAACGAAAATATTCTGTCAAAACTCAGATGGTAGACCGCATACTTAACCAGCACCCAATTTTGTTATCTGGTTGACAATGTTACTGATCGACTTTGTGTATAGGTTGCACCAGATTCAAAGGTTCTGCAAGTTGTAGGCAACTTTCCATGCAGCATCACTAACAGAAAGTTGATTCTTACCAGATCTTGCTGGCCTCAGCATGAACATCATCACTTGAATAACATCTTGCTGGAGTGGCAGTACACCTGCCTTAAACTGATATAGCTCAATATATTTCACATCTCCACACCGGCGTGTGGAAGCAGAACGTAACTCTCTCATTTTGATCCTGTTAATTACTATGTCTATTTTAGGATTTCTTTAGCTCCTGTAAATGAGAAAAAATTATTAAACAAGCATAAAAAATTTACAACTAAAATAATCATGTAAAAATAAATAAATAAATAAATAAATAAATTAAATAAATAAATATATAATCAGTGGCAAATAATGTTTTTGTGGCTAATATTGTTATTTAGCATCAGCAAACAATTCAGTTAACTAAATTTATGATGTGAATATTGATGTCATAGCAATTTAATAGTATTTTTTTAACAAAACCAGATAAAGTGGCTAATAATTTTCATTGTTAATATCAACAAAACTTCAGAGGGCATGTACAGGGGAGTTAATGACATCAGATATTTGTGAAACATGGTTCATTTTACTTCTTTTGTATGATAGCAACTTTTAAAGACCAGAAAACTGGGGGTCACCATTTCTGTTCCGCCCCTACTTAGAGTGGATCTTAGGGTCTTTGTTAGCCTTAGCTTCTGTAGATCTGTAGGTAGTATTATGCGGTAAACCCACATGCATGATGCATCACGTGTATTCCAAGAAACTAATATTAATAGTATTATCATTAACTACTATGGATTAACTACATGTATACATATGCATGTATTCAGTATTTTGCTTTTCTGTTTTGTGAATAATTGTTTTTCACTGGTGTCGTCTCTAAATGTGGTAAACATCGTAAATCCACATTGACATCCAGCATATCATGGGACCAGGTCTCAAATGTGATTCAATTAGTTATTGTTACTGTACATGTAGCTACAATGTGGATAGAATAGAGCAGTGGACTCGTGGACAAAGAATCTGATTTAATTTATTTTTGTGTCTGTGAGGCATTGTCATAATAAATATCAAGTCAGTAGATCTTTTTAGAAACATTTTAATTCAATATACTTCCGTGCTTGTAAATCAAATCTGCAATGCTGGTAAACTTACAGCATTAAAACCAAACACTCGATCTGTTCAGTTTATAATAAGGTAGAGGCACTCTAAAACTTCGTGGTCTTGTAGTTTTTTTCTTTCAATTTCTAGCATCTAACATCCTCTGTAAAGGTAGTTTTCTACTACAATCCTCTCATCGGTTAACATTGCTAAAAAAGATTTTGGTAAAATCCTATTTTAACACGGTAAATTAAAGATGGCTGGAAGACAACGGGCACGTTCAACAATTGTCGATATTACTACACTGTGTTAAGTTAATTGAATGCCCGGTTAAGTTAATTGAATGCCCGGTAAGTCAACTGAATGCCCGGTTAGGTCACCTGTATAGAGGACAATGATTATGTTTATGTTTATGTTTATGTTTTATTCAAGTGATTACTTATTATGCTTATTCCTTTTTCAGAAGACCGTTGTCATTGTTTGACTTTATAAATAAATAAATGATCACAAAGAGTTGGTTCTCATTTATGACAACGGTCTTAGGTACAAATGACTGATTAATTAAATAAATAATAAAATAAGTCTACATACGTGGTAAATTCAAGCAACTGTCAACCACCCCAACCTAATTAAGCAACTTCAACAAACGCTATCCACAATGCCTGCCGTAGAATGTCCTATCACAGGTTTACCTATGTCACAGCAGACCTGGACCCAGCCATTGTAGCCGCACTTATAACAGCCCACTGCACGACCCATGTCCCAAGCCCGACAGTCTCTGCAAAGGTTGAGAAAGTAAGACGGCCAACCATTTCGGCTGCAGGTACCAGTGAAGACTGGGCATATTTTACGTCGCGTTGGACAGATTATGCGGAAGCTACAAAAATCACTGGTAGGGACAAAGTGGTACAACTACTTGAATGCTGCGACGATTCACTCCGCAAAGATTTGACAAGATCCGCAGGTGGAAGCCTAACAAACAGAACCGAAGATGAAGTCCTTGCTGCAATCAAGAAACTAGCTGTCCGTGAGGAGAACACCATGGTAGCCAGGGTTACCCTACACAATATGCGACAAGACCGCGACGAAACTGTGCGCAGTTTTGGAGCCCGTCTTCGTGGTCAGGCCGGAGTCTGCAAATTTCTTGTTGAATGCCCAAGCTGCAACAACAACGTAAATTACACTGACCCCATCCTTCGCGACGTCCTTACCCGCGGAATTGCTGACCCGGAAATACAACTGGAACTCCTCGGCAACAGTAACCAGGAGATGACCCTGGAAGACGTCTTTCAGTTTGTCGAGGCGAAGGAAGCAGGCAAGCGCTCAGCATCACGACTGCTGGACTCACATGCCGTGGAGGCCTCAGGCAGCACATACAGGAGAAGTAAGCAAATACCCCCACAAGACAAAAATGCCCCCTGTTCATATTGTGGTAAAAAAGGACACGGCAGAAGAGCCCCAGCCCACATACGCAAGACGGATTGCCCTGCGTACAACCACAAATGCAAAATTTGCAAGCGCGACAGCCATTGGGAATCCGTATGCAGGAGCAAAGACAAGGACAAGAGCCTTTCAGCCACTCCTAATAAAGCTGATGAGTGCGAAGGTGCGGTATTTGATCTCCTCTGCGCCTCAAGCAACACTTCCGAGCCACATAAGAAAAGAGCAATCGCCCTCGACCATCACATTTACAATGAACTATCGGACATATGGATCAAGGAGAACTCACAACCACAGCCACACATCAACCTGACAGTCAGGACTCTCCCCGAAGACTACGAGGCGCTTGGGGCAACCCTCAATGCCCACCCAAAAACCGTGGTACTGCCTGCCATGGCAGACACAGGCTGTCAGAGCTGCCTCACCGGTATCAAGGTTATCCACCGCCTCGGGCTTCTCCAGTCTGACCTCATCCCTGTGACCATGAAGATGCACGCCGCCAACAACAAGGGCATCAAAATCCTTGGCGCAGCCATACTTCGCCTCACTGGCAAGGATGAACAGGGCCAACAAGTAGAAACGAGACAGGTAACATATGTGACGGATTCTTCTGACAAGTTCTTCATCAGCAGAGAGGCATGTGTTTCACTCGGCATTATCTCGGGAAGATTTCCTACAGTGGGGGAAGTCCAACTGGATCCAGCACAATACTGTAACAACAGTGCCAGCACGCCACACAGTGACAGCGGACTTGTAACTAACTGCGACTGTCCAAGACGCCAACATCCTCCATCACCTCCAATCGAGCTACCGCTACCCGCTGTTGCGGCGAACCAGCAAAAGCTCAAGGAATACCTGCTGGACTATTACAAATCAAGCACCTTCAACACTTGTGACCACCAAGCGCTGCCCATGATGGACGGCCCCCCAATGAAATTGATGGTGGACCCCAATGCCAAACCAGTCGCACATCACACCCCCGTCCCAGTACCAATCCACTGGCAGGAGGACGTGAAGGCTGGCCTCGACCAAGATGTCAGACTGGGTGTCCTTGAACCAGTACCCGTTGGTGAGCCCGTAACCTGGTGTCACAGAATGGTGGTGTGCGCCAAAAAGAACGGAAAACCAAGGCGTACCGTTGACTTTCAACCCCTCAACGCTCACGCCACCCGCGAAACACACCACACTCAATCGCCATTCCACCAGGCCAGATCAGTACCGCAAGGCAAAAAGAAAACAGTGTTTGATGCATGGAATGGATATCACAGCGTACCAATCTGTGAAGAAGACCGCCACTTGACCACCTTCATAACGCCCTGGGGTCGCTACCGTTACAAAACCGCTCCCCAGGGTTACATTGCATCTGGTGACGGTTACACAAGAAGGTACGACGAAATTGTATCGAGCATCCCTAACAATACAAAGTGCATTGACGACGTCTTGCTCTGGTCAGACACAGTGGAGGAGAGCTTCTTCCAGGCCACCCAGTGGCTTGACACCTGCGGCAGACACGGAATCACACTGAACCCCGACAAGTTTGTGTTCTGTCAGGACAAGGTTGAATTTGCAGGCTTCGAGATCACATCTGACAGTGTCCGACCCTGTAAAAAATACCTCAAAGCAATCCTAGAGTTTCCATCTCCAAAGAACATCACCGACGTTCGATCATGGTTCGGGCTCATCAACCAGGTGTCGTATGCCTTCAGCATGGCCAAGAGGATGCAGCCGTTCCGCCTACTTCTGAAGCCAGGAACACCTTTCAAGTGGGATGACGAATTGGAAACCATCTTCGAAGAATCAAAGGATGTCATCATCACAGAAATAGAGGAGGGTGTTAAAATTTTTGACAAAACCAAGCCCACATGCCTCGCCACAGACTGGTCGAAAACAGGCATCGGCTACTGGTTACTTCAGAAACACTGCACCTGTACACGAGTCGAACCCTTCTGCTGCCATACTGGATGGCGTGTCACATTGGTCGGCAGTAGATTCACTACCTCAGCTGAGTCCCGCTATGCACCAGTAGGAAGCAGAAGCACTTGCTGTCGCCGATGCCCTTGACAAGGCGAGGTACTTCGTGCTGGGATGCGAAGACCTAATAATTGCAGTGGACCACAAACCTCTCCTCAAAGTGTTTGGTGACAGATCCCTAGAGGACATATCTAATACACGCCTCAGAAACTTGAAGGAAAAAACCCTCAGGTACCGCTTCCGGATGATCCACGTACCAGGCGCGAAACACAAAGCTGCTGACGGGGTGTCACGATACCCCACTGGCGACCCCATACCACTGACACTCCCCGATGATGTAGCAGCCATCCATCAACCATGCGAGGGAACGGCGTTCTTTCCCCCCCCCACCTTCCTAGCCGGCATACGGACATCACTGACAGATGGTAATGGCATGGAAGCCTGCGTCATTTCTGCAGCCGCATCAACACTCAACTCGCTGAGCCTGGCGTCAGTGACATGGGATCGAGTACGCACCGCCACGACCAGCGATGAAGTCATGAATAGTTTAGCCAATGTCATAGAGTCCGGTATGCCTGAATCCCGCCATGCACTCCCTGCACAGCTGCGGGAATATCACCAGTTTCGCGACGACCTCCGCACTGTTGACGGCGTGGTAATGTACAGGAACCGCACGGTTATCCCGCCGGCCCTCAGGCAAGAAGTACTGGCTTCACTCCACTCAGCTCATCAAGGTACTTCATCCATGATCTCCAGAGCAGAAGACTCCATTTTCTGGCCTGGCATCACACCAGCCATCACAGCACTACGGGCTAGCTGCAACCACTGCAACCGCATGGCACCAACCCAGCCCAGCGCTCCACCCACTCCACCAACATCACCAGAATACCCCTTCCAGTGCGTCTGCGCGGACTACTTCCACTACAAAGGAGTAAACTACCTGGTCGTGGTGGACAGATACTCAACTGGCCAATAGTAGAGAGGTCATCAGATGGTGCTGCTGGACTCATCGCCTGCCTCCGACGGACCTTCGTCACCTTCGGCATCCCCGACGAACTGGCTTCCGATGGGGGCCCTGAATTTACCGCAGCAGCCACACGGCAGTTCCTCAAAAACTGGGGCGTACACCACCGACTCTCATCAGTGGCTTTCCCTCACAGCAACTGTCGGGCAGAAGTTGGTGTCAAGACAACGAAACGCCTAATAACCGACAACACTGGACCAAACGGCGACCTCAACACCGAAAACTTTCAACGGGCCATGCTTCAATACAGAAACACGCCGGATAGAGATACAAAACACTCCCCAGCAATGTGTGTATTCGGCCGCCCTATCCGGGACTTCATTCCAATCCTTCCCGGCCGATATAAACCACACGACACGTGGCGTGAAAACTTGGCCACCCGAGAAGAGCTCTGAGGAACCGCCACATGAGGGTGCGGAACGCTGGTCAGAGCACACCAAGAGACTCCCACCACTAGCAGTCGGAGACCTTATACGCATCCAGAACCAGGTCGGTCCACACGCCCGTAAATGGGACAAGACAGGTGTGGTCATCGAAGTCAGGCAGTTTGACCAGTACGTGGTTAGGGTCGATGGATCTGGGAGGGTAACTGTAAGGAACAGGAAATTCCTTAAAAAATATGAACCCTTCAGCACACCTGCTCCAAAGATGACCATAGACCAACATTTGAAGAACTTCCTAGCGGTGCCCACCAACAGCCCACCTGCTGCACCACCTACACCTGCCAGGTCAGCACCAGGACCAAAGACACCCGCTTCACCCCGTAGTCCGACACGGTCCAGCCCGCACGTTGAACGAAGGCGCCCGATCCCTGAAGAGACCACACCCCCCACCCAAGAAGACATGTCAACGCCGCCCATCGACATACTACCACCCGCACCCCCTAGGCCAATGGGTACGGCACCCCAAACTGCAACTCCACTAAGGCATTCGAACCGTACCAGACGCCCCCCTACCTGGCATGAAGACTACCATATGAATCAAGAAGAGTAACCAATCAAGTATGCTTTAAATTAAGGGCACTGACAAAATAAGGTTTAGTCTTTATCCGTAAACATACAAATTTTTTTTTTTTTTGCCATATTATCCTTAATAATCTTCTTTATAAAATTGCTGGCTCAAAGACTTGGGGGAGAGATAGAGTACAGTACACTTTACACTTTACTTACTAAGAACTTTATATTGTGTTCCCAATACAGCTGTAACCTCATTACTGTACTATTACTTTTGTCAGGAATACCGTTGTACAACCCTTATTTTAATATATGATTCAATCTCTCGCTGAACTCTCTAATTGTATTGTAATATGTTTGATTGGATATAATGTACTGTATAATTCCATAAGTATTTATATTTTAGTTTCTACAGTATCGTATTCATCATGATGTAATAGCAAAGCCTTATGTCTCATATTACTCTTAAATAAACTAGTATCTATGTTTTCCTATTAAAGTACTATACTGTATTCACTTTATAAAACAATATAAGTCTTTGCACTACTGTACTGCAATTACCTCATATCACATCTAGTATCAAAGACTTGGGAGGAGATAGAGGACAATGATTATGTTTATGTTTATGTTTATGTTTTATTCAAGTGATTACTTATTATGCTTATTCCTTTTTCAGAAGACCGTTGTCATTGTTTGACTTTATATAAATAAATAAATGATCACAAAGAGTTGGTTCTCATTTACTGTACGCCCTTGATGATTGGTTAGGTTAAGTCGTGATATTTTCGTTAATGAAAATATCACGACTTAACCGATCGTCAAGGGCGTACATTTGACCTAACCGGGCAGTCAATAAATTAAATCCCAAACTTAGATTAATACGATGAATTAAAAAATTATTCCAAAAACGTTTATTTTCATTAATTAAACCACAGACACTATTTTGATAGTATACATAATATTATTAAACAACATCGTTTTAGGAATTTAATTTACCATATTAAAATAGGATTTTACCAAGATTTTCAGGATGAGCATGAAACGAATTTCCTCTAATGACAGGATTAATTATTTAGATTCTGAAATAATACCAAAGTCTTGAAGTGCAGCAGATGCTTTTGCTGCTGCTGACCTATCTGAAACCTTATAACGGTCGCAAACTCTCGCTACTGCCTTAAGAGGCGCTCTCATTTAAGTATTGCTGCAAGATGGCTCACTTGAACATTAAGTCATTAATGCCTCCTCTTCAGAGGAGATATCTTCTATAGATTCCTTACTAGGTGGAAATCTCTCTATTCCTTATTAGCTTGTATAGATCGAAATTGCTTTCTCTTCTCTCTTTTCAATTTTAGCAGATTCAACTTTGTCAATTACACTTATGAACATTTTTCTTTCATTTCGTTGATCACTGAAGAACACACTTTCAATTGGTGGAACCTTTGATTCTCTTTTGCGGCGACAGTTGCAGAAATATTTGTACTTGCATGCTCCAATGTCAAATAATTTATTTCACTGATCTTTAAATTTCTCTACTTTAGCAATGTATGCAGCATTCAATTTCCTTTGCTTGTAGGGTTTCAGAAAGTTTCTATATTTGCTGTAGTGGCTTACAATCATCTGTTGCATTCTATCATGAGAAACAGTTCGGATAGATGCCTTCCGCCATACTTCCTGCAGTCTTAAAGCCATTTCTCCAGTAACTTTGAATACAGATGGATTGGTTTTTGAAGGTATAGAACGATATAGTTCATGACGCAGAAAGTTGTAGTATCTCAAAATTTATGAATAAGTAGGCAATACATTTGAACTTAAATCCTTTGGAGCACCGGAAACCGGGCATTCCAAATCTATTCTCGACTTCAAAAGTTTTTGTGTTGACATTTTAAGATTGTTTTTAAACAATGAAGACCCAAACTTTGAGTTACACCCAGTGATGGGCATCGATACATGAAAATCGCTAAAGCGATACCGATACATGAAGAACGTCTTAGGCGATACCGATACGCCGATACTTTCTAGATGTCTTAAGCGATACCGATACATGCATCGCCGGTACATTTTTATAATTATTCATTTAATATGTAGTTATTAGATATTATTGTTTATACTAGTAATTTGTACGCACTGTAAGTAAAATCAACATTTTAATGGGTTTTATAGATGTAAATAAAAACAATTGCTTTATTTAATGAAAGCATGTTTTAATTTTTGTAGGATACATGAATGACTGAAAATATTACACTAACAATTAAAAGTAATTACTATTACCCTTCAAAAATACCAGCTGGCTAAACATCTGGTCAGACAGTCTATTCCTTTTTGGAGCGTGAATGTGACCAGCTAAACTAAACAACCGTTCTACATGAGCAGAGGATGGTAGTGGTGTGTTATACTTCAGGAAGACCCGTAGAATTCGTGGGTACTGCCTCAGAGATTGGAGAGAATGACTTCCGTCACCCAGATACTGTAAAACTTCCATCTCAGTGGAATCTTGGGTTGCAGACACATTAGTGGAAGCAGACTCATAACAGAATTATGGTTAATTAATCTCAATAACACAAGTACAAACGTGTTTAAACGTTGCGCCGTACTGTGTGACGTGACCAGTAGAGTAGTACTGTCATTAAATAAATATTTAATATTATTATTTATGTATATTCATAAATATAACTCAGTAGTGTCATATTATAACATCTATTTAAATATTTAAAAATTCTTATTAATGTATCGAAGTATCGATTTTTTTCGATACATTTAAGAAAATTGACCTTAGCGATACCGATAAATCGATACTTTTGTCAAGTAGCTAAAGCGATACCGATACAAAAGTATCGATCGATACGTATCGGCGATACATGTATCTAGATACTGCCCATCACTGGTTACACCGGTCTGCATGAAAATCGATTTCTTTATTTTGAGTTGTGATTCTGAAGCAGTTCGCTGCGCTGAATTAAAAAATGCTACCAGTTTTTTTCTATCACCCACAGTTTTAAAGTTATTAGCAAAACAATTTTGGGGCGTTTTGTAATTTTTTACCTTTTTATCTTTAATTAATTTCGTTTTTTCATATTTTTCAGATAGATAATTCTAACATTACGTCTTTAAAATTTTAATAATGGCTTCTAGAGGATGTACCCATAGTCCAGACATATTTTGTTATATTTGTGGTCGGTATGTTGTTGTAAAACAAAGGACAAATGTAACGACCTTCATTAAGAGATCTTATCATGCTTATTTTGGAATTAAATTAGGAGATCAAGACAAAAGTTGGGCTCCACACAAGGCTTCTTACTGTGTTGCGGCACTAAGGAATTAGAGCAAAGGTAAAAAGAAAAGTTTGCCATTTGGGATCCCTATGGTATGGCGCGAGCCTAGAAACCATACCGACGACTGCTACTTCTGTTCTTGAAATGTTAAAGGTTATAATTAGGGCAGTCAAAAGTTGACCGAAAAAATTGACTTATAAAGTTGCCTTTACTTTCAATAAAAAACGATACTTTAATTACTTATTCTTGCTCTTCTACATCAGTTGACCGATTGTGGTAAATTATGAAGTATTTGCCGACATTTTCTGGCAAAAAATTGCGATCCTTACTTAATTTATTAAGCATGGAGAAAGATCTCTCTACAGCGGCAGTGTTGTTGACATTGCAAAAGCTGACCATAAACTGTTGGTGAGATTTCAGGTCTACTGAGGTTAATTATTTCACAAATACCATTTGTCTTGAGTCTTGTTTCAATGTATTGTTTGACTGAACACAAGTTGCGAAGTTGCCAGTTAACCAAAAAGATGCCAATTTTTAGTTATTTTAATTATTTATTCAAAAAAATTGACTTTATTTACCTCATTGCTATTTTTTGACCTAACAGGTAAAAGTTGACTTTTGGTTGACCTATTAACTTTGGTAATATACCCCCTACAGGTGTTTTTATTGCATTTTCAGTCGTTTCAGCGAAAAGTGCCCCATAGGAAACAATTTGACTTTATTGACTTTTGACCGCCCTAGATAACGCAAAGAATAAAGAGAGCCTTCAAAACCCAAGTCTTCCATCTGCAATAAGACCGGTACCCGATGGTCCAGAAGTTCCTATTCCCCGCCCACCCGAGAGTCTGGATCAATACAATTCAGATTCTGATTCAGCTCCAAATCCAGACAATAATGATGTTTATGAACAGCCAACAGCTGACTGAGATCCTAAACCATTAACCCAAGCCGAACTAAATGACTTAGTCAGGGATTTGAATCTGCCTAAGGACTCTGCAGAACTTTTGGGGTCTAGATTGCAGGAGAACAATTTATTGGCATCCGACATATACTGAAATGTTTGCAAGTAAAGGTAAATATATTTTGTTTCTTTCAGTTATTTTTTTATTCTTTCATAAACAAGCAATATGCTTCTCCAAGAGCTAGGAGCTATTTAATTCTGCTTTAATTAGGTTTTACTCTATCACCTAAAGATTTCGTGCTACAAGGGGTGTTGTAATACCTCATCTGTCCCCAAATGTTAACCACCCATTGATGGGAGGGGAGAGAGTATTTTGCTGGGAACGGGACTGGTTATTATATATATTTACCCTACATTATTATGTAAGCGTTACTGTAGTCTATAACAACAAAATTTATGGTTTAGCATGTGCAATCCAATGTTGGTCTCGATAAGATGGTTCGCATTTGGGGATAAATGGGGGATTTATGACACACCCTGTAGTAAGAAAATCATACGTGATAGGGAAAAACTAACTATATTTTTGAGATCAGCGCACTCAAATTATTATATAGAATCACCAACTAGTTTGTAAAAATCGATCGACAAGTTTTCAAATGTGTACTGGTGTTATTTATCAACTCAATTACTATTAAACACAATGCTTCCGAGATATCTGAAAAAAGAAAAAAATAAGCATTAGTTATATAAAATGCATAAAATTACAGTAAATTAGAGAATATATGTTAAATGTGCATAAACCTATAACAAAAGCCAAATTTACTACACATGCCTCACAGTAACACACATACGCAAGTGATAACTTAATGAAACTGGCAATTTCTTTGAAATATATACACCCTCTGTGGCAGACCTAAATAACCTCAGAATAAAGTGATATTTGGCATGAATATTGTTTGCCCCATTTGGCAACATTTTCACACTATAGTAAAGTATACTTCTGAAGAAACATTTTTCGCTCCACCCTAGTATACAAGGCATATCATCATCAGAATCAGAAGTACACAGCTCAGTACCACAAGGAACAGTATTGGCTCGCTCCTTTGCATTATCATGCTAACAGACATAGACAATGAAGTAAAATGAAATAATATAGCAACCTGCAGACAACGCAAACCTCAGCAGAAAAATCAGCGATGTAAAGGGGTGGAGGCCTTGCAGAGGAACACGAACAGAATATACAAATGGTCAGAAGAGAACGTGACATTTAACACCGAGAAATTCCATCTCTTGAGATATGGTACAAATAAGAAACTTAAACAGACTGCATATTATGTCCCAGAGACAGGAAATTCAGAGAACCACGAAAACGATAAATTTGGGGATTATAATGACCGATGATGCGAAATTCGAGACACAAAATCAGATAGGAATAAACAAAGCAAAAAGAGTCGAGGGACAGGTACTAAGAACTTTTAAAAACAAGACAGTAATGACTTCCCTCCTGAAAACACTGATACCAAAACTTCAATACTGCTCAGTCTTGACGTCCCCATACAAAAAGGAAGGAATTAATAAACGAAGATATTCAGACATTTCACAGCCAAGATCAATGGCCGCAAAGAACTCAACTATTGGGAAAAACTACATAAACTAAATCGATACTCCATGGAAAGAAGAAGGAAGGTACACCATAATATATAGCTACATGGAAAATGACCGCAAAACTGGTACCAAACCTCAAACTAAATCCAGTTACCACCCAAACAACAATGGAAAATAGGAAAGGCAGTGTGTAGTGTTCCCAAACTAAAGGCCCGACAACATTACATTACATTTGATTGACATCTAAGTCTCGGGTTGACTTACGTAAAACTTTTAGCGGGGTCTTAAAATTTTCCACACAACCCTTACCGATTACTGTAACCAGGGCAGTTGAGATCGATCCTGCATTCTGGAATTGTTTATTTTGACTAGTTTAGGATCACTCCGGTCCGGTGTTACCTGTACTTGTTTACTGAAAGTTTCATTTTGATGCCAAATTATTGGTTGATAAATTAACTTTACTTTAAATAACTTACACCCTTTTGTGTGTGTGTGTGTATGTGTGTGTTTATTCTTCAAGCTTTGGTGTTCCATGCCTCCGAAGGGTTGACCTGGGCTTGATCACCGTGGCTTTAAGTTTAACTATCTTTGTTTAATTATAATTATTAATATTCATTATTATTTGCTGAAACTATTTAACCCTAGCGGTTGTAGTTTGAGACGAAAATTCCTTTACTATATAGCAATACATAGTTGAATAAGTTACCTGTCGGTTATAAATTATTATTATTCGTAGACTAGAACATTTATTTCAGCTAGGCACCAGTCAACATGCCAGTTGACAACCCTAACCTTAAGATGAGCTCAAAGAATAAACAGTTCAAGCCATTTTCAGAAAAGCCTGAAGATGGTATAAAGTTTCAAGACCTTAACTTGGCAATCAAACAGTCAGACTCGGCTGTGTCATCCTTCCATGGATCTAGTCCGGTTAGGTATATGACAGCAAATTCTGGACCTCATCTTGCCTCTCAAAACTCTTCACAACATCCAAAACCATCTGTCTCGGAGTCTTCAACTTCAGCTACGTCTGATAATGTACAAATGCAGCAACCGGTACTCTGTCCTCTTCCGTTACTTCGGGAACATGTCTCCTACGTGTTCATGAAAAGTTGTGACCTATCTATAGACATTACTAGGTTCAATCGTTTCAGGATTAAAAAGGCAATACTTTCCTAATTAAAACAACTAATCATAGTCAGGTTAAAAAACTGCTGGCTACACAGACTAGTATCTTTAACTGCCAGTATAGGGTTCAAGTTCAGATTGAAGAAAATTTAAATAAGATCCAAGGACTGATCAGAGCTCCTGAATTGCTCAACTTATCCACAGAGGAAATTCTTAATTCACTTCAAACTGATTACCCAAATCTCATACATGTCCATAGACTTTTTAGAGGCCAGGAAAAATCTCCTTCATTTGCAATGGTTTTAACAATTGGGGGTGATACCCTTCCTGAATTGATACATACTGGCTATATAGTCTACAGGCAAATAAATTTTATCCCAACCCTCTACAGTGCTTCACTTGTTTGAACTTTGGACAATGCACTAAGACTTGCACTAATAGAGTCCAATGTGCAATATGTGGCGGACATCATGAATTTAAATCTTGTCAAAACCCTACTACAATGGCAATTTGCTGCAATTGTCAGGGTGAACAGTCAGCTACTTCCAGAAACTACCCCATCTGGCTGAGAGAGGGGGAAATTGTACAGATTAAAGTGGACAATAAGTTATCCTTTTTGGAGGCCAAAAGGATTTATTACTCTCAGAGACCCAAACATATGTCAGCTTCTCCTAATGAAACTTACTCTCAGTCAGTTAGAGCTCCTTCCAGGACATCCTCTCATTCTAATCCATCAAGTACTTGTACGATTCTTCCTAGTCCAGTGAATATTCCTCCTCCTACCAAGGTCTCAGTTGAGATACAATGTGACATACAAAATCTTACCCCTTTCCTCTTCCACACACACTCTTGAATCAGGATCAGAACCTTCAACTCTAACTTCCAAAGTCAGAACTCCCAAGTAAATAAACTGGTCACCACTACAAGCCAGTGCCCACCTGATGTTTTCTGGAAAATTTTAAGTGATTATAAAACTTTAATGGAATCAAACTCTGCCCCTAAAACTTATCATTCAAAGAATAGCACAAAATCTTACAAGGCTTAGTTTTCCCAAGTCTCATGCAGACTCAAGGGATGGATTTAGGGTCTTCTTTGGATACCTAGCCACTCTTGCCTCCAGATCAATTAACATTTCTGACACTACTAATTTCTAATATTCATGATTTTACAGTGGAATTTAAGAGGTTTTCTCCCCAAGTTACCCTCCCTTCAGATGCTGCTCTCTGATTTTTCAATCAGCTGCATAGCCCTTCAGGGAACTTTTCTGGATCCTTCTGTACAGTATTCCTTTAAACACTACAGTTTTTATAGAAAGGATAGAAATAGACGTGGTGGTGGAGTTGCTCTACTGGTTCATGAGTCGTGCTTCTCCACTAAATTAGATATCAATTCCGACCTGCAAGTCATTGGTGTCATGGTACAGTTGAATGGAACCACCTTGTCAGTTGTATCACTTTACATTCCTTCAAATTTCTCTTTAGTTGAGGATCATCTCCAACTTGTCAGACAGCTTCCATCCCCTTTCCTTATATTGGGAGATTTTAATGCTCATCACTCCATGTGGGGCTCAGATACTTTTGATAGTAGGGGAAGACTTATTGCTGACTTTGTGAATGATCAGAGTTTGTGTGTCTTAAATGATGGACAACCTATCTACATGTTTGATTCCAGTGGTCAGTGTTCCCATATTGATCTTTCAATATGTACATCTAATATTTACAATAATCTTGAATGGCAAACACACTCCTGTTTAATGGATAGTGACCACTTTCCCATTATGGTTACAGATCTTAATATAGCTGTTCCCCACTCATTGTCTTGCCATTCTCCAATCAAAAGTACCTCCAGATGGGATATACAGCGAGCCAGTTGGGCAAACTATGCCAAGGATGTTAACATACCTCCCTTAATGGTACACATTAATATTAACTTTGCTTGTCATGAACTTGTATTATCTCTAGTTCTGGCTGTACGTATTCCACATATTTGAAAGCCAGGTTTAGGGTGGCCAGATATCTGGCTTTAGGCAGACAGTCTGTCTTTTGAGCACTCTGTCCTTAGGGTGTCCATTTCCAAATTTCCAAAGAGGAGGACACTGTGTATGTGGCCGTACATTAACATATATATATATAATATATATATGTTAACATATGGCCACATATGCAGTGTCCTCCTTTTTAAATGGCCACCCTAGCCAGGTTACTCCAACCTATGGTGGAATGCCACCTGTGCCACAGCTTTTGCCAGATGTAAAAAGGCATTACAGATCTTCAAGAAATACCCACTGCAAGTGAATTTCATTGCATATAAGAGGGCAGGAGCCCAGGCTAGGTTTGTAGTAAAGCAGCAAAAATGCTTCTTGGCAAAAATTTGTCTTCTTTGACAATTAATAGTTCCATCTCATATGTGTGGAGAAAGGTGAAAGCTTTTAAGTCATCATCCTCTTTTAAGAGCATAACTATATTGGATGATGGTAATATGATTACCTCCCCAAGAGAAGTATGCAATCTACTAGTGCAACATTTTGCTACTGTGAACAGTATTACCCTACTACTTACAAAGAACCCTTTGCTACTCATATGGCAGAGGCAGAATTAACAGCTGTTGATTTTTCTACACTGAATAGTCATGAATACAATAGGTTATTTTCCCTTGCCAAACTCAAATATGTACTTCAACATGCTAAGGACTCTGCTCCTGGTATTGATGAAGTCCCATATTCCTTTATTCAAAATCTGTCTGATACTGAGTTGAAGAAAATCTTGCAGTTCTACAACCAAATTTGGATAAATCACTCATTCCCAGACCTATGGAAAACTACTTTTGTTACCAATTTTGAAACCAGGCAAAATAGCTACGGCTCCTTCATCCTATAGACCCATTGCATTAACTAGTTGTTTATGTAAGATATTAGAAAAAATTGTCAATCTGAGACTTCAGTTATATTTGGAGGAGAATAATCGGTGCTCTTCCAATACGTGCTCTACTGTAAAATTTACATTCCAATATGTGCTAACTAACGAAAATATCACGACCTAACCTAACCAATCATCAAGGGCGTACAATTGACGTAACGATTGGTTAGGTTAGGTCGTGATATTTTCGTTAGTTAGCACATATTGGAATGTAAATTTTACGGTAGAGCACGTATTGGAAGAGCACCAAATAATCTTCTTTCCAGTAGTCAACATGGTTTTAGGAAAAGTCTCTCAGCTATAGATTCTTTAGCACAACTAGAAAGTGCTGTTTGTGAAGGTCTTTTTACAATCTAACTTTACCACAGCAGTTTTCTTAGATATTCATGAAGCTTATGATTCTGTATGGCATCCAGGGCCGGATTAAGCATTGTTAGGGCTGGGGGCAATGAATATTTTCGGGCTGGTGTCACTAGAAAAACAATTCTTTACCTGATACATCATACATGAGTGATGTGATCAGCTGACTGGGATCAATCAATAGAAAATGAAACAAAAACAAAGATGTGATTACAGAAAATGTATACTTTGTTCACATAAATGGGATACTAAACTAGATTTTGTAGAAGTGGAATCTAGAATTTTTTTCTTCCTCATGGTTGACCAATTATTTCAACGGTAGATTATAGCGTTTACATAGTTTCTTGGGGTCAGTCAGCATCTTGGGGCCAGGGCAAATGCCCCCTTTGCCCCCATTATAATCCGCTACTGATGGCATCATGGACTGCTTCTCAAAATGTCCAACATGGGGCTAAGAGGGAATCTTCCAATATTTATCAAGAATTTTCTTAGCAACCATAAAATAAGTGTCCTATGGAGGATGTATTTCTAATACCTTTGAAACCAAAACTGGTTTACCACAGGGTAGTATATTGAGTCCTACTCTCTTCCTTATGTATATTGATGACTTAGTCGCTAATATCCCTGCTCATATACAAACATCTTTCTATGCAGATGACTGTGCCCTTTGGTATTCTTCTCCTGATCTCAACACCTGTACCTCATTCCTTCAGACAGCCTTAGACTGTATAATGGAATGGTCAACCCTCTGGGGTTTAGAATTTTCAGCTGATAAGTGTCATTACGGTACATGATATTTACTCAGACCTGTCCCAGAACATCATCCTCTAAAATTAGCAAATCAGAGACTCTCTTGTGTCTATAGCAGCAAATTTTTAGGAATGATATGGGACCCCTTTCTCACCTGGGGTCCTCATATAAACTATGTTTGTGAGAGGTGCAAACCAGTGGTTAACTTAATGAAGATGCTTGCCCACACATCATGGGGTTCAGATAGGAAGACCCTTTTATTATATTCAACCCTAGTACGATCAAGAATAGATTATGGCTCATTTCTCTTCAAAAGCTGCCTCTTCTCACTTACTAAAGTTAGATCATCTTCAGTATCAGGGCATCAGATTGGCAGTGGGTACACTAAAGTGTACCCCTGTAGATAAATTGGAGGCTGAGGCTGGTATACTGCCACTCGCCTTTAGGAGACAATTATTAGGTCTTATTTATGAGTAAATGTATTAGTTTTTCCCAGTGGCGTATCAAGGGAGGGGCGAGAGGGGCGACCGCCCCGAGCGGCACTTCCCAAGGGGTGGCAAATTACTGTCAGGCGGGCGCAGTATGCAAAATTTTGGGTTTTTATGTTTTAAAATGCAACCCTCCAAAAAATTATATCTCATCATTGTCGCGCGTTATTTGTGTACAAAATATCCATGGTTTTGATGAAAAATCATCATTAAATGCTATATATGCCACCTCAATGCCACTATTTCCACAAATAGTTGCATTAAATTTTCACATCAGAAAGGTTGCCAGCCCTATTTTTCAGACTTTCCCTGTATTATTTAGGTTAGGACATAGAAAAAATCATTCATGAATTTTCTGTTATGAAAGTCCGAAAATTTAACTAGGCATTATACATTATATAGTTATTGTTAAAATTATGTAGTGTATTATGTACGGTACATTATGTAGTATTGTTAAAATTGAAGTTGCTTTAAGTTTTTCTTCCAATAAAAGTTTTCTTTAGAAGTGTATTTTTACATATACCATGTGATGCTATATACTCCTCTCACCCAAAATGTCAGTATTTGATCTGCTCTGAAAACATGACATTCCACTTTGATTTGACCATTTTCCCTTTGCACTCAATAAATAATATAGTTTTCCAATCATCATTCAAAGATATACTTAATGGACTCCTCCCTGCTACTGTAATTTACACAGATGGCTGTGTCCCATGGGTTCAGCTAAGGCAGGTTTTTGCATTGAAGAAAGGGACTTTTCTTTTGTCCTGGCTAATGGCACACCCATATTTGATGCTGAACTTTTTGCCATTTACAGGGCTCTCCTGTATATGCAGACAGTTCATCCCAGTACTAATAATATCTGCAGTGATTCACTATCTTCTCTCTCAGCTATATCTAACAGCTCTGTCAAGAACTATCATCTGTATCAAATAATACACCTCTTTCATCTCTTGGACCCAACAGAGGTTCATTTTATTTGGGTTCCTGGTCATAAAGGGATTGTGGGAAACGAATATGCTGATGAGATTGCAAGAAATGCACATATCTATGGCACAGAGTATGAGACACTAATAACTTTTTCACAAATTAGAACCAAAATAAGGAAGACCATTAACTCACTGTGGCAGAATCACTGGGAGCAACACTTTAATATAAGAGATGGGACCCTAGTTAAAGTAGCTAATAGACATTTGTCCCCCAAGGGACTGTCATGATGGGACGAAGTTGTACTGGCAAGGGTGAGACTGGGAACCTGTTACTTTACTCATCAACATTATTTTTCTAACATTTGTAAAACCTTTTGTACTTCCTGCCAAGTGCCTATGACTTTACATCATCTTTTCATTGAGTGCCCAGTTTTTGAGATCAGTTTCCTTTGATTGAATATTGCAGAAGGTATAACAGGAATTTGTCGCTTCTTATCCTCCAATCGGAGGATTTTCCTCTTAAAATAATACTAACCTTCCTTCGTATCACCAACTTTTATGATATCATTTAATCCATTCAGTGCTACCTTTGTATATTTTTTCAATGTGGTATTGTGTTGCTGTGATAGGTTAATGTTACTGATCATGAATAATATACCTGTGATTGTCATTTCTCCTACTAATAGATGATGCAACAGTTGAATAGTTGTTAGTTTATACCCTCATAATTTCACCGCATTAGTTAGCGTACTAACAGGCTATATCATCATTCTGTCCTTGTGTGTTCTGAAAATAGGCCCAGAACTGAAGATGGAGTTGGCTTCCGTAATAGCCTATTTCAGCTTGTGGTTCATACTCTCATTATTTACAAAACTCTAGTCACTTATAACTTAGTGTAAGATATGTGTGTGTGAATGACCCTTCGTGGTTGGCTGCACAGAAAACAGACTAATAATAATAATAATAATACATTACATTTGGAAAACATGAAGCCACTTAGGCCTATCAATGTAATCTAAGTCATGAACTACATTTTAATAACAATAATAAAATCTTGCAAGATGTCAAACTCAAGTCAGCTAATTAATATACAACTATTTACTACCACTATAGTAGCCTATATAATAATATAACTGAAGCAAAGAATATACACTATACAATCTACAAGCTATTTCTTTCACTCATGAAAGTGTGTAAGTTTTTCTTAAAATTAACTAACAAGCTACTGTTTACCACATCATATGCTAAGTCATTATGTCCATGAGTTATCCCATCAGTATCTAGTGAGAAAAAGTTACGTACCTCCAAATTGTCCAAACCTGAATTTGTGAGAAATTTTTGAACATCTATCATATCTCCCCTCATACAACGTCTCTCAAAATTAAACATACCTAATTCCTTTAATCTATCCCTGTATTCCAATCTTCTTAGGTTAGGGATAAGCTTGGTTGCCCTATGTTGCACACCTTCAAGCATATCAATACCATGTCTAAGGTGAGGGGACCAAGCTTGAATGCAGTATTCTAAGTGAGGCCTAACATAAACAAACAAACAAACAAAACATCTTTATTGCGGATCATTCATAATCCATAGCAACTTAACCTAATATATAAATATCAGGTCATCCCATAAGTAATGTCGTTTTTTACGATAGATTAAGTTTAAACTAGTCCTACTCGGTTTAAGCATAAATTTTCCGAAGGTTATATCTAAGAGGAGATCTATCGTGTTTCGCTACATACTTTACAGACCTTGACCAGTGAAGACGTGTGTTTTGCTTTTATGTAAACCCCTCATAAACATGGTGGTATCAGAAGAGCATATCAGGCATATAATGCAACGCGAAACATTCAGGAAGTTTATGGCAATGATATTCTGCATGTGAGGAAATGTCTAAGATGGTTTCAAAAGTTTAGGAATGGTGACTGCTGTTTGACAGATGCAGCATGCTCTGGATGATGACCTGCTGTTAGCTGCACTTGAAGAAGACTTCAACAACTGTTGAAGAATTGGCCCAGAAACTCAATTCATCTCCGTCCACCATCCATCGACATTTGCAACAACTCAGGAAAATGGGTGCCACATGAATTGTCAGTTGACAATCTGAGGGTGCGGGTAAACATTAGCACAGCTCTTCATTCCCATGAACTCCAAGATCCGTTTTTGCACCATTTAGTGACGTGATGAAAAGTGGATACTGTACCAGAATGTAAAGCACCGTTGACAGTGGGTTTGTGCTGGAGAACCAGCAACACCACAGCCAAAACCAAATCTTTACCCTTGGAAGGTGTTGCTTAGTGTTTGGTGGGATAAAGGTGGTGTAATACACTTTGAAACCTTACCACACAACCAAACAATCACCACTCAAGTCTACTGTCAACAACTGGATTGATTGAACACTGCACTAAAAGAAGAGAGACCTTCTTTGGTTAATTGGAAAGGAATCGTGTTCCACCATGAAAACACGTGTCCTCATACTGCTCGGATCACTTCTGCAAAAATTGAGGAGCTTGGGTGGGAAAAACTTCCACATCCTCTAGACCTTGCGCCTTCAGATTATCATCTCTTCAGGAGTCTGCAAAACTATCTTGACGAGAAACAGTATACTTCTTTAGATGACCTGCACCCCAGTCTTTGTATGTTTTTTGCCTCAAAACCACCTGAATTTTATAAACATGGCATTGAAAAGCTTGTAGGACATTGGCAGAGTGTCATTGATTTCGATGGAAAATATATACTAGATTAAAAAGTTTCAGTTGAGTTTTTTTTTGTCCTTCAAATTCCGATCTAAAAAATGACATTACTTATAGGATGACCTAATACAATCTTACGGATACACTGAACTTAATACAAAAATAAGACCAACATACCCACTTAACCTAGCATACTGGCATACTGTTTGAGTAATTATCTGACAATTTTATTTATCTTGTTATTACACGAGACATCTTATAACACTTATGACACTTATTATAACATAGCCACTTATTATAACACAACTTAATATGCATATATAATCTTTGCTACATTCCAAAAACAAGGTATTGTAAACCAGCAATTGTCTGAACCAAGACTGCCATATAGGTGAGAGGTAGACAGTATCTGAAGACAGGACATTGTACAATAACACATTAGAGCTATTTTGGACCCTAGTAATGAAATTAGATATATTCTTCCGGATTAACATTTGGCTGGTAGGTAGGTTACGTGTAGTAAATATAAAACTGGCACTGCATCATTTTGGTTCCCTACATAGCATACGAAAAATATTGTTATAAGCAACAGAGTTTATTCATAGCAGTTTTTGTATAGTTCCACCACAGATGGGATGTATACAATACAGTACAGTAAGTTCTAACTGATTCTGAACACACCAAATTTCCTTACTAGCATGTTACCCAGTACATACAGCATTTTATGTTGCCTCTCAATATCAAGTTCATCTCGCAGCTCATGAGTAATTGCATGACCTAAGTATTTACATATGTCTTTGACGGGTATAGTCTGACCATTCATTTCAAGACCCACATAATACATGTTTCAGTAGATTACGCCTAAAAATCAAAATACATCTCTTTGCCCCATTATAGGTGATGTCATTTTCTATACCATATTGTTCACATATCTCTAATAGTACTCTCAGTCCATGGGGAGAGGGTGACAGAAAAACAAGGTCATCAGCATACATTAAATGATTAATTTTTTCCTTTCCAATGACAGCCAGTACATGCAGTTTTTAGTTCATTGGTACAGTCATCCATATATGTACAGAAAAGATAGGGTGATAATATACCTCCTTGCCTAACACCATTAGTTACCTTAAAACCTGGTGATACAGTGCTTTTCCATCTTACAAACATGGTTTGCTCTGTATACCAGAATGCAAATATCCTAAGTATATATTTAGGTACCCCTTGACACAAGAGCTTCTTGAAAAGTTTGTGATGGTTAACTCTATCAAATGCTTTTGATGCATCCAAAAAACAGGAATATACATTGCTACTTGACATCTTGTACTTTAGGACAGCTTCCTTTAGCATATAAATACACATGTCAGTCCCATGTTTCACTCTAAAGCCAAGCTGATTGTCATAAGTCTGCAAGTAAATACTTATCGTATTATAAATGACATATTCTAACACCTTAGAAAGTATAGTGGGAAGTGCTATTGGCCTATAATTATTCTTATCACAGATACTAGCACCCTTATTTTTAACAACTGGCAACAATATAACTGACAAAATGGACTGTGGTAAGTACCCATATATCAGGGTCATTCCAGGACAAATCTGGCATTGCCTGAAACCACACCCACTTAGATTTTGCTTAAAATTGCTATACAGGGTTGTTTATAAATGCAAAAAAAACTTCACTTTTTTTTTTTTACGTGGTCAAAATATGAAAATAAAAACCCACCCAGAAAATTCAAAGATTTGGAACATTTTTAAGGATTTAAAATATCCCGAGTGGTTTATCAGTAAGGCGTATTTTAAAGCCAGAAAATCTTTTTATGCCCCTCGGGAACCTTCAGTTAACCAAAAACAATATGCGAGTTTGCCTTACATTGCCGGCTTAGAAAAAGTAAAACCGCTGACGAAAGATTTTAAGTTTGCTTTGGCGTTCAAATATTCGTCCACCGTGAAAAGTAAATTGGTTAGGAATAACGTGGCAAAAGAGGAACAAGCCTGCGTCTACAGCATTCCCTGTAAAAGTTGTGATTTAGTATACGTGGGTGAAACTGGAAGAAATATTGAAACCCGTATTAAAGAACACAAATATGCCTTCAGAAGTTGTAATACTAATAATGCCATTTTTTATCACGCCAGCCAAAATAATCATGCTATAGATTGGGAATCAAGTAAGGTACTTTATAAATGTAATAATTATGTCAAAAGAAAAATAATAGAATCTGTGTGTATAGAAAAAGTAGATAATTTTAATTTGTGCGAAGGTACTTATAAGTTAGACCCTTTAATGAGATTCTTGGTCAAAAAATCCCTTACGGAGTCGTGGGAACGTGTTCGAACCTAAGTGTGAATTTCTTAAATGTCTCTGGATTAGAATGTTTCCTTACTCGCCTTTAGTAAATGTAATAATGGAAGTAATAAATATGGAAGTAATAAATGTGGAAATAAATGCAACAGATGTAATAATAAAGGTAATATTATAAATTTAATAATTAGGGTAAAGGTAATAATAATAAATGTTAAAAAATGTAAATGTAATAATAAATGCAGTAATTATGTCAAAATATTAGAATCTGTATGTATAGAACAAGAAGATAGTTTAAAATTGGGGGAATGTACTTGTAAGTGGACCCTGTAATAAAATGCCCTTCCAGTGTCGGGAGAACGGTATCTAACCTAGGTGCGAATTTCTCATTGGTTTCTGGATTGTTTCCTAATCGGCTTTTTTCATTCGTTTTTCGGTTTATAAGTTCTGTATAATAAACAATAATGTAATAACCAATGTATTAATAAATTTATAATTTCTGTAATAAATAATTATGCAATATTAAATGTAATAAATTTAATAATAAATGTAATAATTATGTAAAAAATATAATAGAATCTGTATGTTTAGAAGAGGAAGATAGTTTTAAAAAAATTTGCGCGAATGTACTTAATGAAAATGCCCTTCCGGTGTCGGGAGAATGGGATCTAACCTAGGTGCGAATTTCTTAACGGTCGGTCCCTGGACTGCTTTTCCCTCTTGTTTTGGTTCATTCATGTTTCTGTATCCACCCGAGGAGGATGCCAGTGGGCGTCGAAACTGTCGTGGAAATAAACTCTGTCTATTAGTGTGGGTTTTTATTTTCAGGGTTGTTTATGCTGAAAAACACGAAACTTCGAGTTTCAGAGCAATCAAAAGTTATAGGTCCCCCAATTTTGGTGGTGGGGGCTGGCCCCTTAATTTTTAAAAGTCTATACATCAGTACCTAATTGAGCTAGGAAAAAAATTAAAAAAACCATTTGAAAGCTCAAATCCTAAAGAATAATTTAATCAAATAGTTAAAAAGTTATATGTTTGAATATGTTTTGGGAGTCCCCACCCCCTATGATACAGCTATTCAAGATTTTTTTTTTGTCATTTTGTACCTCAGTTACTCTTCTATATGACACAGTCAATGACATTGTGTATTTTTCCCTTTCATTAGATGGTGGTGGAGGTTAAAAACACATTCTATTTGCTGGACTTTGAACTTACACCATTATGTCTGTTTTACTTATCAAGCTCTCTTATAAGATGTTTTCCTTTGACTTACAAGTAGATTAAGTATAGCTATAAGATAAACTTCTTAGTGTTTTCCTAAAACTCAATAATAATAATAATAACTGACTGTCAACTTTGTTGATTTTCAAAGGTAAAAATAATACTGCTAGTATAGTTATGTTTTATTGAACAAATTAAGATATTACTTGAATAAAAATAATTGCTATACAATACATTAAGCCTTTTCCCTCTCCCTCATTAAAATTATTAACATTCTTTAGTATAATAAAACAATTAGCAACAGGAGCTCTAGGGGTGGTGATCGAGGATGAGTCTGTTGACAAAAATGCCAGCTTGTGACATGCCAGTGTGTGATGCCAGCAAAAAAAAAAAAAATTTAGACTAACACGATCGTAGATGTAGCTCATAGCGTAAACTAACCCACTTTTTTTTTCCTTATCCTTTCCTTACTTGCATGTCTGTAGTTTGCATGGTATGATAGTGAGTTAAGACTGTGTTTGCATGGTTTGTAAGCGTTCTTATTTTACTTCTTTTCATCTTTCACCCCTTTCCTATTCTCTCCGACTATTTTTCTGACTTGTCGGCAGTGGCCGACTGATGATGATGGTGAGCCTTTCTTTCTCTTTTTCTGAATGAATGTTAACCCATGAGTGATAGGTGTTGCTACTTAATTAACCCCTTATTCTCTTCTCTTAACCCCCTACTCTTTCCTTTCTCTCAGTCTAACCTTAGAGTGGATCTTAGGGTCTTTGTTAGCCTTAGCTTCTGTAGATCTGTACCTAGCCTAATTCTCAGTATCATGTATTTCAAAGATATGCACAACTCTGGTGCCAGATTGAATACTAGGAGTTTTTGGCTTCTACCCAACAAACATCATCTTTATTAGTTGGGAAATAGTATCTATTGTTTTTGTTGGAAATAGGAGTAGTTAGAAACTTGATTTTATAATCTTGGAATTCTTCTGAATAATCTAAAATGATTCCTAGATATTTTCTATCATCATAAATACATGCAACATACTTTCCCACAGGAAATTTTTGCTTATTTGATAGATCTGGACTCATGTCTGAGTCATCTTGTTCAGAGGTCATAACCCTAACAACATTGTAGTCATTGGAGTTTGAAACTAAATAAGCTTTAATGTGACTGAGACATTGGCACAATTCTGTGAAAACCTTGTGTGCCCTTCACTGTCACTGCTTTTTCAAACCTACTACTGAGTTCTGTTTTATTATGATTTATTTGTTCTTTTGTAATGAATTTAAACTTGATGGACTCAAAATTTTGTGTACAAAAGTCATAGAAACTCTGTGGAGACAAGATGTGTCCTGTTGTTGTTCTTTGCAAACTAGCTTTAGCTGCTGCTCTTTTCACAATTCCTCCAATGCCATCACAGGCATTTTTGCCATGACTAGTGGCAAAAAAGTCTCACTCTGCCTTTATACCAAAATCTGTTTCATGATGGCATAAATTGCTAAAATTAAAACAGTTTTTGTATTGTCCAGCACAACCACTGGAAAAATATTTCATTGTTTTCACATTAGGGAATCTCACTTTAATGTCTTGAACTAAAAATTGTTGAAATGTATACACTGCTGTGGTGTTATGACCTAAACTGTCACTAATGATACAATAGCTAGTGTGGCTCAATTTACCATCTTCCATTTTATATACAACCATTGGGTGTAATGTAACTTGTTCGTTTGTCCAATGGAAGCTCTGTGGTGCATCTTGAGTGTGATGAAAGAATAGTTCTCAGAAAAGTCTCCCAGTACTAAAACTTCATCTTCACTGAGATTTTGCGTAAGGGTTTTCATGTAGAGGCTTTGACTCTTGGCTATATAATGATGACGAGTAAGAGAATAAATTGATTCTGAGTTTTTCAATGAATTCCTCCACTGTAACAGTTACATTTGACAAAGTTACCCTGTCAGTGCTGGTCTGGTCATATTCAATTGAATCCCTGGAAGTCAGTACATTTAATGTGTTCAAATAGTTATCTACACCAGCAACAGCAGGACATTCTCTACAATGGTAACATACATTTAATGTTGTCCACATCGCAGACACTTTTTTGAATCAATGAATAAGAAGTCAGTCCTTGTCACCAATTGCTGAAACCATTAATTTGAGGTTCTGGGTATAGGTACAAATACAAACTGAGTGTATACCTGTACCTCCAGCAATAACACACCATTTGGGTCTAACAGCTGCAAATGTTGAAAAACTTATACTTGAGTCAGTTTCTTTATACCTAAGATACAGTTCTTTCAAATTACTGAGTAAGAGATGCTTTTGTTTGTAAACTTTGTTTCCATCTTTGTCTCTGACACTAACAGTCCTTTTTTCCTGGATACACCAAACTAAATTCTGGGTCCTCATAAAAAGCTGTCACATTAGAAATAGTTTCATCACTTATCTTTTTCCTTTTACTGTATTTAGGAACATTTGGCAATATTCCATACTGTTGCTTCATGCTCCTGGCTTTATCAACAATATATCTACTAGCCCCAAAGAACTCTGAGTTTTTGAGATTATGTATGGGGATAGAGTAAGAATCTGCAACCTTCTTTGGTAGAAAGTTGTAGAGTTGAATGCTTCAGCGAGTTCCCTCATCATAGTTTTGTACCTATTAGATAAATAAAAGGTAGGGGATATCAGAATTTTCTTAAATTGAAATTATTAATTTAATGTACTCTAAAGATCAGGACCTAAATAGAAAAAATATAAGACTATCTACCTTCCATGGATATTTTTTAGACATTGTTGAAATGGTGTGATTGTATTCTGTATGTAAGAATGATATTGAAGAAAAGTTAGGCTATTGAAATTTAAAACATCTAAAATTATATATGTCAAGAGTCTTTAACCCTGGAATGCTAATGTCGGGTGATTTCCACCCTCAACATGGTGGTGGGGCGCGCGGTCTTGTGTTCCCGCGGGGCTAGTAGCATGGGCACTTGGGTAGCTTCAGTGTACTCCCAGACATCGTTGAGGCAGGGTGCATGTTGCCGCTCCCATCCCTGGTTTTTTCCATAGAGTAGTGTTTGGGTGAATTCCACCTGATGTTAGTGTCTGTGTATATATATTACTAGGGTGAATTCCACCCGACTTTAGTGTTCGTGTATTACAAATATGTGCTATAATTGCTTTTATTGTGTTTCAGGTAGTGATTATTGCATTTCAGAGTGACTTGTAAAGTGACAATAACTGAAAAATAATAGAAAATGTCAAGGAAAGTAGTGGGACACCTTTCTCAGGAGGAACTTGATGTGATGATGAACATAGAAAGTAGTGACGAAGATGAGGATGAAATCGAAGCTGAAGTGATGTATGATAGTGACTTTGATAAAGAATATATACAAGAACCAAGTGATGATGATGATGATGATGATGATAGTGATAGTGATGAGCCTAGCACATCAAGTCGCCAGAGGAAAAAACCACAATGTCATTCCTCTGCTAGGCCTACCACCAGCCGCATGGCCACCCCAGGACCTGTCGCCTCTACATCTGCTGCCCCTGCTGCGCCTCCTGCTGGTTGCAGGTGACGAAGACGGCGCCGTGATGACGATGATGTGTCCCCTATTGTGACCTTCCAAACCAGTACTATAAGCAGTACTTCTGGTTTCGGGTGGAGTTGTCAGCCACAGACACCGGCGGCCAGCAGAACAGCAGCATGAAATATAATGCCTGCTTTTACCCCAAGGCCAACACCGGTGGCATCGAATGCTGACACCCCTGAGAAGTGCTTCTCATTACTTTTTGAGGAGCAAATTATTGAGGAAGTTGTGACCTGGACAAACACTCGGATAGATGCTGAAGCTGTCAAGTATCGGAGGAGAACAGCTACGCTTCAGAGAACACAGCAGCAGAGGTGCGTGCGATACTGGGGGTTCTTATCTTGAGTGGTTGCCAGAGGGACAACCATCTTTCTACTAAGGAAATGTGAGCCCTAGTACCAGTGCCAGTATGTACCATGCTGCTATGTCTGAGGGTTGCTTTACATTCCTGCTCGCGTGCCAGCGATTTGATGACCCTGACACAAGATGGGAGAGGCAAGCCACAGACAAATTTGCTCCCATTAGAAAAATATGGGGCATATTCATTGCCAACCAACTGTGGTAAATTTTATGTGCCCAGGGAGAATATAACTGTGGACGAACAACTGCTCCTTTCGTCAGTGCACACACAGCCAAGCATAGGGCCCACTGGCAAGCCTGAAGTGATCGAATTTTACAACCACACAAAAGGAGGTGTTGATACATTCAACCAGATGTGTGCACAGTACTCCTGTGGAAGAAAAACCAAGAGATGGCCACTGTGTGTCTTTTATGGCATGATGAACGCTTGTGTTATAAACTCTTGGATCATTCACTCAGACAATGTTACGAAGAGAGGTGAAGTGAAAATGAAAAGGAGGAAATACATGCAGGAGTTGGCACTGGCACTCATCAGTCCATGGGCAGAGCAGAGGCTCACTTCACATTTGTCACGTCCATTGAGGAATGCGATCTGTGCTGTGTTGAACCTCCCTACCCCTACCACTGCTGGGGGCACATCAGGACCAGTGGCTGCAGAAAGTAGTGGTGCCTTGGTGAGGTGTGCAGAGTGCCCTAAAGGTTCAGACAGGAAGACAAGGCACAGGTGTCATTTGTGCCATCGACCAGTGTGCCCTCACCACTACTACCCTGCCTGTACTGACTGCATGTAATGCATAGGTTGGTTATAAATAAATATCAGTGTTCATTTACAGGGGGATTCATACGGTCAAATAATTGCTTATTGGCAACTGATAATTTTTGGCCTCATAAAAATGCCCCCTTGGAATTTGCCTGCAATCTTTATTTATTATAATAGTAATGAATAAATATCAGTTAGTGTTCATTTACAGGGGGATTCATACAGTCAAATAATTGCTTATTGCCAATCAATAATTTTTCGCCTCTCAAAAAAATGCCCGTTTTTGTCTATCTTTCCTACAGTTCGTGGTGATGCAGGGAGGCTGTGCCTTTACCAGAAGAGGCTCACATGTTCAGGGAATATGTTGGTCAATGCAGAAGTCCCTAACTGCAGTAGTAGTTGCTCTCAGGAAATATATGTTAACATTTCTCTTAATTTTCTCTGAGTGGAATTTTTTTTTAGTATCCCCCTGAATACTTTTTTGTTTTTTGTCACTTTGTGTAGGGGGAAATAATAGTAGAGTAGTTTATCTTGTCATGTTTTTTTGTACATTAATACATTTTGATTGGAACTATTTTTTTTTTATTTTCCAATTTTGGGTATAATATACCCAATGTTAGTAATGGTGTAACTGGAACTTAACGGTAGTGTTCCAGGGTTAATTGTGACCATGAGTTGCTAATTTAGTTGAATTTGAGCAATCCCTACCTTTCCAATTCTTTTTCCATGCATAATCTCTCAGATGTAGATGCTCCCTCATCCACAGATGCTGAGAAAGACTGTTCAAAATTCTTTTTCAAAGTAGATACACACTTGTCGTATTTGTCTGATGCTTTTTTAGATAGCCGTCAGTGTTCATACCATCTGAAATAAGGCATCATCCAAAATTTAGAATTACTGTAAGTTACAGCAACAAATTTTCATAATTTAATAACTAATCAGAATTCATTTAAATTGTACATAACTTTTTTTTTGCAATTCCTTAAATTGTTAAAGAATGTCATGTTTACAAGTTTGATAAAACTATTATTTTGATAACCTATGAAACAATGTATACACAAAGATAAAGAGTTTAGATGATTTTTAAAAATCATATAATGCATTTTCTGATAACTATACTTTTCAAAAATAAGTCCCCAAATTATAATTCATACACTACTTACAGAATTTTATTGGCAAAATCTCCATTTCTTCAAGAATGTTCTTGGTTTGTTCTCTACAGATTTCAATATCACTGATCTCACCAGGATTGTCAGTTTGCAAATGTGTACTTTCTGGACTGCTTTGAAATGAAGAGGTACTTGTAAATGACTCGGTTTCAAAAACATCATTGAATAACACTGCCCAACACCAATTTTGCTGATTTAATTCTAACACCTGTTTTTAGGTAACTTTGGTGTGCTGATTTCAAAAATCACCTTAGTTTTTGCCTATCACGTCAGGTTTTCAAGCAATCAAATATGGATATTTTGGAGATATCGCATTTTGGCAGGGTTATGCCCAATTTTTTTCTTTTCAAAAAATAAGTTTTTACATACTCAGAATCAGCATGGAAAAGTAAACAATTGTGCAGGGAGTGAACTTTAATATACAATGGTAATATTCACACAAAGTTATTAAAAGTGTTTAAATAAGCAAAAAATGAATCCATGATCATGATGTCACGCTCACACCTGGGGAAATCACAGATACCCAAGATTTTAATATGTTGTACATGACCTTTAGATTTAGTGCACAGATTTGCGTATTCCACAGATAAAATTTTAATAGCAAAACAGCTGTTAACAGGTCTCAAAAATCATCAATTTTGATAAGCGCCCTTCATGGATCACCCAAAATAGGGTCATTCTCTGTCAGATCAACCAAAAAAAATTGAAATTAACACCCTCATCTCTCATATTTTGCTGAAATTTGGTTTATAGGGAGTTTGTGAGCCCTGAATCCATTTCTGAAATTATAAGGTCAATCCGACCAACGGTTCAAGAGATATGACCTTGGGCAATTTGAGGTCACTCGCGAGGTTACTAACATTTGGCGAGCCATAACTTGGGTAATAATTGTCATAATTATATAAAAGTATATATATTTAGAATCAGAAAACGACAAGGAATCCAAATATGCAAGTTTTAGAACTCTAGGTTGAAAAATAAAAAAGTTACACTGTAACCAAAATTTGAGGTCACGATTTGACCTCTGGGGTATCAAATGAGAATTTTTTTTTAAATGTAAAAAATGAAGGCATAGGCATTGGCTATTAGAATCAGCAAAAAAAAGTTTGTTTATGTTAGTATTTTTCATGTAACTAACATATAAGTGAACACCATATTCATAAGTTGTGCGTCAATTCTACCTATTTTTTCACACTTAAGCTCATAATTTGACCTATAGAAATTAAAATTACATTTTTTATAGATATAAAAAACAAAGTCAGAGTTCTTGACTAATAGAAACAATCATAAAAAGTTTGTTTATGTTGGTACTTTTCATGTAACTAACTTATAAGTGAACACCATATTTATAAATTGCTTGTCATTTCAAGGAATTTTTATATCTTAGCTATCAATTTGACCTCAAGCTCCAAGAATTTAATAAAAATTGTATTTCACTGCTAATCTACACTGGCAATAATAGTTATAATAGTGAAAGGGGAAGACTAAGCTCACATGTAGCCTAAACAAACCTGTTGAAACATGTTGCTACTTGTCTAAATGCAGAATCAACACAGATAGTTGCAAAATTCCTTGTCTACAGGTTAGTACAGTTCCAGCCAGCACTGTGGGTGGCTGGTGGGTATGGTGTTTTAATGAGCCTCAGAGACTATCAAGGCCTAAAATATTAAGTGTGTATAGCTATATATTTTCTAAAAAATATATATTACCTAATTGTAAATCCTATATCTTTACAGATCAAAATACAATGGTTCGGCACTTGAAATACTGCCAGGACCCTATTCAAAAACACAAGAAACGCATAACAATCAATCTTAGAAAAGTGACTGATGTACTTGTTGAAAAATGTGCTGGAAGAGTGAAAAAAGACTCATTGTTGTGTGTGAACTGCTGGACACTGATAATGAAAAACCCCACTATACTTAGTACCACTGAAAACAACGAGTCTGAGCAGGATTCAAATGAATCATCTACTATCAGTGGCTTGAGTAACATCTCTTCAATTCAAGATCTGGACAATGACAGTGATTGCTTGATAAAGGAAAATCCTTCAACTTCAGTTGAACCAGTTCTAGCATTTCTGGACCAAACACCAGTTAAAAAAAGTAAGTAATAAATTAATATAATAACTTATACTTTACTACAAGGTCTGTTTGATCTACTATATAGCCAATTATATAGCATTTAAGGTACTATAATTAATATTTAATTACTAATATTCAGGTGTGTGAAACGTTTTTTTTCTGTTCTTTTCAGAAGGGCTGTCATTAAGCCAGAAAAAGCGCAAGGCTCGTGGTAAGCTATCATCTGCTCAGAAACACCTGAAGGAGAGGCTAGAACTCAGTTATGGTGTTCAAATTACCGAGGAGGTAAGTGATACTTCAAAACCTGAAACTAAATCTGAAAAACATCTAGACAAATTAATGAATGAATTGAAACAGTCATTCCTGGAGAGCAAATGTCACCATCACAAACTACAAATATTGACACTCTCACCATACACAATTGAAAAAACAGCTAGTTTCTTTCAAACTACAACATACATGGTGAAAAGAAGCTGTTCACTTAAATCAGAACATGGAATCCTTCCGAAGATTCCACTAATGAGCAAAGGAAAAGTGATATCTGAAGAACACAAAGATATAGTTAGAAGATTCTATGAGTCAGAAGAGGTTAGTCGTATGTGTCCTGGCCAAAAGGATTGCGTGAAAGTTATCAGTGCTGAAGGTGCAATGAAGGTGCAAAAACGATTGGTCCTCGGGAATTTAAGAGAGATGTTTGAACTATATAAAAATGATGAAAAGAATCCCAAAATAGGATTTTCCACATTTGCAAAATTACGGCCATCATATTGTGTGCTTGCTGGTAGTGGTGGGACTCATTCTGTCTGTGTCTGCACATACCATCAAAATCCAAAATTGCAGCTGGCTGCATTGGGAGAAAGAGGTCTTTCATACAAGGATCTTATGGATTACAGTGTCTGCAGTACAGAAAGAGAGACTTGCATGATGCAACTTTGCAATGATTGCCCAGAGAAGAGGGTGTCCTGGATTTTCTTGAGTTACTTGACAGTGTGAAATCAGCTCCAAATGAAATATCTTACAAGCAATGGGTGACTGTTGACCGTTGTACAATGGTTGATAAGGTGGAGCCACTTCATGAATACTTATCATCCCTAAGCATGAAAATATCCGCATGGTTCGTCATCACTTTGTTGCTCAGCAACAATCACAGTACTTCAAGCAGTTGAAAGAAACACTACCACCTCAGAGCGAGGTAGTTATAGTAGGTGATTTCTCTGAGAATTATTCTTTCATTGTCCAGGATGCTGCCCAAGGGTTTCACTGGGACAATTCACAGTGTACAGTTCACCCTTTTGTCATCTATTATAGATCATCTGCAGACCAGGAACTTAGCCATTTTAGTGTCTGTTTCTTATCTGCATCACTAAAACACAACACTATAATGGTTTACTCATTCATATTGAAGCTTATGACATATGTTAAATTCAGATGCCCACAATTGAAGAAGGTGCACTATTTCTCAGATGGATGTGCTGGCCAATATAAGAACAGATACAACTTCACAAATCTCTGTTACCATGAAGAGGATTTTGGTCTGTCTTGTGAATGGCACTTCTTTGCTACATCCATGGCAAAAATGCATGTGATGGGATTGGAGGAACAGTGAAAAGAGCTACTGCTCGTGCCAGTTTGCAGAGAACTACAGAGAGGCAAATTCTTACACCAGAACACATGTTTCAGTTTTGTGAAGAAAACTTGAGCAAGAAGATAAATTTTTTCTTTGTAACTACAGCTGATTTGAAAGATGCAGAAGAACGGTTGGAACATCGATTTCAAGGATAGTAGGGCTATTCCTGGAACTCAGAAATATCATAGATTTGTTCCTCTAAACAAGGAAGAACTGATGGTGTATCCCATTTCAAGTGGCATTGGAGAAAAGAAAAGAATAAGGAAAAGTCATTTTACTAATGAACCTGCAATGCTTGGTAACCTAAAATGTGTCAAACCAGGAGAGTATGTTGGCTGCATTTATGACATGCAAGTTGGTATGGAATTGTGGAGGAATATTGTGAAGAGTTTGATGATTTCACTGTGAACTTTCTACATCCCTCTGGGTCATCAGGATCAAGTGCATATTATTATCCATCAAACAAGGATTCATGTGCAGTGCCAGGACATCATATATTAACTGTAATGAGTTGTCCTACCCTAAGAGGAGGCAGCAGAATTCAATACATTTTTCCACAAAAAGAAATTGATGAGAGCATGAGCATGCAAAAATTGTATTAGGCTAGCACATGAATCCTCTAAGTAGGTCTTCCCCTTTCACTATTATAACTATTATTGCCAGTGTAGATTAGCAGTGAAATACAATTTTACATTTTTGCCTTTGTTTTTATATCTATAAAAAAATGTAATTTTAATTTCTATAGGTCAAATTATGAGCTTAAGTGTGAAAAAATAGGTAGAATTGACGCACAACTTATGAATATGGTGTTCACTTATATGTTAGTTACATGAAAAATACTAACATAAACAACTTTTTTTGCTGATTCTAATAGCCAATGCCTATGCCTTCATTTTTACATTTAAAAAAAAATTCTCATTTGATACCCCAGAGGTCAAATCGTGACCTCAAATTTTGGTTACAGTGTAACTTTTTTATTTTTCAACCTAGAGTTCTAAAACTTGCATATTTGGATTCCTTGTCGTTTTCTGATTCTAAAATATATATACTTTTATATAATTGTGACCATTATTACCCAAGTTATGGGTCGCCAATGTTAGTGACCTCACAAGTGACCTCAAATTTCCCGAGGTCATATCTCTTGAACTGTTGGTCGGATTGACCTTATAATTTCAGAAATGGATTCAGGGCCCACAAACTCCCTATAAACCAAATTTCAGCAAAATCTGAGAGATGAGGGTGTTAGGCACTGGTTGATCTGACAGAGAATGACCAATAGGCATATTGCATTGCACATTGCACGAAAACCTGATGTGATGGACAAAATCTAAGGTGATTTTTGAAATCAGCACATCAATATTATCCAGAAACAGGTCTTAGAATTAAATCAGCAGCAAAAAAAATTTTTTTGTTGGGCAGTGTAATTTATCAGGTTCTTCAAGTTCATTTAATCTTACAGAACAGTTTGTACAAACTTTCCAATTAAGGAGTGCAGGATTTTTTTCTGTTACATTTAATGGTAAATTTCTTAAACCATTTAAGATTCTTTTCTTTTGTCTCTTAAAGGGGTCACAACACTGTTTATAATAATTTAAATGGTAAGACATGTTTAAAATTTATATATTAGCTCCAGTTCCTGTAATAAGTAGAAAGAATATTAAATGTTAATGATTTTTAATGATAACAGGCAAACACAAGCACAGCCAATATAGGCAAGGCACTAAAATAATATGGCAAGCAGATATCATATATGAGCAGTGTTTATCATGTGGTCACAAAAGGCAAACTGAACCCTTAATAACCAAGGCTCATGCTAATGGAAGGAGCCCTCAGACAATCTCATTTTGCTGTGACAAGTTGTAGCATGACTACGCAAGCATGATACCACTCGACCTTACAAACAGGCAGTACAGATTATCTCTCTTATTTTAATAATGTGTGGGTGTATGTGTTCAATATATATAGTTAGGATAAAACTATTATATAGTTAGTATAGCCCAATTCCTGAACTTGGGCTAATATGTCATCTTTTTGCTAGCAAGTACCTTATAATAAAGTGCAAAAAAATAGACAATTTAAAGGTAAAAATACACAGTCATTGACTAAGTCATATAGAAGAGTAATTGAGGTACAAAATGACAGAAAAAAAAATCTTGAATATCTGTATCATAGAGGGTGCACCCCCCCAAATATTCAAACTGATATAACTTTTTAACTATTTGATTAAATGCATTTTATTACTTAGTCAATTATTCTTTAGGATTTGAGCTTTCAAATGGTTTTTAAATTTTTTTCCTAGTTCAATTAGGGACTGAGTTATGGACTTTTAAACATTAAGGGGTCAGCCCCCACCCCCAAAATTGGGGGGCCCATAACTTTTGAACCATTACTCTGATTGTACTAAAACTTGAGATTTCATGTTTTTGCGCAAAAACAACCTTATATACCAAATTTGAGAAAAATCCAAGTTGGAGTGGTTACAAATTTCATGTTTTTTGCATGATTTATCCTGGAATGACCCAGCTGCAGCTGTAGATGGCCATTGTTCTTCTAAAGCGATTAATAGTGGTGTTCCTCAGAGTTCTGCCCTGTCACCTACTCTTTTCCTTTTATTTATCAATCATCTATTAACCCTTATTCGCTGGGATATCAGTCTCATATTTTTATTACAGTCAACTATATAGTCAGGTTTCATAACTGGTTCATGCATACAGTAATCAACTTTGCCTGAATCAACCATTTGTCCTTTATGCATAGTAGAGAGCATGTGCACATCTCTCTTGGGTCATTCTCTGTCAGATCAACCAAAAAAAATTGAAATTAATACCCTCATCTCTCATATTTTGCTGAAATTTGGTTTATAGGGAGTTTGTGAGCCCTGAATCCATTTCTGAAATTATAAGGTCAATCCGACCAACGGTTCAAGAGATATGACCTCGGGCAATTTGAGGTCACTCGCGAGGTTACTAACATTTGGCGAGCCATAACTTGGGTAATAATTGTCATAATTATATAAAAGTATATATATTTTAGAATCAGAAAATGACAAGGAATCCAAATATGCAAGTTTTAGAACTCTAGGTTGAAAAATAAAAAAGTTACACTGTAACCAAAATTTGAGGTCACGATTTGATCTCTGGGGTATCAAATGAGAATTTTTTTTTAAATGTAAAAAATGAAGGAATAGGCATTGGCTATTAGAATCAGCAAAAAAAGTTTGTTTATGTTAGTATTTTTCATGTAACTAACATATAAGTGAACACCATATTCATAAGTTGTGCGTCAATTCTACCTATTTTTTCACACTTAAGCTCATAATTTGACCTATAGAAATTAAAATTACATTTTTTATAGATATAAAAAACAAAGTCAGAGTTCTTGACTAATAGAAACAATCATAAAAAGTTTGTTTATGTTGGTACTTTTCATGTAACTAACTTATAAGTGAACACCATATTTATAAATTGCTTGTCATTTCAAGGAATTTTTATATCTTAGCTATCAATTTGACCTCAAGCTCCAAGAATTTAATAAAAATTGTATTTCACTGCTAATCTACACTGGCAATAATAGTTATAATAGTGAAAGGGGAAGACTAAGCTCACATGTAGCCTAAACAAACCTGTTGAAACATGTTGCTACTTGTCTAAATGCAGAATCAACACAGATAGTTGCAAAATTCCTTGTCTACAGGTTAGTACAGTTCCAGCCAGCACTGTGGGTGGCTGGTGGGTATGGTGTTTTAATGAGCCTCAGAGACTATCAAGGCCTAAAATATTAAGTGTGTATAGCTATATATTTTCTAAAAAATATATATTACCTAATTGTAAATCCTATATCTTTACAGATCAAAATACAATGGTTCGGCACTTGAAATACTGCCAGGACCCTATTCAAAAACACAAGAAACGCATAACAATCAATCTTAGAAAAGTGACTGATGTACTTGTTGAAAAATGTGCTGGAAGAGTGAAAAAAGACTCATTGTTGTGTGTGAACTGCTGGACACTGATAATGAAAAACCCCACTATACTTAGTACCACTGAAAACAACGAGTCTGAGCAGGATTCAAATGAATCATCTACTATCAGTGGCTTGAGTAACATCTCTTCAATTCAAGATCTGGACAATGACAGTGATTGCTTGATAAAGGAAAATCCTTCAACTTCAGTTGAACCAGTTCTAGCATTTCTGGACCAAACACCAGTTAAAAAAAGTAAGTAATAAATTAATATAATACTTATACTTTACTACAAGGTCTGTTTGATCTACTATATAGCCAATTATATAGCATTTAAGGTACTATAATTAATATTTAATTACTAATATTCAGGTGTGTGAAACGTTTTTTTCTGTTCTTTTCAGAAGGGCTGTCATTAAGCCAGAAAAAGCGCAAGGCTCGTGGTAAGCTATCATGCTGCTCAGAAACACCTGAAGGAGAGGCTAGAACTCAGTTATGGTGTTCAAATACCGAGGAGGTAAGTGATACTTCAAAACCTGAAACTAAATCTGAAAAACATCTAGACAAATTAATGAATGAATTGAAACAGTCATTCCTGGAGAGCAAATGTCACCATCACAAACTACAAATATTGACACACTCACCATACACAATTGAAAAAACAGCTAGTTTCTTTCAAACTACAACATACATGGTGAAAAGAAGCCGTTCACTTAAATCAGAACATGGAATCCTTCCGAAGATTCCACTAATGAGCAAAGGAAAAGTGATATCTGAAGAACACAGAGATATAGTTAGAAGATTCTATGAGTCAGAAGAGGTTAGTCGTATGTGTCCTGGCCAAAAGGATTGCGTGAAAGTTATCAGTGCTGAAGGTGCAATGAAGGTGCAAAAACGATTGGTCTTCGGGAATTTAAGAGAGATGTTTGAACTATATAAAAATGATGAAAAGAATCCCAAAATAGGATTTTCCACATTTGCAAAATTACGGCCATCATATTGTGTGCTTGCTGGTAGTGGTGGGACTCATTCTGTCTGTGTCTGCACATACCATCAAAATCCAAAATTGCAGCTGGCTGCATTGGAGAAAGAGGTCTTTCATACAAGGATCTTATGGATACAGTGTCTGCAGTACAGAAAGAGAGACTTGCATGATGCAACTTTGCAATGATTGCCTAGGAGAAGAGGGTGTCCTGGATTTTCTTGAGTTACTTGACAGTGTGAAATCAGCTCCAAATGAAATATCTTACAAGCAATGGGTGACTGTTGACCGTTGTACAATGGTTGATAAGGTGGAGCCACTTCATGAATACTTATCATCCCTAAGCATGAAAATATCCTGCATGGTTCGTCATCACTTTGTTGCTCAGCAACAATCACAGTACTTCAAGCAGTTGAAAGAAACACTACCACCTCAGAGCGAGGTAGTTATAGTAGGTGATTTCTCTGAGAATTATTCTTTCCTTGTCCAGGATGCTGCCTAAGGGTTTCACTGGGACAATTCACAGTGTACAGTTCACCCTTTTGTCATCTATTATAGATCATCTGCAGACCAGGAACTTTAGCCATTTTAGTGTCTGTTTCTTATCTGCATCACTAAAACACAACACTATAATGGTTTACTCATTCATATTGAAGCTTATGACATATGTTAAATTCAGATGCCCACAATTGAAGAAGGTGCACTATTTCTCAGATGGATGTGCTGGCCAATATAAGAACAGATACAACTTCACAAATCTCTGTTACCATGAAGAGGATTTTGGTCTGTCTTGTGAATGGCACTTCTTTGCTACATCCCATGGCAAAATGCATGTGATGGGATTGGAGGAACAGTGAAAAGAGCTACTGCTCGTGCCAGTTTGCAGAGAACTACAGAGAGGCAAATTCTTACACCAGAACACATGTTTCAGTTTTGTGAAGAAAACGAGCAAGAAGATAAATTTTTTCTTTGTAACTACAGCTGATTTGAAAGATGCAGAAGAACGGTTGGAACATCGATGCAACTTTGCAACTTTCAAGGATAGTAGGGCTATTCCTGGAACTCAGAAATATCATAGATTTGTTCCCCTAAACAAGGAAGAACTGATGGTGTATCCCATTTCAAGTGGCATTGGAGAAAAGAAAAGAATAAGGAAAAGTCATTTTACTAATGAACCTGCAATGCTTGGTAACCTAAAATGTGTCAAACCAGGAGAGTATGTTGGCTGCATTTATGACATGCAAGTCTGGTATGGAATTGTGGAGGAATATTGTGAAGAGTTTGATGATTTCACTGTGAACTTTCTACATCCCTCTGGGTCATCAGGATCAAGTGCATATTATTATCCATCAAACAAGGATTCATGTGCAGTGCCAGGACATCATATATTAACTGTAATGAGTTGTCCTACCCTAAGAGGAGGCAGCAGAATTCAATACATTTTTCCACAAAAAGAAATTGATGAGAGCATCGAGCAAGCAAAAATTGTATTAGGCTAGCACATGAATCCTCTAAGTAGGTCTTCCCCTTTCACTATTATAACTATTATTGCCAGTGTAGATTAGCAGTGAAATACAATTTTAAATTTTTTGCCTTTGTTTTTATATCTATAAAAAAATGTAATTTTAATTTCTATAGGTCAAATTATGAGCTTAAGTGTGAAAAAATAGGTAGAATTGACGCACAACTTATGAATATGGTGTTCACTTATATGTTAGTTACATGAAAAATACTAACATAAACAAACTTTTTTTTGCTGATTCTAATAGCCAATGCCTATGCCTTCATTTTTTACATTTAAAAAAAAATTCTCATTGATACCCCAGAGGTCAAATCGTGACCTCAAATTTTGGTTACAGTGTAACTTTTTATTTTTCAACCTAGAGTTCTAAAACTTGCATATTTGGATTCCTTGTCGTTTTCTGATTCTAAATATATATATACTTTTATATAATTGTGACCATTATTACCCAAGTTATGGGTCGCCAAATGTTAGTGACCTCGCAAGTGACCTCAAATTTCCCGAGGTCATATCTCTTGAACCGTTGGTCGGATTGACCTTATAATTTCAGAAATGGATTCAGGGCCCACAAACTCCCTATCAACCAAATTTCAGCAAAATCTGAGAGATGAGGGTGTTAGGCACTGGTTGATCTGACAGAGAATGACCCTCTTGTCATGCCACTTCAAAGCTAGTATTTTATCACTTTTTTTGCAATAAACATGATCCACTTTTGACAGCTTCAAATTTTGGTATACATATGTTTCCTGTTTGTTCTTACAGTGCCACATGTTGCAGTGTTTTTTTTTCTAAAAGATTTGGAGACAAGCTCGGGTTCATATACCAATTGTCTGTATAGAGAATATGCCTTTTATCAAAGTATTTTCCCATAAGTTTTTTCATAATGGCACCAGATATACTGTAAATGTCATTTTTTGGAATATCTATGTTACTTGCACTATATACAATTACATCAAGCACAATGCCAGTCTCAGTTACAAAGAGTGAATAGTTTACAACAAACAAACAAAACACTTTATTTCAGACTCAACAGGTACAAACATTATACAACATTATACAAGAGGTCCATAGAAGATTAAGAGATAGTTGTCTGGAGCACTGACTAAGTAGGCCAGTGAATCACTGTGTATAATGAACATAAATTGCCTACGCCAATGCTTCCAGGTTTCAGATTTATAAAATATATCAGAGACCAGTCCACTAACCATGGCTTCTATTATCTTATTGACTGACTCACCAAGCCTAGTGATAAATCTAAATACAAAATTGTGAATGACACTGGCACAGTTAGGCACCTTATTGACTACAAACAGCATCCTGACACTAGATGGAGCACTATTTACAAATCATGGAGTCCTTAATAAACTCCTAAAAATATTATTATATGCAACATATAATTTCCTCAAATTATACATCCTGTAGTTCCACCACGAATGAGCTGTATACATTGGCATACAAAATTTTTTGAACAAAATCAACTTAACATGTAAAGTGTACGCATGAAATTTTCTAACTAAAATATTTCCCTGAGCATATAAGTGTCTACATTGCCTTAGAATATCGCAGTCATCTGAAAGATTATCCATTAGTATGTGGCCAAGATACTTAGTCTGGGTTACTTCTGACAGCACCCTACCATTCAATTGAAATTCAGGAAATTTTATATACTTGTAGGCCTTGGTCCTCATAATCATAACATGACTTTTATCAGGATTATATTTTATGTCGTTATCCTTCCCAAACCTTTCACACACCTTCAAAAGTGTGCTGAGCCCTTTTACAGATGGAGAAATAAGAAGATCATCTGCATACATCAGATGATTAACAATCATTGTATAGGCAGTCCCGGCTTATGAACAAGTTCCATTCTCACGACTGTCTAAGTCAAATTTGTATGTTAAGTCAGAACCCATATGAATGGTTCGTACTTAACGTCTGTTTGTCTGATAGTATATATATATATATATATACAGGGTGGGCCGTAAGTTTCCATACATAGGAAAAATTAAACGTTTGTTTTTATGTTTCAGATACCCTAAGAATATGCGTTTGACGTAAGATCTTGTTTACTGATGAAGCAAATTTTTACGTCAATGGAGAGGTTAATCGGCAAAACATACGTTATTGGAGTAATGCTAACCCTAACTGGCTGAGTCCAACGAAGATGCAAGGTGCCGGTAAAGTGATGGTGTGGGCCGGGATATGGGGTGACAGAATTATTGGACCAATTTTTGTCAGTGGAAATCTTAATGCCGAAAGGTATCTTAACATGTTGCAAGAAGAGATTTTCCCATCCCTGCTAAACGAGGAAGGTAACTTCCCAGTTTACTTCCAGCAAGATGGAGCTCCACCTCATTATGGTCTTCACGTGCGTCGGTATTTGGATCAGCAGCAGTTTCCGGATGCTTGGATTGGTCGGCGTGGTCCTGTGGAGTGGCCTCCCAGATCCCCAGATCTCACCCCCCTTGATTTCTATCTTTGGGGCACTTGAAGGCCATGGTGTATCAGGAAAAGATACGAGACATAAATCATCTAAAGGAACGTATCACCAATGCCATTACAAGCATAACGTCAACTGTGCTAATGCGTGTTCATCAACAGTGGGGAACACGTATTGAAATGTGTTTTCAAAACAATGGCAACCATGTAGAGCATATTATAAAATAAAAATGGTTGTCCATAAAAAAATGTTTATTTTTCCTATGTATGGAAACTTACGGCCCACCCTGTATATATATATATATAGATGAATAAAACCACGAAGGAAAGGAAACACAAAATGGTGCTCAAGCGCTTTCGTCTAATGACATCCTCAGGAACGAAAGCGCTTGAGCACCATTTTGTGTTTCCTTTCCTTCGTGGTTTTATTCATCATAAATATTTTTCACGTGTTACTTTCGGGAAATAATTTTCATATATATATATATATACACTTAACATATGTATGTATAAGAAACATTAAAAACATACTTCCAAATATACTTAAACACTTTAAACACACTCCCAATTTATAAAAGCTACTAAAACATGGAAAACATAAAAAAATAATAAAGTAATTAGTGCACCAATTCGTTACTACGAACCATTGTAGGTAACTCGGATTTTTAAAATAATAGACTTTACGGTGGTCTGTTCGTATGTATGGAACATCTTAAGTCAGACGTTCGTAATCCAGAGACTGCCTGTACCAATATATAGCAGCCTATTTTACATGTGTTCAGCACAACTGACAGATTATCCATATAAACATTGAATAAGTAGGGGGATAGTATCTCTCCCTGCCTAAGACACCATTGGTCACAGAGAATGGCTCTGAATTAACCCCACCCATCTTACAATCATTGTATGGTGATTATACCAGAATATTAATATACGGACCAAGTAACCAGGTACATTACGATTTACAAGTTTCATAAATAATTTGTCACAATTAACATGATCAAATGCTTTAGAGGCATCCAGGAATCACCAAAATACATTAGCATCTAGAATTTGGTATTTACAGACCATTTCCTTCAAGGCATACACACACACATCAGTACTGTGTTTCTTTTTGAAACCAAATTGGTTATCACTTGTATACAGGTAACATTCAAGTCTTTTAATGAGTATATATTCAAACACCTTGGACATAATACTGGCCAAGGCTATTGGCCTATAGTTATCTTTACTGTTGATTTTACCCTTTTTATCTTTTAGTACTGGCACCAAAACAACGGATAACATTGTATCCAGCAAAATGCCACACATGAGTAAACCTGTAAAGCATAAAGCTGACAGTGGCATTAATCTGTCACTACTAAATTTCAGATGCTCAGCAGAAATATCATCAGTACCACATGATTTGTTACAATCTAAACATTTTATGGCCTGTTTAGCCTCAAATACACTAACTCTTATATCTGGACTATAGGTAGCATCACAATTAACATTATTGTTCTTATGTACAGAGTTAAATAACTCACTTAGTGTTCCTTCCATAATTTGACTACATTTTCAGTCCCAGTTATATTTTCAATATTAGCAGGGGAGAGACATTGCACTATTATTCATTGTTTTTAATTCATCCCAAAAGTTTCTTAGATTCTTACTGGCAAGCTTTCTAGCCAGAGCATCCCTGCTTAACTCATCATGATTTTTTATATACCTTACTACATACTTGAACCTGGCATTAGTGCTCTGTTTTTGTTGTAATACAGGGCCTTGCCTTGGCTTTCCTTGTTCACACCACATTAAAAAAAGAATCTCTGGATGCATTATGAAGTTCAGCCACATAATCACTCCAGCCAGGTCTACATCTATAATTTTTTCTTCTAAAGGTATTTAAGTCTAGGCTAGCATTATTGAGAGAGAAGACAATTTGTTCATACATGTCTTTAAATGCCAAAATATGTGTGTGAAATTCTACAGTTTACATCCTGACAAGCTACAGCATCATTATGGATAGATAGATATATTACTTAGCAATACATCAGACTTATTACAATACTGTTATTTGCTCTCATCATCAGCTTTGGACCAGTCCAACTTCACTTTACGTGTATCATTTACCTGTGATAGCATTGGAATACAATTGATGTCAAACTCAGTTAATAGGGGCATGTGGTCAGAACTAGCATAGGAGTTCAAAATTGCCATATTCAGAACTGCCTGATTTGCATCAGGTGTACAAATACAATGATCATCATTTACCTGTGATAGCATTGGAATACAATTGATGTCAAACTCAGTTAATAGGGGCATGTGGTCAGAACTAGCATAGGAGTTCAAAATTACCATATTCAGAACTGCCTGATTTGCATCAGGTGTACAAATACAATGATCCAACCATGAGGTGGTGTGCCAACTATCACTAACATAGTCAAGCTATTACCAGGAAGACTACACATGGATGAAAGGGTCAAGTTATTATCTTCACAGAAGCTTTTAAGTGGTTGCTAAACAAAGAATTATCATTAAGCACATTAGCATTAAAGTCACCAATAATAGCCACACATGTCATATCCAACTCATCAATAATACTGCTGACCTGCCCCAATTTAATAAGGTAATCATCTTCATTATCAACTGCCTGAAAAGTCATATAGATACACAGAATTACAAATTTTTTAAGTTTAATATCAAACCTATGTCTTTTTGATGGTATATACTGTTTGAATGCGAGTTGTCCTTTGAAATAACACAAGATATTCATCAATTACTAGTTTTTTATTTGGATAATAAAACTCACTATATTTGTTTGAGTCTTGTGAAAACATCTCTAATTTTCCAAAGTCTATCTGCTTCATTCGGACTATTATTGTCAGCAAAATGCAAAAAGCGTAGTAACTGGCTGAACCTATCTCTTGTCATGTATTTACTGAATATAGGCATTTCTGTGACACAATCTTTTGACCAATAGTCATATATCACATGCTATTTTACATGTGCCATTAACATCATTCGTGCTAAAAAAACACAATTCAGGAACACTTGTATGTGTAAAACATTTCACTTTTGAATGTGGCAATACTGGAGTATTTGATATACAAAACTCATAATAACCATTTGTTTCCTGAACCAAATGTTCCATGAATTCATTGTCAAAGTATGCCTCAAAAAAATCAGATTAATTTTTACTATCACCATATGGAAAAGCGTCAGTAATTCCTGCACTTTCAGTATTAAAATCCAGTATTTCAGGTTCAAATGAACTGTCACACTACTCCCACACAAATTCTGCACTAGGTTAAGCTACCTCACTATTATCACTAATACTATGGTGTTCACTAGCACTATTACACCGTGTAACACTGATTCTGTTTATATAGAATTTTTTTTGTTTTTATATTCATTTGTGGGCGCTGAGTCCAAATCTGGCCTTGGTTTGTGTGTATCATCAATGGTTTCAGAGATAATCCATTTTTCATGTTTTACCAGTATAATGTTATTATGGGCACAGCAATATCAGAATAATCAAATTGAGAACAATCCGGATGTTCATTGACAGTTTCTTGCTCTAGAAATTGCCCGAAACTTCCACTGTGCTATATAAAGAAGAGTGCAGAGTCTGAGAAGTCAGTAAGTGTGAGCACACAAAGAAAGCAGGTTGTTTGTCTGATGGTTACCAGCACTGAGGTACTGTTTCTGTGCTTCTCTCTGCTGACGATTTGAGTGTTATCGATCCTTTTTTATTGCAAACATTATTTCAGTGTTGTGAATAAATCTTTTTTCTGGAATCTGTAATCTGTTGCAGATTTAATAACTCTTCTCTCTATATCTGCAGGTTATGATTAATGTAGTACAGTTTGGTAAAGAGAGTGGCAACTAGAGCTTGTAAACACTCACCGGATATATTCTGCTATGTTTCTGGGTATTACATAGGCCCCAAGCAAGTATCGCACAAGATTGTGAAAGGCACCAAGTTCTGGATCGCGTATCAGCTCTATTTTGGTATGCCTATGGGTGACCAAGATAAGCCCTGGGCACCCCATGTGATCTGTGGAAGCTGCCACTCCACACTTGAAGGGTGGCTGCAGGGAGTACGCAAGGCAATGCCCTTTGCAGTACTCAGAATATGGAGAGAACCAAAGAGCCACCACGACGATTGCTACTACTGCATGGTAGATGTTTCTAAGTACAGGAAAGTTAAAGGAAGGCAGACTCTTCAGTATCCAAGCATAGTGTCGTCCATAGCTCCTGTACTACATGGCAAAGGTCTTCCAATACCATGTCCACCAGAACAGGTATCTATCCATTACTTTACCTTCTGTATTTACAGACTGTGGGTCATTATGTGTCGATTTTTCTTAGTGCTGATGCTCTTCTACATATATAGCTATGCCTATATTTTGTTAGTTTGCTTTGCAGGTTGAAAATGAGGATGCAACTAGCTCATCTGAGATGTTGGCTGGTGAGGACAGTCATGATGAAGAATATACAGTAACTTTCAGTACAAACCCTCACTTTCCAAATCAGAGGGAATTGGATGACTTAATTAGAGATTTGGGTCTGACGAAATCAGGGTCTGAGCTTCTGACCTCCAGACTCAGAGTGGAATTTGCTTGGAGAAGACTGCAAGAGCACTGTATACCGAAAGCGGCATGAAGAGTTTGCAAGGTTCTACGATGTCAGTGGCTCTCTCTGTTATTGCAGCGAGGTTAATGGTCTATTCACAGCTATTGGGTTAACACATATACCCTCAGAGTGGTGCCTGTTTATTGACAGTTAAACTTGGAGTTTAAAAGCTATTTTACTCCACAATGGAAACAAATATCCATCTATACCAGTTGCCCAGTCTGTTCAAATGAAAGAGGACTATGAAAATGTCAAACAACTGTTCACTCAAATCAGGTATGAGCAATATAACTGGGACGTGTGTGGTGATTTCAAAATGATTGGTTTCCTGTTAGGTTTACAAGGAGAGTTTACTAAATATTCATGTTTTCTTTGCCTGTGGGATAGCAGGGCTTCAGCTGAGCACTATAAAACAGTTCAGTGGCCTCCACATGAAGGACTGCAACCAGGAAAGTACAATGTACTCAGGGAACCTCTTGTGAAGCCTGACATAGTTCTGCTACCACCTCTCCATATTAAGTTGGGTCTAATTAAGCAGTTTGTAAATGCGTTAGATTTTGGAGGGGAAGTTTTCCAATAGATTCGGGTCATGTTCTCAAGGCACTGTTGAATTCAAAGAACCTTGAAGCCAAGATGACTCCGATCGAAAAAGAGGCTTGGTGTGCTTTCCATGATGTGGTTCATGGGTTTTTAGGCAACCATAAAGCACCAAACTATAACGAGTTAGTGTCAAACTTGATTAAGTGCTATGGCAAAATGAGGTGCTGTATGTCTTTAAAATTACACTCTCTGCATTCATATCTAGACTTTTTTTGTGATAACCTGGGCGATGTGAGTGAAGAACATGGCGAAAGATTCCATCAAGATATTCAAACGACGGAGAACAGGTACCAGGGCCATTGGGATGCTTCCATGATGGGAGACTACGTATGGTCGCTGCTCACAAAGGATAAGAATGTTCATACGCAGAAGTCACATTCTTCAGTGCATTTTTAAGGAACGCACACTGCATAACAAGGCTTGTTATTCTCTTATCGGTTCTCCTCATGATATATATTATATCCTTTGCACCATTTTGGGTTTGTCAAACAATTTTGGCTCAATAAACATTAATTTCCAAGTGTTTTTATTTTCAGAAAATATTTATGTTAGCCTTCTTTATATACTTTGCCATATGAAGTGTGATAACCTATATTTTTGAAACGGTTGATGATAGAGCAAAACCAATATCATATTTGGAATCAGCGCCCTGAAATCATTAAGAAACGACAGAAAAATCACAATAAACAGAAAATTCTTCAAATTTTGTTACCCAGTGTTATTTGTGTCATCCTCATTAAGTAAACTAGTGTCAATGTCACTGAAATCAATATCACTATCATCAATTTTATTCATTAGTTCACTAATTTCACCTTCTGTAAGCCTATGTTTACACCCACATGAAGTAGACAGTTGTTGCTCATCCATAGTTAGGGAAAAACTGTAATTACTTAATCCAAATAGAAGACATTGAAATCTAATAACTACTTGAAACTCTCGTGTCTTTTCTGAAAACACTAGGCAACTATTCTTACCTTCTGAGTCCCATGAAAGCAAGTAAACAAGAAATGAAACAGTGGGTATCAAGATTTCAAAGCAGAGGGATGTGCACTTGCCTCATATGAGGCTTCCTGTCATCCACCAATCTAACTCATAGGAGTCTTCCCGATGGATAAGGGTTAAGTCACACTTCCTGTCCTATCCACTCCTATGCTGATGATTCCACTCCATTTCTCCAACCACTTCACAAAACATCCCTCTCAACAGTCTCCATGTTTCGCATAGGACAGCTATGAGACACCTGACCTCGGATCTTTCTGCCACACCTGATTGGGACAGAGAAAACCTCGTGGCTTTCTATTCCCTCAAAAACTTGGTTCCCTCATCTGTCTACTCATCACAATCTTTCACACGACTATCCCCTTACCTTCAACAATACACAACTCATCTTTCCTCTTCTCTTAACATTCTTGGTATTTCCTTTTCTCATGATCTTTCCTGGAAAGATGACATATACTCTCTTTCCAAAACAGCTTTTAAGATGTTAGGTGTATTGTACTAGCTCTACAGTTTTTTCACCCCTGGTCAGTTGCTGTCTCTGTCCAGGGGTCTTGTCCACCACTGTATAGAGTATGTTTCTCATGTATTGGGTGGCTCAACCCACACAGGCCCTACTTGACTGGGTGGAATCAAAGGCTTTTCATCTCATCATTTCCCTGCTTCTTACTAACTGTCTTTAATCCCTCTCTCTTTACTACCACTATTATAATGGACACTGCTCTTTTGAACTCTCTAACTGCATGTTTCCTCCTTTAAAGAGAGCATGCAGCATCGACTTTCAACACATTCTCATTCTTTTTCTGTCCAACTCTCTTATGCAAGGGTTAATTGGTATTTTCCATCTTTCATCTACTCAAATGGTCAACTCTGAAACAATCTTCCTCAATCCATCTTTCCCCCTATCTATGACCTCCACTTTTTCAAATGCAAAATGTCAGGCATCTCAAAAATGCTAGATCTTGATTTTGGCTCTGCGCCACCGTAAAGAAAGAAGGTGATAATAAAAACCCGCTCTAATAGACAGAGTTTATTTCCACAACAGTTTCGATGCCCACTGGCATCCTCTTCGGGTGGATACAGATTCGTTTTTCCGTATCCACCTGAAGAGGATGTCAGTGGACATCAAAACTGTTGTGGAAATAAACTCTGTCTATTAGAGTGGGTTTTTATCATATTTTCTGTCATGTAGAAAAAAGGTTTTTTTGCATTAAGAAAGACAGTGTTTTTGCGGGTATTTGCCTTTGGCCCCTCCTTCCTGTATAAAAAAAAATTATATAAAATTATCATTTTATAATATTTTAATTAATGATCAAATTAATTAATTAAACCATATTAAACATAGTCATACTAATTCCATTTATTTCACTAGGTTGGTTAATTATTTTGCATGTTACCAACTTTCAGCCAATCAGGAGTTTGAAAACCTGGCTCCAAACCTGAATATTTACTATTATCATTTTGCTGATGAAAATATTTGTTTCGAACCACTTAATGCTGTGAGGGTATTTGCTTATACTTCACCAATACCTTGAATTTTGTAAATCACTTGCGTGAATTGGAATGACATGATCTCATGGATCGAAGTGTGGTGTGAGGGGGAAGCTTATAAATAGCTGTGATTCTTTGTACAGTTGTTATGGAGTAAAACATCACAGTGTGTATTTAGGGTGATTTGGTTCTTAATTTGGACATGAATAATGTTGAAAGGAGATGGTGGCTTTGAATTATGTCAATGCTTCATGTAAACCTATTTTGAATGTCGAATCTACATAAATAGATCTCAGTTTTATAAATTGGTGGTATTGGCTACATGTCCATAATTTCAGAAATATGGGGGTAGATTAGGGTGCCACTTATTTGGGGTGTTTTTCATTTTTGGGGAATTTCTATCAGGACGGGCGCATTTCTGGTGTCATTCCGTCTAAAAACATTGTGTGTAAAATATTTTTGAAATAAAATAATAATTAGAACTGCCTCAACGAGGTCAAAGTTTATACTTTTTGTCGAAAAGTACTCATGGCGTTCTGTTATCATGTCAGTTTTCGTTTCGATAGCTGCTGTAGTTTCTGAGTTGAAAAATGATAACAGACAGACAGACGGACGGTCAGAGTCGTTGGTTTAGTCTTCCGCACTGGTGTACAGAAGACTAAAATGAGGTATTATACAGGGTGTAACACGAGTTTATCCAAATATTGATACAGGCGAAAGAACATGTTATTCTAAGTAGAAAATGGGTTGGGACGAGTTTTGCCAACACTAACAGTGTTTCATTCTCTTTTTCAGTGAGTTCTGAAACGACGTGATGGCTTCGGCAACAAGATCTAAAACAGCAGTCTATCTCCTGGGGACCGTGGACCACAGCATCACAGGAAGCATGCTGCCTACGGGAAAGCAGGCGCTTCAGTACTTTTTCCACTTCACCTTGACGTCAAGAAGCCGATCAAGGAAGCAGCCGCTGAGACAGTGACCGCAGTCAAGGAATTCTGGGAGCGGTCCCGTATTCCTACGCAGAAAGACCAACGCGCAAGGGACAAGTTCTCCGAATGTACGAGAAGTGGTGGGCTCTGAACAAGAACTCGAAACGGCGCACTGTGACCCAAATCAGGAACGAGGCCGAGTTCCTCTCATCCCTTGACCGCCTCTTCGACATCGCACACGAACAGGCGATGTCGATGATCACAATCGAAGAGGACAGGGAGTTCCTGACGGGACAAAGGGCCGAGGTGCGGCGCGGCCGCATCTCCTCCACACGTGACATGACGCTGCACACTGAGGAGGAGTGCGAGGAGACAGGAAGCGGAAAGGAGCCGCCGGCAAGATGATGAAAGGGCGAACAGAGAGAGCCGAGAAGAACTCGTCGAACTGGCATCGAGCTCCAGCTCAGGTGCAAGCAGCCCGACTCGGTCACCGACACGGCGTCGTCGCCGAGAAGAAGAGGAAGAGTCTCTCTCCCGGGCCCGTCCACGTCGAATGCAGAAGCATCTACGACCCCTTTACCACCCAAGCGATTCCGCGCGTCGAAAAAGATGATCACCCCTGATCTCTCCGCAGCGATGGATCGGACGAAACTTACCGACCGAGAAGGTGTTTTTTTGCTGTCGGCGGCTGCGGAGGAGCTTGGGCCACGACCCTGAGGAGCTGGTCTTGAACCGCGAATCCTCCCGCCGCGACCGAGCAAAGTTCCGTGCTATGGCAGCAGCGGAAATGAAGGCAGCCTTCCATCCTACTGTGCCGCTGACCGTTCACTGGGACGGGAAATCGTACCAGCGGCTGACGGAGGCCCTGCTGAAGATGCCTTCCAGTTCTGGTGTCTGGGGAGAACGTCGACAAGCTTCTGGCTGTGCCCAGCCTCCCCGACGGCACCGGCCGCGCCATGGCGGAAGCCGCCTCTCTGCCCTCGAGGATTGGGACATCAAAGGGATGGATCTGTGCCCTCTCTTTTGACACCACCGCCTCAAACACAGGACTCTCAGGAGGAGCTTGCTATATCATTGAGCAGAAACTCGAGAAGACAGTGCTTCATTTGGCTTGCCGCCACCACATCCACGAACTGGTGTGCGAGAAGGCATTCACGGGGTGCGGTCCCTCTACTGGTCCTGACATCCTCCGTTCAAACGATTCGCGCCCAGTGGGACTTCATCGATCAAACCAAAGCGAAGCCCTTCGAGGATGGAACCATGCCGCAGCACCTGAAGGACGCCCGCGACGACCTGCTGATCGAATCAGCCGCCTCCTCGACGGTCAACATCCACGTGATGACTACAGGGAACTTTGGAGCTCTCTGTATTGTGCTGGGCGGTCCGAACAAGCGGGGTGCCCGGTTCGCTCGTCCCGGCGCCTTCCATCGCGCGCGAGCGGATGGCAAAAGTCATCTATGCCATCAAAACTGTTTCCTGTTCCGGGAACAGTTTCAGATGTCGTCAGGCGAAGCGGCGGGAATCCGGCGATTCACCATCTTCGCCGTGTCCATCTAGTGACGGCCGGTACAAAGCGCCGCTCCCGGCAACGGCCCCAGCCGCGGACCTCGCGCTGCTCAAGGCCCTCGTCTATTATCCGGACTCAGCGGTGGCCAAGGCGACGGCGACAGTCCTTCGCCAGGCAACCTATGGTACTTGATCGAGCGCCTCGTCACCTGGCCATCTTCGACGAGGGTATCGACTTGGCGACAAAGCGGGAGATGATTAAAGCGATGGAAGAAGAGGAAGGATCGGAGGATCCCCCGCGGCGTATCAATGTGGACCTGTCCACCGCCTCAATCGCCAACAATACATTGGCCAAGTTCACAACGACTACATCAAAGGAGTTCTTCAAGGTTCTGGACATCAGCACCGCCTTCCTGCTCAAGGATCCGGAGGAGTGGCGGACGGACCCAGCCTTCATCGCCGCATCCCGCCGAGTCCAGGCCCTTCAAGTTGTCAATGACTTCGCGGAGCGCGGAGTGGCGTTGATGCAGTCTTTCAACCTGGCCCTTACCAAGAGTGAAGACCAAAGGCAGTTCCTTTACAAGTGGTCGAGAAGCACCGCTGTGACTTCCCAACCGCCCGCAAGTCCACCGTGACCTCTGCAAAGTAGGCAACAATGAGAGGGAGATGGGCGCCCATGATACCCCCCCCCCTTGAGGGGCTAATACTCGAGTTGAGGGGGACCTAGAGTTGAAAGTATGAAGTCCAGTTATATGTTTTAGGTCAAGATTAGTAGCTTGAACAAACTAGAAGTGATATTTTATTTGCTAGAGGCATAGAACATCATGATCTAAAATTTCTACTTTTCGAGAAAATATACAAACTTTGACCGTATTGAGGCAGTTCTAAATATTGTTTTATTTCAAAAATATTTTACAGACGATATTTTTTGACAAAATGAAACCAGAAACGCGCCCGTCCTGATAAAAATTCAAACTTTCGAAAATAAGTGTCACCCTAGGGTAGATATTACAAATGGACACGAGCTAATAAATCTAGATTTAAGTGTAGGAGTATACTTTGGTCAACTTTAGATTTTTGCAGTAGAATCTGAACAATGATAGCCTCTTTTAGTCTTGTTTGACCATTGTTAAGGCCAGTTATTTTCATTTAACGAGTCAATATTTTTTGAAGTTTATATTTTCATAATGAAGGTGGGGCATTCCAGGACAAATGCAGTGTATGACACCACACATCATCATCACTTTTCCTATAATTTGGTATATGGCATTGTGTAAACCAGGGGTTCTCAACCTATTATATCTCAGTCCCTAATTCAGATAGAAGAATGATTCAAAGTGCATCTGAAAGGCACACTATAAACACTTTTTCTTAACTTATTGATAGATAAATGTTAAAGGAACAAAATATTTATTTATTACTTTTTGTAAATTAGTGCCCAAGAGGTCAAATATTAACCTCAACATTTATTTCCAAGGTCAAATTTTTATTTGTTTATATACAACAATAATTATGCCATTTTTGGGATCCTCAGAACATGCTGATTCCAAATATCTATAGTTTTGTGGGTCTATGACCATTATAAGCAGAGTTATTGTCAATTGAATATAAGTAGGTCAACCAGTGTCCTCAAAATGACCTTGGCCATAACTCATGACCTATGGGTCCAATTTATCTGACTCTGGAAATTGTATTTTTTACCTAAAACCAACCAATGTACCAATTTTCAGCAAACTCAGAGAGGTGTTGATGTTATTATTTTTTTTTTTATTGGTCCACTTATCCTGGAATCACCCATTTATAAAATTAAAAAAGAAGTATAAATGCTAATCCTATATATACAGGTATACCTCTTTTAACACTGTTAATGTGTTGCTGGAAATCAGTGTGTTACGCAAAAAACATGTTAAATGAAAAGAATTTTCCCATAAGAAATAATGTAATAAGGGTGGGTTATGTTCCTGATAGGACTAGGACAGGATTGTTTTCATAATACAGTAAAACCCATTTAATCTGGACTCTCTTTATCCAGAAATCTGCTTAATCCAGACTCGCTGACCACTCTGGACTATTTCTGGTTAATCCAAACTGAGTCTGGATTAACCAGAAATAGTCCAGATGCAGTCCAGATCACCCACGTGTTGCCAAATTTAAAACACTTTTGAATCACAAACCTGCAGTATAATATATTATTCATCTACATAATTGACATCCAGTACTTACCACAATATTGGTGATGCTTTTGATTATGGAGGTGGAGGTAGAGGAGTCATGGTGGAGGTGGAGGATGGAGCTCTTACTTACTGGCTTGCACACTAATTTACTATTTACAGTACACTTAACACTTAATGTAGACTGTACACTATATACACTGCACTGTTAACAGTTAATCACTGTCACTTTCATCCCTCCATCAACACTAACAGAGGTTCAGGGGTGACAGCTGGTGTAGGGTCATAAGAAGCTGTGTCTGAGCCATAAGGTGTAGAGGCTCTTTGAAAGCTGCATGAAGGTCAAGAGACAGATGACTCACTATCAGAGTGGACACTGCCTCTTGACTGACTGGAACTAACTGGTGATCTTCTTTTGCTGTTGTTTACTCTGGCTCTTGTTCAGCTCCATCCTCATCATTCTCAGACCTTCATAAAAGTCATTGAAGACCCCCTAGGCCCTTACTGGTCTACAATTTTCAGCAGTGTCCATGGCCTCTATACCTTTGGCAAATGAAATGAGCTCCTCCTCTTCCACCTGCTCACTGGATGTGGAGACATCTTGAGCTATCTCCTCCTCCATCATGTGGTGGTATCCAAGAACACCAGTCTTCTTCCAGCCACTCTTCTACCTCATCTTCTGCAAGCTGACCCTGGCCACCATCTTCAAGAAGGCTCCTGAAGTCACCTGGGCCAAATCCCTCAAAAGTTGACAGCTTTTGGTATATCAAGGAGTTTGACAAAGCCATTCTTGAGAGTGTTGAGTGGAACCTCCTTCCAGGCATCAGCCCAATTAAAGATGGCATCCTTGATGTTATACCTTTTGAAGTTCTCTAGTGTCTTCTGAGCTCTGGTGTCCACATATCCCTCCTCATCTATGCCTTCCTCCACCACCACAAGGCACTGATTGAGGAATTTCTTCCTGTAGAGCCTCTTGCAAGACTATTTATGCCCTAGTCCATTGGCTGTATGAGCGATGTGGTGTTGGCAGGAAGGAACATTGCTGGTATCCTGCCATCCTTGCTCCTCAGCTGACTGTTTGATGGGTGAACTGGAGCATTGTCCAGAAGAACAGCCTTGGTCTTCTCAGCTGGTACACCATACATCCTTTCCTGGAACCTCCAAACCTGTGGCACAAGACACTTTTCAAACCAGGTTTGAAAAATTTCTTGAGTAAACCAGGCTGACTTGTTACTAAAATACTTTACTGGCAGAGAGTTCATGATGTCTTTGATGGCTCTAGGCTGCCTAGATTTCCCTACCACAGCAGCTGGCAGATGGTGGGAGCCATCAGCATTTGCACAACATAGAACTGAAAAACGTTCTTTGACAATTTTGTGCCCTGGAGTACTCTGAATGCTCTTGTCAGCCTGAGTGTTCCGTGGGAGAGATCGCCAAAACAGTCCAGTTTCATCACTGTTGTAAATCTGGAAATCATGCAGGTCATTCTCCATCTTCACTTTTTGAAGTTTCACTTTGAATAGGTTCACAGCTTCCAGGTCAGCACTCAGAATCTCTCCTGTTATTTTCTTGTTGACCATGCAGTGGCATTTACAGAAATGGTGCAGCCAACCACTACTACACTTATAATTTTCCAAGCCAAGATGGACTGCGAGTCTTTCGGCTGCCTCCTGAATGTCGATGCCCCTCACTGGCATACCTTGAGCACATTGTTGGGTGTACTACTTGTACACAGCCTGGTCCAGGTCACCATGTGCCACATGATGCACACAAAACACTTTCTGTTGACCAGTAGCACCCTCAGTTTCTTGCGAGACCACCTTCACTTTATCCTTGTTCTTCAATAGATTGTAGAAGGTCGATTTCTTCAAGTTATACTTCTCCATCAGAACTTTAGGAGAAACACCTTTCTCAGTCTTCTAAGACTGCTAGCTTGTCCTTCAGATTAAGCTCCTTCCTGTCCCTTTTCTGGCCTCCCTTTGCAGCTGTCTTGCCCTTAGAAGCCATGGTAAGAACGTCCACAAAGTCACGACACATCCTAGAGAGGTTGGCGATGCACACACACACACACAGGCTGTAGCAGGGTGACTGAGTGACTCGCGTCATGTCTTACCCTTGTCAGCAATACAGTTGCTGTGTTATTGCCTGGATGATAATGATGTCACATTGTATGTGCATGTGTTTGTTTATGTCACTGACCTGGGTGTAGCGAGGTTGAATGTGGTATAGGGTGTGCTGCTGCTACTTACCAGTGTTTTGAATAAATAAAGTTCATGTTCTTTATGCAAATAGAATAAATTTTAATAAACTTATATTATAGGCAATTGTGACAAGCCTATATGACTTTATCGAGAATTAAGTTATTGTGATGGTTTTAATGCAAAAAAGACATCACAAAAAGTTCTAATTCTTGATAAAGTCCTTTCAAACATCAGAAATTTACACTATCAACAGTGGAGAATGTATCAGAACAGCAACTATGCAGCACAAATACATGAACACATGCCCACAGCTTGGGCAATGGTCTTAGGGAGGGATGGGTGGGTGTGCGATACGTGGGTGATTCAGACTCTGCTCTTATAATCTGGACTGAGTCTGGATTAACCCGAATTTGACCAGGTTTCATCCAGACTTCATTTTATCCGATAATTCGCTTAATATGGACTGGATTTCCCCCCCAATTAGTGCGGATTAAACATGAACAATGTCATTTGAATTGTATTGTTCGAATGTTGCCAGAAGGCTTAGGCTTAAGTATTGTGTTGTTATATTTATTTTGCTTCATAAATAATGCAGTACAGTCATATTTCAATTTCTTTCATGTGAGAATAGATGAGATAAGTGTGTTCAGGTATAAAATACAAACTGCAAGATATTGTTCCAAGTATACAGAAAAGTTGATGTCCCAAGTTTCTGATATGAGTACAAACTATTATGATTTCCACAAGGAAAGCATTCAGATTTCATAATGCTTCATGATTTGTGTACCATATATTTATCATTTGCACATATAGTACTATAACTGTTTTGCTTCTTTTTTTTCCAATATGTACTTCTCTCCTCCAGAATGAAGCATTGCAACTTTTATTTTTATATGATACTTTTTGTATATTTTATATTTAAATTTCATATATATACAGCAAAATAATAACTGAATGAATGCACTGTTTTGTTTCTTTTACCTAGTATGAATCCAAATGACATTTGTGAATTTTACTAGAATTTGCCTCAAATATAGGTTGCATTTTACAGGTAAAAATGATTAGTAGTGATGCATAACTCAGTTTTCAGGTAAGATCTATGCTTTTGTGATACATTTTGACACTATCTGAGTTATTCAGGCAAGTTTATCTGCAAATTATGGCAAAATAGTAGGGTCATATCTGGCACCCCCGTGACCATGTCTTAGGGACCAAGGTTTGAGTGTTTTTCTGGTCTTTGATACATAAACTAAAAAATAAGTACAGGCTAACTCCGCCAGAGCACAAAATCCAAGATGGCCACCATTGGCCATTTTAAAAATCAATCTGCCATAACTTTTGAAGCAGTTTGGCTACAATCGTGAATGAGAGGTCTTTTTCTACTATTTTTGGGGTGAGAAATCTGATGGTTATTTTTGCAATTCAAGGTCATCTTTACCTTAAAATCCAAGTTCTTTAATGTTTAATTTAGTGACCATGTACAATTTTACTTTTTCAGGCAATGCGGTCAAGTGGCGTCGCACCCAGTTCTGATCTACACATGGACCTTCTCAAGTTCAAGGACTGAAAGCGAAGTCTTGAACAATATGAACTATCTCTGAACTATTTGTAATCCTAGGAATAGTGATTCATTTGTGATACAAATTATTATATGCATAATCCTAACTCGTTCAGATGGCAGACACTATCAATACTAGTATGATAGGTAAATGTCAACTTGGGTCTTCAGAACAGTATGTGTGTTAGGGTGACACTTATTTTCGAAAGTTTGAATTTTTATCGGGACAGGCGCATTTCTGGTTCCATTTTGTCAAAAAATATCGTGTGTAAAATATTTTTGAAATAAAACAATATTTAGAACTGCCTCAATACGGTCAAAGTTTGTATATTTTCTCGAAAAGTAGAAATTTTAGATCATGATGTTCTATGCCTCTAGCAAATAAAATATCACTTCTAGTTTGTTCAAGCTACTAATCTTGACCTAAAACATATAACTGGACTTCATACTTTCAACTCTAGGTCCCCCTCAACTCGAGTATTAGCCCCTCAAGGGGGGGGGGGTATCATGGGCGCCCATCTCCCTCTCATTGTTGCCTACTTTGCAGAGGTCACGGTGGACTTGCGGGCGGTTGGGAAGTCACAGCGGTGCTTCTCGACCACTTGTAAGAGGAACTGCCTTTGGTCTTCACTCTTGGTAAGGGCCAGGTTGAAAGACTGCATCAACGCCACCCCGCGCTCCGCGAAGTCATTGACAACTTGAAGGGCCTGGACTCGGCGGGATGCGGCGATGAAGGCTGGGTCCGTCCGCCACTCCTCCGGATCCTTGAGCAGGAAGGCGGTGCTGATGTCCAGAACCTTGAAGAACTCCTTTGATGTAGTCGTTGTGAACTTGGCCAATGTATTGTTGGCGATTGAGGCGGTGGACAGGTCCACATTGATACGCCGCGGGGGATCCTCCGATCCTTCCTCTTCTTCCATCGCTTTAATCATCTCCCGCTTTGTCGCCAAGTCGATACCCTCGTCGAAGATGGCCAGGGTGACGAGGCGCTCGCTCAAGTACCATAGGTGCCTGGCGAAGACTGTCGCCGTCGCCTTGGCCACCGCTGAGTCCGGATAATAGACGAGGGCCTTGAGCAGCGAGGTCCGCGGCTGGGGCCGTTGCCGGGAGCGGCGCTTTGTACCAGGCCGTCACGTAGATGGACACGGCGAAGATGGTGAATCGCCGGATTCCAGCCGCTTCGCCTGACGACATCTGAAACTGTTCCCGGAACAGGAACAGTTTGATGGCATAGATGACTTTTGCCATCCAGCGCGCGCGATGGAAGGCGCCGGGACGAGCGAACCGGGCACCCCGCTTGTTCGGACCGCCCAGCACAATTACAGAGAGCTCCAGAAGTTCCCTGTAGTCATCACGTGGATGTTGACCGTCGAGGAGGCGGCTGAATTCGATCAGCAGGTCGTCGCGGGCGTCCTTCAGGTGCTGCGGCATGGTTCCATCCTCGAAGGGCTTCGCTTTGGTTTGATCGATGAAGTCCCACTGGGCGGCGAATCGTTTGAACAGGAGGATGTCAGGACCAGTAGAGGGACCGAGGCACGCCGTGAATGCCTTCTCGCACACCAGTTCGTGGATGTGGTGGCGGCAAGCCAAATGAAGCACTGTCTTCTCGAGTTTCTGCTCAATGATATAGCAAGCTCCTCCTGAGAGTCCTGTGTTTGAGGCGGTGGTGTCAAAAGAGAGGGCACAGATCCGTCCCTTGATGTCCCAATCCTCGAGGGCAGAGAGGACGGCTTCCGCCATGGCGCGGCCGGTGCCGTCGGGGAGGCTGGGCACAGCCAGAAGCTTGTCGACGTTCTCCCCAGACACCAGAACTGGAAGGCGATCTTCAGCAGGGCCTCCGTCAGCCGCTGGTACGATTTTCCCGTCCCAGTGAACGGTCAGCGGCACAGTAGGATGGAAGGCTGCCTTCATTTCCGCTGCTGCCATAGCACGGAACTTTGCTCGGTCGCGGCGGGAGGATTCGCGGTTCAAGACCAGCTCCTCAGGGTCGTGGCCCAAGCTCCTCGCAGCCGCCGACAGCAAAAAAACACCTTCTCGGTCGGTAAGTTTCGTCCGATCCATCGCTGCGGAGAGATCAGGGGTGATCATCTTTTTCGACGCGCGGAATCGCTTGGGTGGTAAAGGGGTCGTAGATGCTTCTGCATTCGACGTGGACGGGCCCGGGAGAGAGAGCTCTTCCTCTTCTTCTCGGCGACGACGCCGTGTCAGTGACCGAGTCGGGCTGCTTGCACCTGAGCTGGAGCTCGATGCCAGTTCGACGAGTTCTTCTCGGCTCTCTCTGTTCGCCCTTTCATCATCTTGCCGGCGGCTCCTTTCCGCTTCCTGTCTCCTCGCACGCTCCTCCTCAGTGTGCAGCGTCATGTCACGTGTGGAGGAGATGCGGCCGCGCCGCACCTCGGCCCTTTGTCCCATCAGGAACTCCCTGTCCTCTTCGATTGTGATCATCGACATCGCCTGTTCGTGTGCGATGTCGAAGAGGCGGTCAAGGGATGAGAGGAACTCGGCCTCGTTCCTGATTTGGGTCACAGTGCGCCGTTTCGAGTTCTTGTTCAGAGCCCGCCACTTCTCGTACATTCGGAGAACCTTGTCCCTTGCGCGTTGGTCTTTCTGCGTAGGAATACGGGACCGCTCCCAGAATTCCTTGACTGCGGTCACTGTCTCAGCGGCTGCTTCCTTGATCGGCTTCTTGACGTCAAGGTGAAGGTGGAAAAAGTACTGAAGCGCCTGCTTTCCCGTAGGCAGCATGCTTCCTGTGATGCTGTGGTCCACGGTCCCCAGGAGATAGACTGCTGTTTTAGATCTTGTTGCCGAAGCCATCACGTCGTTTCAGAACTCACTGAAAAAGAGAATGAAACACTGTTAGTGTTGGCAAAACTCGTCCCAACCCATTTTCTACTTAGAATAACATGTTCTTTCGCCTGTATCAATATTTGGATAAACTCGTGTTACACCCTGTATAATACCTCATTTTAGTCTTCTGTACACCAGTGCGGAAGACTAAACCAACGACTCTGACCGTCCGTCTGTCTGTCTGTTATCATTTTTCAACTCAGAAACTACAGCAGCTATCGAAACAAAAACTGACATGATAACAGAACGCCATGAGTACTTTTCGACAAAAAGTATAAACTTTGACCTCGTTGAGGCAGTTCTAATTATTATTTTATTTCAAAAATATTTTACACACAATGTTTTTAGACGGAATGACACCAGAAATGCGCCCGTCCTGATAGAAATTCCCAAAAAATGAAAAACACCCCAAATAAGTGGCACCCTAATGTGTGTGTGTTACAATGTGGCAAAGTATGCACAGAACATGATGCCATTTATTTTATGAGTGATGAGAAATGGGGAAGGATACGAGAGAAGGCCCTTTTGTGGAAAGGTCTTGATAGGTTTGGAAGTGTATCAGAGAGTATAAATTGGGAGAATGGACCGAAAGGGTTGTGTATGCACCAGTCATGCTTTATATCAATATCCAGTGGTAGGTCACTCAGTCAGGCTCAGAACAGGAAACAGAAAACCGGGGTGACTAAAGCAGAGAGTGATGCCAATATAGATGTGGGTCTGCCTGATACAAATCCTGCTGATGTGGAATCCAAACCCAAACGCCTGTGTCGATCAAGTACTGGCATTCTCCACCAGAAAAAGCTGTGTTTGGTGCATGCAGGCAGAGGACACTAAGCACAAAGACCGCAACCTTTCCAAATTATGTCTATTATCGACATATTCAGCATGGTACCAATTCAAGTATCACACAGCATACCTTGATGACGAAGGTATGAGAGAGCATATTGTGCAACTAGTGGATGCGACCTCTGATCCATTTGCTACTGAAATACAATATCACAAAAGCTGCTGGAAGAAGTACATTGGTTCCAGCAAAAAGGTGGCAAGTGAAGACACACCTTCAAAATGTCCATTTGAGTGGAGCCCAGGACATGTTTTTTGCGCACATGCAGACTGTAATATTCGAGGAGCATGAGATCCATACATTTCAAGGTCTACTAGCCGATTACAAAAACATCATCAGGAATTTTGGGTTCTCTACACAATCTATCAAATCAAGCTACATGAAGGAGATCCTGAAACACGAATTCAGTGAGCATATCAGCTTTCATATTCATCCCCAGAAGAATGTCAGTGACCTAGTGTTTGACACAGCAGCAGGGGGATCCTACATCAAGGCTGCTGTAACGTCGATTGGGATCAGTGATGAACAATTGGTACAAAATGTTGCAGGCTGCCTAAAAGAGCAAGTATCACTAATCCCAATGATGCATGGCCAGCCTATGTAGCAGAGCTAGAGGAAGAGGAGGTCTCAGAACTCTTGTTACATCTTCTTACCTGGTTGAAGAATCCTGGGAGAGATGGGATTGACATCAGTCCTACCACACTTACGATGGCATCTCTACTCACCAAGTACATCACGGGGAAGAGAACAACATGCAGCATCAATCTCATGATGACAACACATGGGCTCGCAAAGAATAAGGAACTAATGGACATGGTACATAAGGATGGCATTGGCATCAGCTATGCTGATGTGCTACTACTGCATGACTTCTGGGCAGCACATGACCTTCAGCTGTCACCTCTGTGTCCATATGAAATCGTTGATGGCGTGCCTCTGATCGTCATTGTCAATAATGATGACTTCAAAACTGATACTGTAACAGGAAATGCTGCTCAAGCCCACTGAACAAATGTTATGTTCGTGCAGCGTGCATCACTTGAAGTGAAACATGATCTAGACAGCAAATGCATCAATGAGGCCACTGTGCTAGCTACTACATTGAAGACAATTTCAACAGAGCTGCAGGAAGTAGCCCCCTACAAAACAGTCAAAAGATGAGAGCCTCCAGTTCGAAGTGAACCCAACCTCGATTTTGTCAAACCTGAAGTTCAGCATAATCGAAGTGTACTTCATACACTCACTCAATCAAATGATGATGGTTCTCGGCCTTCTCCCACTGACCAGCACATCCCAATGTTCAATGGATTCCAGTCATGCATCTCACCCCCAGTGGAGAAGAGCAAGCCATATCATATGACATACCCTGTACCACCCAGTAGGGCTGTCTGTTATGATATCATGAAGAAGCTGAGTCAGGTGAATGAAGATAAGAATATGCCCTTTGCATTTCTGGTTGGTGATTATCCAATGTTCCTCCATTTTGTAGACTTCAAGAGCAAGAATCCTAAGATGTTTTCAAAGATCAACCCTCATGTTGGACCATTCCACATGCACATGTCTTACCTATCAGCGATCAATAAATGGTTTACTAGATCTGGTCTGTTGGACATCCTTGTTGCAGCTGGTGTTGTCACTGAAGGGAGCGTTGATCAGGCACTTCGTGGGAAGCACTACAAGCGAGCTCTCAGGTCACATGTCCTTCTGCGGGAGGCTCTCAACCAGTGCGCCCTTCAACAATTGAACCTCCAGCTAGATGACAGTGAGAAAGCCAAGCTGCAGGTCCTCCGAGATCTCAAGGGATACAGTCAACAGGTGCTCAAAGAAAATCATGACGAGCTTCTTGACAGTCTGAAGAAGATCAACATCATGTTCGATGAGATCACCAATGCAAATAGCGATATGGCCAACTTCTGGCTACGCTATGGTGAGATGGTCGACATTCTGATGATGAATGTGTACTCCCTCTACTCTTGCAACTGGCTGGAGTTTCTGTTGTCCCTGTATGAGATGCTGCCCAGCCTGAAGATATATGACAATGGTAAGTATAGGAAAGTTCAGACTTAGTTCATAGTTGTTCATAGCTGTCTGTTTTTCATTGTTGTGCATAGTTCATAGTTGTTCAAGACTTTGCCTTCAGTCCTTGAACTTGAGAAGGTCCGTGTGTAGATCAGCACTGGGTGCGATACCACTTGACTGCATTATCTGAAAAAGTAAAATTGTACATGGTCACTAAATTAAACATTAAACAACTTGGATTTCAAGGTAAAGATGACCTTGAATCACAAAAAATAATGACACCATCAAATTTCTCACCCCAAAAATAGTAGAAAAAGACCCCTCATTCATGATTGTAGCCCAACTACTTCAAAAGTTATGGCAGATCTGATTTTTAAAATGGCCAATGGAGGCCATCTTGGATTTCATGCTCTGGTGGAGTTAGTTCGCACTTTCTAGAGGGACACCCCCACTTATTTTTGTATATCAAAGACCAGAAAAACACCCTCAAACCTTGGTCCCTAAGACATAGTCACGGGGGTGCCAGATATGACCCCACTAAAAACAAAAACAAAATTTTTTTCACTTTTTTATATAAAATCATAAATTTCTCCTAGATAATCACATTTTTTAGGCATTTTATTGTCATATATGGATTTCTCATGGTCTTTTCATACTAGAAAAGTAATAGGAAAATTCCTATTAGCACTTACTTTCATTTTTTAGTGACTTAATGCACATCCATGGGAATATCGCTGAAGTTGTACAGCACAGTTAAATGGCTAAACCAAAATATGCATATATTCAAAAACACGTGTGGGAGTGCATTAAATGAAGGATACCTGTATACAAATATATACAGAAGGGTTGCAAAATAGGTTAATAGGTCACCAGGTAGTATTGAACATTTGCAGTATTGCATGTGTGTGTGTGTGTGTGTGGAAGCTGTTGATTTGCTGTGTGACTCTGTGTGGGTGGGGGTGGTGGCAGCTGGCATGCTGGCAGGCTTGAAGAATGCACAACTAGGTGACACTGGCTGCGTGATGGTGGCTGCCTCATGGCTGAAAGTAGTTCATGTGGGGCATTTGAATTTTTCTTATGTTTGCCTTTATGCTAATTCAAAGCATGTTGTGTAAAGTGATTATTTGATCATAAAATCAAATTTCTGTTAAATGAGTTTATGTTGTATGAGGACTCTGTATTTACATACCTACTTCAGTAGGTATATATTTTTAGTGTAACTGAACAAATGACTATATGTTATTTGAATGAGTGTTGATTCTGGGCCAAATTGTGGATTTTTCAGTGAAATTAGCAATATGTAAATGTAAAACCACTACCATTATATGCTTAAACAGTTTTTTCTCAATTTCATTCAGAGAAAATTTTTCATTTACATCAAGGAGAGAGGTTCCCAAAATGAAAAAATTATCTAATTGTTTATTCATTGACTTTTTTTTCAGTGCTTATGTCGACTTATTCTTTGGGAAATTGCCTTTCAGATGTTTTTTGAGTCATTCTTTTATTTGAATTAGGGATTGAGATATGATAATTTGAAATTTAGTAGCATGCAGAACCCAGGCCAGTAGCCAAGGGGGGCCAGGGGGGTCAAAGCCCCACCTGGAAAATAATATGCCCCCCCCCTGGGAAAACTAACCGCAATGGCATTCCATGCTACAAAAATGCCAAAGCCAACTTGTTTTACTTGCCTTTGAAAATAAGAGAATGAAGCAAATAGACATGTTTGAATTCCTAAAGAATTTCGCTAAAAAAACTCGCTGCATACAGTTATTCTAAAATTAAAAAACTTAGAGACTTTTTTTTACACTAAATTTAGACTAAATATTGTAGTCTATAACCCAATATGCCTATCTATATGTATCAGTTTGATCATTTTTTTATTTAGCCTATGGTGTTTTACTTGTTATAGTTTTGAATGTAATTTTCTGCAGTATATTTCGATATTCACAAAAATGACATTAAATTTTTTCATTGTCCCCCCTGTCAATTTCTCTGCCCCTCTTACTGATTTGGTCTGGCTATGGCCCTGGCAGAACCCCTCTAAAATAGGGATGGGGGAGCTATAATTTTTTAACTATTACTTTGATTGAGCTATAATTTTATATTTTGAGTGTGTTGGTTTAGACAATGCCATGTACCAAATTATAGGGAAATTGAAGATGGTATGGTGGTAAATTAATTTTTTTTGCATGATTTGTCATGGAATGCCACGGGTGAAAAGTTTAATTTAAAGTAAACTGTATGGTACCTTTTAGCTTTTCCAGCAACCAGAATATTTTCACTAGCTTCTATTGGCTGAAATAATAATTCATGTATACCAATCTGGAATTCATGGCAGAATTTAATTTGTACCTTGGCTCAAAATTTGCTAAAATAATTGGCTCTTAAAGGATTCTAATTCAGAGTGAAAATGTTTGCTGTTTCAAAACAGTTGAATTAATTATCTTTGGAGTAAAGTTGTATTCAGAGTTCAAGAGTAAATCATAATTTCCTTTAGTTTTGACTGTGGAGTTAATAAAGAATGTTTCCTGCCTGGTAATGGTAAACCTATATAGACTTTTATTAAATTATCAAAGTCCCAGATTGAAATGGGTCCTTAAAAATGAAAATTTGTACATTTCAGAGAAAAATTTTGATTGTCAATATGGTTCTAATTATTGATGAACATGTTTTAAATTCACCTCCCAAAAATCTTGAAGAATTTTTAAATTGCTACCCAAGTTTATGTAATCATGCGAGTAACTTTACATCTGAACCCGTAATATCTGTTGACCCATCTTTCTCACTGTATGTAGGGCAAGGAGAGTACGCAGTTATTCCTGCTGAAGATGATACCATTAAAGTAGTTGGATCTGGTGATGCTACAACTTGTCATATTATCATCTTGCGACACTCGTCTGGCAGTGTGGCTGTTGCCCATTTTGATGGGAGTAAACACGAATGTCAGACTATGAAAAAAATGGTTTCAGAACTAATAGGTACAGGAGAGAAAGCCAAAGAACTCGATGCATATGTTGTAGGAGGTTATCAGTCACATCCAGAGGATAATAAAATAAAGAAAAATCAATCTGAACAATTATCTTTGAAGATTTTGCAACTCTTTATAGATGCATCCTGCTCAATCAGGCTTGCTCTTTGGTGTACTGTAGCCTCTAATACCAAAATTTTTGATGCAGAACATTTTCCAATTTTTTATGGATTGGCAATTGATAGAAAAACTTCAAAAGTTTTCCCTGCAGTTTTTCCCACACAACTCCCAAATTACATTTTAAGGTTTGCTTCATATTTGGTGAAGCAAACCCCAGAAGAGGTTGTAAACATCTATAACCCAAAAGAAAAGTGTGTATCAATCCAGCCATTCTATGGCTGGGATCAGAATACTTATCAATATTATGCAAATTGTCCTGATCATATTCTTTTGAACCTCTCAACATCTCCTCGTGTAGAACCTCCAATGTTCTGTGATCAACTAAGAAAAGCCTTTGAACTTCTTGGAAAGTCTTCTGCTGAATCTATATTTCCAAGAAATCTTCCAAAAACTTATAAAATGAATTCATGTGGAGAATGGAAGATCTGATGATATGTGACTGTTTTGTTCATTTTTAAATTGACACATTTTTGTCCAAAATATATAAATATTTTATAGGCTGAGAGAATGTTTATTAATGTCTGATATAGGAATTAGCATGTGGTATATAGCTGATCTAACAAAATTACTTTTAGTTTAGAGTAGCTACTTTGCATTTATAGAGAGTTGATTTTACAATACAGCAAAACCCCGATTAGCACAGTTAATTTGTTCTGTGAAAATGCCATGCTATTCGAAACCATGCTAATCAAACATAGTAATACATAGGAAATGCAGTAATTGGTTCCAGGACTTTCAAAATTTTTGCTGACTTTTTAAAAAGCATTTTTTTTACTGTATTTCAACCTAATATAATAGTAAAGGATAGTCAAAATGTGTTCACTAATCAACAGTTTATTAGAAACGAAACATTATAGTAGGTACTGTACATAAAAAAGAGTGAAAAATATTCTATACAGTACAAATCTACTGCCTTGAAAAATATTTATCTAGAGTCATTTGAACCGCCTTCTCTTCTTTTTCTTTCTTCTTCTCTGCATGCATCTGCATGCATCTGCTTCTTCTTAACACCAGCACTTTTCTCATCAGTCTTTCTTTTATTCATAGTTATTGAGGGTAGATTACGTAATGTGCAGTTTTTTGTCAACACAGGATGGCGTTGCCACTACACACAAACAGAAGGCTTACAATGATACCACATTTAACATGACGCAATATAGTACGTAATTTGATGTTTAAAAACATTTAAAAACATTTGAGAACACAGCAGAAGACAGCAACTTTGCGTGTGACATTTGAAAATATTACCGTACTAATCGAAGTTTGACCCCGTGTTATTCAGGATTTGGTGTCAATTTATAAACCGTGTTAATTCGAAAATTGTATTAATTCGAAAACCGTGCTATTCGAAACCATGCTAATCGGGGTTTTACTGTAATTTAAAATTTATGCATTGTTACACATGTTCAGTATTTCACTTTAATAAAGGATTTGAGAAAAGGGCCATTTAGTGACAAAATAAGTGGTTTCAAAAGATTTGTACATAACCAAATTATTGAGATTATAAAATGGGGTGACTGAACAGTTTGATAATTTGTGGAAAATCTGTTACTATTATATTTACTGGGTCAAAGATATTGAATTTTCTTCCAAATTTGGGCAATTTCATCCGCAACATCAGTGCATAAGTTATGATACTATTTTTTAAATAAAAGAAAATACCATTTGAAGTTACTGTAGCTATTCAGAATCACCCCACTTTATAGTACCATAGATCTGTTAACCTAGAATGAACCTTAGCTCTAACTTGTAGTATAAAAACAACCTATTACTGTAGGGTCATTCTCTGTCAGATCAACCAAAAAAAATTGAAATTAACACCCTCATCTCTCATATTTTGCTGAAATTTGGTTTATAGGGAGTTTGTGAGCCCTGAATCCATTTCTGAAATTATAAGGTCAATCCGACCAACGGTTCAAGAGATATGACCTCGGGCAATTTGAGGTCACTCGCGAGGTTACTAACATTTGGCGAGCCATAACTTGGGTAATAATTGTCATAATTATATAAAAGTATATATATTTAGAATCAGAAAACGACAAGGAATCCAAATATGCAAGTTCTAGAACTCTAGGTTGAAAAATAAAAAAGTTACTGTAACCAAAATTTGAGGTCACAATTTGACCTCTGGGGTATCAAATGAGAATTTTTTTTTTAAATGTAAAAAATGAAGGCATAGGCATTGGCTATTAGAATCAGCAAAAAAAAGTTTGTTTATGTTAGTGTTTTTCATGTAACTAACATATAAGTGAACACCATATTCATAAGTTGTGCGTCAATTCTACCTATTTTTTCACACTTAAGCTCATAATTTGACCTATAGAAATTAAAATTACATTTTTTATAGATATAAAAAACAAAGTCAGAGTTCTTGACTAATAGAAACAATCATAAAAGTTTGTTTATGTTGGTACTTTTCATGTAACTAACTTATAAGTGAACACCATATTTATAAATTGCTTGTCATTTCAAGGAATTTTTATATCTTAGCTATCAATTTGACCTCAAGCTCCAAGAATTTAATAAAAATTGTATTTCACTGCTAATCTACACTGGCAATAATAGTTATAATGTGAAAGGGGAAGACTAAGCTCACATGTAGCCTAAACAAACCTGTTGAAACATGTTGCTACTTGTCTAAGTGTAGAATCAACACAGATAGTTGCAAAATTCCTTGTCTACAGGTTAGTACAGTTCCAGCCAGCACTGTGGGTGGCTGGTGGGTATGGTGTTTTAATGAGCCTCAGAGACTATCAAGGCCTAAAATATTAAGTGTGTATAGCTATATATTTTCTAAAAAATATATATTACCTAATTGTAAATCCTATATCTTTACAGATCAAAATACAATGGTTCGGCACTTGAAATACTGCCAGGACCCTATTCAAAAACACAAGAAACGCATAACAATCAATCTTAGAAAAGTGACTGATGTACTTGTTGAAAAATGTGCTGGAAGAGTGAAAAAAGACTCATTGTTGTGTGTGAACTGCTGGACACTGATAATGAAAAACCCCACTATACTTAGTACCACTGAAAACAACGAGTCTGAGCAGGATTCAAATGAATCATCTACTATCAGTGGCTTGAGTAACATCTCTTCAATTCAAGATCTGGACAATGACAGTGATTGCTTGATAAAGGAAAATCCTTCAACTTCAGTTGAACCAGTTCTACCATTTCTGGACCAAACACCAGTTAAAAAAAGTAAGTAATAAATTAATATAATAACTTATACTTTACTACAAGGTCTGTTTGATCTACTATATAGCCAATTATATAGCATTTAAGATACTATAATTAATATTTAATTACTAATATTCAGGTGTGTGAAACCTTTTTTTCTGTTCTTTTCAGAAGGGCTGTCATTAAGCCAGAAAAAGCGCAAGGCTCGTGGTAAGCTATCATCTGCTCAGAAACACCTGAAGGAGAGGCTAGAACTCAGTTATGGTGTTCAAATTACCGAGGAGGTAAGTGATACTTCAAAACCTGAAACTAAATCTGAAAAACATCTAGACAAATTAATGAATGAATTGAAACAGTCATTCCTGGAGAGCAAATGTCACCATCACAAACTACAAATATTGACACTCTCACCATACACAATTGAAAAAACAGCTAGTTTCTTTCAAACTACAACATACATGGTGAAAAGAAGCCATTCACTTAAATCAGAACATGGAATCCTTCCGAAGATTCCACTAATGAGCAAAGGAAAAGTGATATCTGAAGAACACAAAGATATAGTTAGAAGATTCTATGAGTCAGAAGAGGTTAGTCGTATGTGTCCTGGCCAAAAGGATTGCGTGAAAGTTATCAGTGCTGAAGGTGCAATGAAGGTGCCAAAAACGATTGGTCCTCGGGAATTTAAGAGAGATGTTTGAACTATATAAAAATGATGAAAAGAATCCCAAAATAGGATTTTCCACATTTGCAAAATTACGGCCATCATATTGTGTGCTTGCCGGTAGTGGTGGGACTCATTCTGTCTGTGTCTGCACATACCATCAAAATCCAAAATTGCAGCTGGCTGCATTGGGAGAAAGAGGTCTTTCATACAAGGATCTTATGGATTACAGTGTCTGCAGTACAGAAAGAGAGACTTGCATGATGCAACTTTGCAATGATTGCCCAAGAGAAGAGGGTGTCCTGGATTTTCTTGAGTTACTTGACAGTGTGAAATCAGCTCCAAATGAAATATCTTACAAGCAATGGGTGACTGTTGACCGTTGTACAATGGTTGATAAGGTGGAGCCACTTCATGAATACTTATCATCCCTAAGCATGAAAATATCCCGCATGGTTCGTCATCACTTTGTTGCTCAGCAACAATCACAGTACTTCAAGCAGTTGAAAGAAACACTACCACCTCAGAGCGAGGTAGTTATAGTAGGTGATTTCTCTGAGAATTATTCTTTCATTGTCCAGGATGCTGCCCAAGGGTTTCACTGGGACAATTCACAGTGTACAGTTCACCCTTTTGTCATCTATTATAGATCATCTGCAGACCAGGAACTTAGCCATTTTAGTGTCTGTTTCTTATCTGCATCACTAAAACACAACACTATAATGGTTTACTCATTCATATTGAAGCTTATGACATATGTTAAATTCAGATGCCCACAATTGAAGAAGGTGCACTATTTCTCAGATGGATGTGCTGGCCAATATAGAACAGATACAACTTCACAAATCTCTGTTACCATGAAGAGGATTTTGGTCTGTCTTGTGAATGGCACTTCTTTGCTACATCCCATGGCAAAAATGCATGTGATGGGATTGGAGGAACAGTGAAAAGAGCTACTGCTCGTGCCAGTTTGCAGAGAACTACAGAGGCAAATTCTTACACCAGAACACATGTTTCAGTTTTGTGAAGAAAACTTGAGCAAGAAGATAAATTTTTTTCTTTGTAACTACAGCTGATTTGAAAGATGCAGAAGAACGGTTGGAACATCGATTCAAGGATAGTAGGGCTATTCCTGGAACTCAGAAATATCATAGATTTGTTCCCCTAAACAAGGAAGAACTGATGGTGTATCCCATTTCAAGTGGCATTGGAGAAAAGAAAAGAATAAGGAAAAGTCATTTTACTAATGAACCTGCAATGCTTGGTAACCTAAAATGTGTCAAACCAGGAGAGTATGTTGGCTGCATTTATGACATGCAAGTTTGGTATGGAATTGTGGAGGAATATTGTGAAGAGTTTGGTGATTTCACTGTGAACTTTCTACATCCCTCTGGGTCATCAGGATCAAGTGCATATTATTATCCATCAAACAAGGATTCATGTGCAGTGCCAGGACATCATATATTAACTGTAATGAGTTGTCCTACCCTAAGAGGAGGCAGCAGAATTCAATACATTTTTCCACAAAAAGAAATTGATGAGAGCATCGAGCATGCAAAAATTGTATTAGGCTAGCACATGAATCCTCTAAGTAGGTCTTCCCCTTTCACTATTATAACTATTATTGCCAGTGTAGATTAGCAGTGAAATACAATTTTACATTTTTTGCCTTTGTTTTTATATCTATAAAAAAATGTAATTTTAATTTCTATAGGTCAAATTATGAGCTTAAGTGTGAAAAAATAGGTAGAATTGACGCACAACTTATGAATATGGTGTTCACTTATATGTTAGTTACATGAAAAATACTAACATAAACAAACTTTTTTTTGCTGATTCTAATAGCCAATGCCTATGCCTTCATTTTTTACATTTGAAAAAAAAATTCTCATTTGATACCCCAGAGGTCAAATCGTGACCTCAAATTTTGGTTACAGTGTAACTTTTTTATTTTTCAACCTAGAGTTCTAAAACTTGCATATTTGGATTCCTTGTCGTTTTCTGATTCTAAATATATATACTTTTATATAATTGTGACCATTATTACCCGTTATGGGTCGCCAAATGTTAGTGACCTCGCAAGTGACCTCAAATTTCCAGAGGTCATATCTCTTGAACCGTTGGTCGGATTGACCTTATAATTTCAGAAATGGATTCAGGGCCCACAAACTCCCTATAAACCAAATTTCAGCAAAATCTGAGAGATGAGGGTGTTAGGCACTGGTTGATCTGACAGAGAATGACCCTGTAGTCTTTTGGGTTATGATTCAGAATTTTAATTTTTATTAATATAGGCTAGGTACAATTCAATTATAATTAGGATAGCTAATAATGTGTTTACAGCCAACTGTAAATTATTATACTATTACAATATTTGTTACCATGGGGCAGGGTGCTAAGGGACTGTGCAGGAATTAATGTATTGCTAACACCATAGTTCTTCAACTGATTTAAATTTTGATTATATTTTAGGCATTAGCGTATATATACAAGTTTTCTATCACTTTTCATGGTGTTATAAACTAGTCATTGATATAAAAAAAATTAAATTTTGTACCTTCAACTAGGCTTTAAAAGGGGCCTAGGCTCACCTGCAAAACTTTTGAGTTTCTGCTAATGCTGAGATGGCGTGGTTAAAATTCCAAGTTTTGTAGGAATTTCCACAGTTAGGAAGGAGTCTTGAGAGCTCCCAAACCCCTCAGTAGGGCCTGGGTTTCAGTAATCCCCACTGGGCCAGAGCTTTCTTGGAAAGCCAGGCCTTCAGTTACTAAAAATGTTTTTCTTCTCTTTGTAATTAAATACTAAATTGTTAATATATTTCAACAAAATTTGAAATTCTCTCAGTACAGTATAGAGAATAATCAGAACTTTGATGGAATCATATGCCCATTTCTGGAGAAGGGAAAGCATCTCACTTCTCCTTGATGGTGTGAGATTTGTTTTTGGCTGGGACATTTGCTTGTTGAAGTGAATTTGGACAAAGTTTTTTTTCTTCCCCAATACCTGCACAAATGCTGAAGCCAGAGTTATCAAACACTGCATTTTTGCACTGATTGAGCCAAGAATACTTTTAATGATTGTGATATGAAAGATAGTGTATTTGGAGTATAAAACAACACACGTGGCACTTATCAGGTTTACACAATTTTGGCAACCACTCATTGACCTTGCCCTCATAACTGATATTCTTTGTTTTTGTATTAATTATGTAAGTTCCTTTTATTTTGTAAGTCTTGTCTCCTTTGTGTGGCAATGGCCAATAATTTAGTGGTTTTATTTTATGTTGACATTTTTGTGTGTACAGGGTGTCCAAGAATTATCTGTACAATTTTTGGCTGTTATTAAAAGTCAACCATGAAGTGTAGAAATTCCAGTGTTGTCCCATTTTACAGAGAATCTCATTAAGTTTTTTCTGATACCACGTTTTGACAAGTTTTTTAGAAATTCCAGTGTGTCCGAACATTATCTGTACAATTTCATCTTTTAATAAAATTCTTGATAACACACGTAAAATTCTTAAACAAGGTTATTTAGAATCTGTATTTTCAAAAGTTTCTTTTATTAAAGTAACGTTGTTACAAACATTCGATATGTGCACCATTAGTGATTCGCAAAACATCCAATCGATACTCCAAATGTTGCCATGTACGCTGCAGCATATCCACATCAATTCGCTCAATAGCAGCTGTGATTCTTGCTTTTAAATCATCAATGTCTGTCACCCGCATACATTTCTAAAAAACTTGTCAAAATGTGGTATCAGAAAAAACTTAATGAGATTCTCTGTAAAATGGGACAACACTGGAATTTCTACACTTCATGGTTGACTTTTAATAACAGCCAAAAATTGTACAGATAATTCTCGGACACCCTGTAGTATGTGACTAATATTTTTTTCTTTTGGTTGTAGTAATATTTTTTTTTACCCAAGTGCTTAGTTGGTTTTGGATGCACATTGGTGTATGATCAATAAAATTGTTCATATTTTCTTTAGCTACCTGTAAAAACTTGCCTGCTGATGCAATTAACATTGTTATTTTTTTTTTATTAAATTGGGCAAAGGAGGTGTTACTTTTCTTAAATCCTCCCACCATAAGCAGAGGAGTAAGTCTTTAAAAGAAGCAGACTGGCTATGCCCCAGAGATCATAAAGGTGAGAACCCAGTTTCAAATTAATAGGAGCCACCTATCTGACATAATCTCAACCATACCAAAATTGGGAACTTGCTCACCCTGATTTCTCTCATTCTTAGCAGTGTGGGTGGTGCTGAAGTCAAAGGATTTACTTTTACTCAATTGAAGGCCCTCTATGTGGTCCTCACTGGCAGTTTAATCTCCCATCTCAGCAACTAGCAGCTGCTGCCATGACCCCACTAACAGAATATCCAGTAGGTAACACACACACATTCTTACAAAAAATACTTGCTGTCATTGTGCCCCCATTTCAATGCTATTTTTAAAATCCTCTATGAAGTACTGTATTGAATCTGAAGCATTTTTTAATTTGGAGCAGGTTGTCCCAATCCTTGTTACTTTACGCAGGTATTCTTCTAGTTCTGAGGCAAATAGATCAGGTGGGAAATCAGAGGCAAATACATAGGCCTGTTGAGATATTTCCACTGCCTTAATTGATGTATTTGTTGCTAGCCCTACTCATGGTTCTCTTTCTGGATGCAGGGGATTCAGTGTGTCCTATTTGTTTTTCTGATGCAAACTGTTTACCAACTGTTGTGACACACACACACACACACACACCTAACCCACAAAGCACTGACATGACTCAGTCTGAATACAGTCCTAGGTGTAAAGCCACCACCCACAGGGCCAGATCATGGGTTTGGGGGTCCCAGGGCACATTACGTAAAGGGGCCCTAATAAAAAACAGACAAATCAGAACATCATTTATTATCATATTTCATCATATTAACATCATTTTATTTCAAAATTTTAAAATTTACGATATTTTGTTGTGACAAATATTAGAAGGGTAGGGGCTTTGCACTCAATTTTGAACTGGGCCCCCCAAAACTTTAGTTACGCCACTATGTGCCTATTATTAAATATATATTAATTAAATATAATTACGGTATTAAATATATATTAATTAAATTATTAAAAAATATTAACTTAAACATTTAAAAAATGAATGAATAGTAACTGAACAATGTTACCACAACTATCAGTGATAATTTATCAAAAATATTCACCAACACTAAAAACAAGTGCACAGCAGAAGCATAATCACATGTAGATTCAACTAAGCAATGTTGCCAATTATTATTACTGAAACTGCGAAATTACGACAAAAATCTTAAAAGATTGAACTTGATTTGAAATCCACGATTTGTAATATAAAGTTTGATAAAAATATTTTCAAATCTTAACCGAGAGTTTTTTTTTTTTTTTTTAAATAAGCTAAAAAATAAGTCTCAAGCCACTGCCCAAATTTTCAAGCTATTGACCACAAAAAGCTACAAATAGCTTGAAAAAAGGCAATCTGGCAATACTGCTCATCCAAAAGATCCACCAATATACCAATGATATCTATCATCTACCGATACGTTTATATTTTTGTCAGGGGGCCCAGGGCAAATGCCCACTGTGCCCCCCCCCTTGATCCAGGCCTGGCCACCCATTGACAGGTCAGAGACCAGCCTGAGCAGATCGGATTGAGTTAACTTAGCATGATTCTGATGTGGACATCACCCCAACTTACAGACATAAACACAGACTAGACAACTCCACAGACAACACCTGCCACCTGTGCCAAGACACACCACAAACAATTGAACACATTAGACAGATTGTACCACTCTAGCACAACACAGAACACAACACAACATCACTAGTGCGCTGAACCTCTGGTCCACTCTGGAGAGGGTGATTGGTTACCTGTGTGCCGCTGGTTTGCTCAATCAGGGTGGGCTGATTGGCTAACCAACAACAAACTTAAAGAAAAACAAACATACATTTAGGGAATTCATAACAACACTAAACCACTCCACAGATACATCCAGGCTATACAAGACTATAAACAGCATTACCCACTCTAAGAGCGGCATTCACACCTCACACGCGGCTATCTGTCGCAGCCAAAATAATATCGCAATATGTACACAACAAGCTACTTTCTAGTTAATCACTACACAAAGGTAAGTCACTTAAATAGATACAACAACCAGAAACAAGCAGACAGACAAACAGCCAGGCACAAGAAAACCTACAGACTCAACACAACCATTACACCCTTCAATACAGACCAGACCACCAAGATCATCAAAAACATTAAGAATTCAAAGGCTACTGGACCAGACAACATATCTAACATCCACCTTAAACACTTGGGCCCACAGGGAATACTAGCTCTCACAAACATCATCACATATTCATACCAACACTGTATTATTCCTAACATGGAAACAAAGTAAAATTACTACACTACTCAAACCAAACAAAAATCCAACAGAACCAGCTTCCTATAGACCAGGGGTGGCCAAGTTTCCTGGACCCAAGAGCCACATATGACGTTTTTCAGATGTATGAGAGCTGCAAAATATTTTAAAAAGAATTTAATTATTAAAAACATATACATATAGTTATACTCACATTATTAAATTGTTTAATTACTGCTTGTAGAAGGCTTAGTTTGAGTCTTCATTTTGGCTGTTAATGCTTTAAAGTCTGGCTGATGTAATGTTAAGGTGGTATGAAAAAGCTCAGTCAGGTGTTCCTTAGTGAGAGTAGCACGATATTTTGACTTTACAAACTTCATTACTGAGAAGAGTGCTTCACAGCAATAAGTTGTCCCAAAAACTGAGATAAGTCGGAAACTGATTTTCCTGAGGTGAGGATACTTTGTCTCTGGTACTTGCTTCCAAAACTCAACTGCAGATAAGCTTTTATGTATCAACTTTAAACTCACGTTCTCCTTTAGCTCCAAAAGTTCTGTTTGTATTGAAGCAGCTTCCGTAACAAAAGGTTTGGTAACAGGACAGCCATCATTGATGACATCAATCAGGAAAGGATTTACAAGAAATTTGAAGCATGATTTTAGCTTCTTTAGTTCATCAAGCCTGAACTGAAAATCATCAATTAGTCCTTCTAATTTACCTTTGTATTCCTCCAATTTACTATCTTTTATTTCAATATCAGGAAAAGTGTTTGCTCGGTTTTTCAGGTGGGGAAAGTGGTCAAATTTTTTTGTCACTAGATCTTTTTGGAAGAGTTTTATTTTATTCTGGAAACTGAAAACTGTTTGTGTAAGGTCAGAAATGACCTTATCCTTTCCCTGAAGTGCCAAATTTAGATTTTGAAGGTGTTGTATTACATCAATAAAAAACATCAGATCCTGCACCCATTTGTGATCTTCTAGTTGTGGGTATGACTTTCCCTTTTCTTTCAAGAAATCAATGATAGGCTCCAACAGTGCAACAAACCTATTCAGGAGATTACTAGTTGATAACCACCTTACAATACAGTAGAATGAAAGGTCATCTGGCTTATCTTGAAGATCCAGTTCTCGATAAAATTTAAATGCTCAGTGCATTTTTGCAATTGAATGAATGAAATTCACAATTTCTAGAACACATAAGACTGTCATACGGTACCTAAAGTACTTGCTTACCAAATGACCATGGTGAATGATACAGTGAATAAAGAGAGAGACAGGATACTTGGGATCGCTTGTCAAGAGCCCAACTAGGCCTACATTTTGTCCTACCATAGCTGGTGCTCCATCTGTTGCAACACTGACAAGTTTATTCAATGGTACTTGAGCATTTGATAATGCCTCGTCAAGTGCGTTCTTTATGTCAACCCCTCTGGTGGTTTCTCTTAGGGTCATTAAGTCCAAGAGTTCTTTCACATTTCCATTGCCAGTAACATAATGAACAAATATCACCAGTTGAAGGTTACCTTTAATATCTGTGGATTCATCAAGGGCCAAACTTAATGCAACAGAATTCTTCAAATCACTGCAACGAGCATGTAATTTCAGCACTGATCTGGGAAATACGTCTTTCTGTAGTGTGGCAGGAAATAGAAATACTTGCTATTTGTTCTTGAAGCTTTATCTGGAGTGAGAATTGCAGTAACATCGGCAATATTCTTCTTCACAAATTCTCCACTACTGTAGGGAAGTTGAGCATGAGCAATATTCCATGCCATAGCAAAACTAGCTTCAGTAGTTAAGTCAGATGTCTTACACAATGATGAAAGTACAGTTTGTTGGGCAACTAGGCTAGATTTCAACATTGTTAACTTTCTTCCGCAATTCTGATTTGGGAGGAAATTCTGTAATAAAATTTTTATGGTTAGTTTCATGATAACACTAAGTTACTGGCTTTAAAGTGATTGAGTGCCATGTGGCAGATAAGAGAGACAGGTTTCCCACCCTTAACAGTAAAGGCAAAGCTCTTCTCCCACTCCTGTTTAAAAACTCTATTTTCTTCTTCATATTTCCATTTCTTACACTTTGTCTGCTCAGTCATTTTAATCAACTAAGGGGTTGCATAACTTTCACTTGTATAGCTGAGAAAAATAGCCACTATTTGATCTAAGAAGCCAATTTTAAAACACACTCACTTGTTACTACACACAGCCCGCAGGGTAGCTCGAGGGGTACTGGACACTGGTGAGTGGCGATTGGTGTTAATTACGTAATTATTGTGCTTAGTGCCTGTCATGCAGAAGAAATTGTCATATGCATGATGCATTTTATTGTCAATTCAGTTTTTCCTTGGGGGTTTTTTTTTTCATATTTTTTTTTATGTGAAAAAAAAATTATATTTGTATTATGAATTTTGTCTTTTATGATAAATACAATAAAAAACAAAATTGTCTCATGAGCCGCAGTTAACCTCAAGAGCCACATGTGGCTCGTGAGCCAGGGTTTGGCCACTGTTGCTATAGACCCATTACTTTACTATGCACACCTTCCAAAGTAACAGAAAGACTAATCTTACAAATCACCAACCCACACATACCACTATCGCCTACTCAACATGGATTCAGACCTCACCACTCAACCATGACATTACTCACTAACCTCATGCAGCACATAATGGATGGCATCAACTCCAGACAACCAGCTCAATGTACACTATTAGCAACAATAGACTTTAGTAAAGCATTTAATGCATCCTACGCTTCCCTCTCATAAACAAAATACTCAACATAAACATGCACAATAACACCAAAAGGTGGCTGAGCAACTGAGCAACTATCTTTCAGGAAGATAATCATGTCACATTTAATGGCAAGTCATCCAAAAACAAGCTTTTTCTGAATGGGGTCCCTCAAGGCTCTGTTCTCTCACCAACATTGTTCAATTTATACATGCATGACATTCCAATACCCATAGATAACAAGCTTACCTTATCATCATATGCAGATAACATCACTCTAACATCCACCCACAACAACATCAACACCGCTACAAATAACCTACAAACATACATAAACAGTATACAAGACTGGCCCACACACAATAGACTCAAAGTAATGCCCACAAAATGAACCATCACCTTGCTAACAAGCAAACAAAAGAACACCAGATAATTCCACAGATTACACTAAATAACACCACATTCCACACAATCACAGGACCAAAATACTTGGGGTCACATACAACACATCATTATCTTTTACAAACCACATTTAGGACATTAAAAACAAATGTATGTCGAGACAACATGCTTAGGGTACTAACAGGCACAAACTTTGGACACCAGCAGGAAACAATATCACTCATATACAAACAATATATTCGCTCAGTTATGGACTATGCTAGCCCATGCTGGGCACCCATTATCTCAAACACACACATAAACACCTTACACACAATACAAAACAACGCACTTCATATCATTACAGGATGTACTCAAACAACACCAATAGAACACCTGCACACAGAAACAAAACTACTGAAAGTTAGGAAACATTTAGACATGAGGGGAACACAATTCATGGCAGCAGTGACAACCCACAACACCCTTGCCACTACATGTACAATCATGCACCAACACCTCGCACCATTAAGGTAACATCAGAGAGACATTATAACCAAATACTCCATTCCATACCATGCCCCACAGACATCCAGTACAGAAAACATACACACACACACACACCTAACTCACAGAGCACTGACACGACTCGGTCCAAATACGGTCCTAGGTGTGAAGCCACCACCCATTGACAGGTCAGAGACCAGCCTGAGAAGATTGGATTGAGTTAACTTAGCACAATTCCGATGTGGACATCACCCCAACTTAGACATATAAACACAGACTAGACAACTCCACAGATGATACCTGCCACCTGTGCCAGGACACACAACAAACAATTGAACATATTATGACAGACTGTACTGCTCTAGCACAACATAGAACACAACACAACATCACTAGTGGGCTGAACCTCTAGTCCACTCCGGACAGGGTGATTGGTTACCTGCGTGCCGCCAGCTTGCTCAATCAGGGTGGGCTGATCGGCTAACCAACAACAACCAACTGTTGTCCAGGCATGCCCAACATTCTGCTCACCAGGGTAACTAGCTGCCAAGCAGTTTTGAATAGTTCCTTGAGGCATGGCCACATTACTAATGGTTGCAGTTAATTTGTTGTCAGTTTGCATTGGAGATTCATCATATGTCTGACTACTTAGTTCAGGGTAGATACGTACTACCTGTTGCTCATTGTTAGGATGGTTGTCTGTTTTCATACAAGCCTTTATGCAGTGATGGAATTAGTGCTGCTAACTTTTTATTAGCAATACTGTTAGTATCACTAAGATTTTAGAGAAAGTCAATCACTTATGGTTATTTTTTCAAAACCACTTGTACTTAGTGCTGAGGCAGCACTAAGTACAAGTTGATCATGACATCAGCATGTAGAGGTTTTTGTAGATGTTCTAATGTTTTTGTTTGTTTTGAAAATTAATGCAATTTGCCACATCACTGTTTCAGCAATATCCATTTTTATTCTGTAATAGGTAGGTTGTATCAATGGAACATTTACTCTCTCTTTGTCAATATTTTATCATTCTATTCATGTATAAATTGAATAGAATTTATATTCCTCCACTGGTTTGTTTTCCCTATTAATATATAAGAAAGGAACTCAACTCTTGCATAAAAATGTTTCAATTTTCCTAGACCATGTCACATTTTTGTACCTTGGCAACCATTTATATCAAGGTGTGCTAATATATGTAAGTAAATTATGCAAGGCAGAACATATATAAATTGGGGTGGTTTCAGAAAAAATTAATGACAGAATTAGCATTAGCAACACTAACTGTTGAAATGCTTAGCATTAATGTTAGCAGCACTAAATTTTATAGTAGTTCATGTTAGTGGCGCTAACTTTAGGAGTTAGCAGGCACAGCACTGCTTTTGTCATTGGACTTTTCTTTCAGAACTTGAGAGTAAAGTACCTTACCATTTTCTCCCTCCTGTAATTTGGATATACAGCTCTGCTAAGCTGTGAGAAGTGTGGAGATGTGGAATATATTGAGCTATATCAGTTTAAGGCAGGTGTACTGCCACTCCAGCAAGATGTTATTCAAGTGATGATGTTCATGCTGAGGCCAGCAAGAGCTGGTAAGAATCAACTTTCTGTTACTGATGCTGCATGGAAAGTTGCCTACAACTTGCAGAACCTTTGGATCTGGTGCAACCTATACACAAAGTCGATCAGTAACATTGTCAACCAGATAACAAAATTGTATCAAGAGTTCAAAAAACACTGTCAGGTTTGCTCACAGAGAACGACTGAAGCAAAACGAGCAGAAATTTCAGAATTCAACAACCGTGTTGCAGCCACTTTGTTTGATATCTCCTGTACAGATATGAAATCAAGAAGATGCCAAGAGAAGATCTATGGTGTTAAAGTTACTGAGATAGAGTGGAAGTTCCTGGAGGATCAACGAGGACAAAGAAAAATGTTTTGTGATAATCAGTGGACATGGCATGGCAAAGAACAGCTGAGAGGCAAATGAGGATGCAAGCTGCAATGGACAAGATGCTCCTAAAGGAACAAGAAGACACAAAAAAATCAGTTTGTATCACAGCTTTACCAAGAATTTGATGGCTCAATAACAGATGAGGACACATGTACTGAAGATGAATATATCCCTGAAGAAAATATACCATCAACATCAAAAAAACGAAAATTTGTGTATGCAAACTTGAATGAGGATAGAGACAAGTTGCCTCATCAATACAGGTATATCCGTGAAAGTCCGGCAAAAATAAAAGAAGCATTCTACAGAGTGGCTGACAAACTGATATCCAAATATCATTTATCATACAACCAAGCAACAGCAGCTATTATTGAAGTGGAAAACTACATGTTCGATCGTAGCTGGAAGTACTTTGACATGCCCAATCAGCATGCTGAAAAATAGGAAAAGCTATTGAAGCCTTTGTACTGGCAGAAATAGTACAAGAGATCATGAATTCGGATGAGTCAGTCACAATTACTTATCATGATAATGGATCTAGAAAACAGGATGCAGGGTCATTTTCTGTTCAAGGTATCACAATTAATTGAAAATATCGTTCCTTCCCAACGCTGCAGCTAGTATCAGAATCACAAGAAAATCTAGCAGCACTGAGAGTTAGTACCCTGAACATTTTATTGGTAGTCAGCAGTTTCGATCCTAAGACTCTGTATGAGAAAATAGATTTTGTGATGACTGATGCAACAAGCCACAACAATGGGGTCGAAAGTATTGTATCTGACATGCTTGACAACGATCACACACCTGAACATCTCTTATGTCAAATTCATCCTACATTAATGTTTAATCGCAAAATTGTTGGTGTTTAAAGAGATTGATAACACTATTGGACCAGACAAGATATTTGTAAACTTCCTTGTCAGTTGTGTTACATCCCATGATTCAATCACAGAACAGTTCACAGACTGTTTAGTGAGATGGGTTTCACAAGATTATGACCATAAACAGTGGAACAAAGCAGGTGACTTTGATCAATACATCATGCTAAAGAAGAATGCTGCTGTTCATCTACAAAAAGAGAGGTTCAATAGGCTTACTTTCTTGTGCGCTATCACCATCCACTTGGATGAAGATGTTTCTAATTTTCTCAACAAGTATGAACACATCACTAACCAACTTGCATGCATCCTGTGCTCATTCAATAACCTTGAATATATTCGCATCCTTTGTCTAGCTGGTGCACTAATTGGAATATATTTGATTGAACCATTCATCAGTCTGACATCGGCTAACACAACAGATTATGCTAAGATCATGATTGCATTTCTAACGCTGTATGATGATTTATGCAAAATGGATCCATCTGATCTTCTGAACATTGATGAGCCTGCATTCAACTTCATATCACCTGATAGGTTTAAAATGGTTCTGTGGAATGAAGACATCCATAATTCAATCACGAAAGCCGTTAACTGCTACAAACCAAGAGTCACAAATGTTCTCAGCATCATGATGAAGAAATTAGCAGCTGGATGGCAGAAACAACGTGGAGACATTCCAGTTTGGTGACTGTGATGCAGAAGCCCCTTGACAGGTAAGTGCAATACATAATTTTATAATGTCCTATTGTTGTTGAATTGATGCTGTTTTTGTATCCTCATGGTACAGTACTATTTTATTCCTTTTCAGGTAGCATCAATGGATCAGGAGAAACTACAGAAAGCACCAATCAACAACTTGCATCCAGAATAGTCAGTGGGCAGCATCAACTATGAGCTCAGTCAACGTGGTGCAAAACAGCTACCTATGGCCAGCCGTGCACATGTAAAAGGAAGAAGCACTGACTTGATTGAAGGCAAGTTCATGGAAGGCAAGTCTATGGCCAAAGTATATGTAAAACTAGTACAGCAAGATGGTCCCCTTCCTAACGTGTTGGTAGAATGGAGCAGAAAGCAACAAGAACTTAAGTGACAAGGAGGTCGCAAACATAGCAGCTGACAAGAGAAAGAACAAAGATCTAGACACCCTGAAGAAACTTGGTGGACCTTTCACCAAAGCTAGTGAAGTAGATGATTTTGTGAATGATACAAGGTTGTCACTCAAAGAGAAAAATGAGAATATACATCGAAGTGAGATATGCAAGAGATACATCGACATCTCTTCCCAGGTCATCAGATATCTTCAAACTGAAAAAGCACTACAAGAATCTTCCAATAGAGACTTATGCAATTAACTTGAAAATCTACCTAGACAGAGTTGTATCAAATATGACAATGACTATGAAAGATTTTGATAATGCTATAAATATACTTATGTGCTAAATAATGTGTGGTAATTAGAGGCATTTATATTATGCTATGTCTGAATTTATGATTTTTTGTTTTGTCTAGGTGATGTAAAAATATATACATATATTATTTTCCATTATTTTCTAGCAAATATATTCTGTAGTGAATTAATCAATTACAGGTCTATTTCTAACTTCAATGATATTTCATGTTTTTTAACAAGATTTGTTTAAATAAACTGGAATTTACTCTTAGAATAAACATTATGATATGCAATAAACTTTCAAACCACATGTACAGGGTGGTTATTGAGTAAAATACATGATTTCTTTTCTATTTCTAAGCTGTTCATAAGTGATAGCATATTTTAAGAACCAGAAAAAATAAATAATCCCCAAAAAATAAAAATTGATCCCCCGATACTTTTATCAGTAATTAAAATTCTTAACTTTCACATTTATAAAAACAAATATCACATTACACCAATATCACTATAATCCTGAGTTTAAAAACTGAGTATATAATCACAGTCCAACTGGAGTCAATTTTCCTTCATGTAATCTGAAGGTTCACTTTTTCTTCCACAAATGCTTGCAGTTCCTTGGTCGTAAGATCAGGTTAAAAACTTGAGGCAAAGATATTAGCAGTCTTCATTGGAACAGCCCTCATATGATCTGTTTTGCCAACCCTTATAATACCCCACTGCTCTCTCCCTCTAGCCTGTGCATGAGTGGGACCAGACCCCTTGAGGAACTACCACCATTAGCAGTGATGGGCATTGATACATGAAAATCGCTAAAGCGATACCGATACATCGATACATGAAGAATGTCTTAGGCGATACCGATACGCCGATACTTTCTAGATGTCTTAAGCGATACCGATACCGATACATGTATCACTGGTACATTTTTATAATTATTCATTTAATATGTAGGTATTAGATATTATTGTTTATACTAGTAATTTGTACGCACTGTAAGTAAAATCAATGACATTTTAATGGGTTTTATAGATGTAAATAAAAACAATTGCTTTATTTAATGAAAGTATGTTTTAATTTTGTAGGATACATGAATGACTGAAAATATTACACTAACAATTAAAAGTAATTACTATTACCCTTCAAAAATACCAGCTGGCTAAACATCTGGTCAGACAGTCTATTCCTTTTTGGAGTGTGAATGTGACAGCCAAACTAAACAACCATTCTACAGGAGCAGAGGATGGTAGTGGTGTGTTATACTTCAGGAAGACCCGTAGAATTCCTGGGTACTGCCTCAGAGATTGGAGAGAATGACTTCCGTCACCCAGATACTGTAAAACTTCCATCTCAGTGGAATCTTGGGTTGCAGAGACATGAACCTGTTTAAACTCAACACTGAGTGGGCATGGTCAATAGTGTTGCACCACCAATGAGCGTTTCTATATTATGAGCGTTTCTATATTATGGTTAATTAATCTCAATAACACAAGTACAAACGTGTTTAATTGCACCATACTGTGTGATGTGACCAGTAGAGTAGTACTGTCATTAAATAAATATTTAATATTATTATTATTTATGTATATTCATAAATATAACTCAGTAGTGTCATATTATAACATCTATTTAAATATTTAAAAATTCTTATTAATGTATCGATTTTTTTCGATACATTTAAGAAAATTGACCTTAGCGATACCAATAAATCGATACTTTTGTCAAGTAGCTAAAGCGATACCGATACAAAAGTATCGATCGATACGTATCGGCGATACATGTCTCTAGATACTGCCCATCACTGACCATTAGCTACTCCAGTGGTTGCAGTCTTGGAAGGACTGCTTGCTTTTGGTCCCTCCTTACCACCATGTCCAAGATGCATCCTCATCATGATCCACAATTACGCTCCCAGCACACCAAAGCCTCTTGGGGGGGGGGGGGTAACCTGTCATATATATATGACTGGTGTTGGTGTAGTGGTTAGTGTCACTGACTATGAATCCATCAGCCCCAGGATTGAAACCTGGTGATGGCAGGTGGCAGGCAGCAAAACCCAGTTGTTGATCCTGCTCAGTGATGTAGGTCTCGAGACCAATCTCGAGACCCAATTTGCAGATCTCGATCTCGGTCTCGGTCAGACGCAGTCTCGGTTTTTCTCCCCGAGACCTTTCGAACCTCTCGAGACTGTAATGAAAAATACATAATACATGTTATTGGAGGGGGGGGGTCTGGATTTTTTTAGGTTCGCACTACAAAAAAATTTGCCCCCCCCCCCACCCCCATCACATTAATTTTATTGAAAATGGAAACACTAAATAGAGAATTATATATATAAGTATATGATGAATAAAACCACGAAGGAAAGGAAACACAAAATGGTGCTCAAGCGCTTTCGTCTAATGACATCCTCAGGAACACTGAAGTACATAAAAAGGTTAAGCCTATATATAGGTTACAGAAAGAAAAAAAAGAAAAAAACATACACACACACACACACACTATATATATATATATATATATATATACATACATATCTATATATACAAATACATACATACATACATACATACATATATATACAATAAACAGAGAAGTAAAAATAATAAAAAATTAAAAATTAAAACCTTAAAGGATTACCAGTGAGGCGTACAGATTTGTAAGGAAAAATATCGATTTTTAGCACAAGATCAAATGGATTATAAAAATACAAATTTATACTGGAACTCTGTCCGGGTTTTAACACACTGCTGCCTATGGTCAGGTTTTGATATATATAAAAAAATAAAATGCAAATTAAAAGTTAATAAAGTAGAAGACAAGTTTACCAAAGATTTAATGTTTTACCCTTCTTATTTAAATCTGTTTTAAAGGAATTCAACAGGATCGAGTTGAAAAAGACCTTTGCTTATGTTGAAGTTATTTGAAACAAGTTTTTGGGATGGCTATGGGCAACCCCTTATCGCCCCTCCTCTCCAATATATATATGGAGTTTTTCAAAATTACCTATATTCCGAGAATCCTGGGGGTTGGCATCCCTTGGTTGCGGTACATCGACGATATTTTGTGTATCTGGCCCATGAATCGTGACCTGGATAGCTTCCTCCTTCAGTTAAATGATCAAGTCCCCTCTATTAAGTTTACTTTAGAAGTTGAGCAAGACAATTCAATCCCATTTTTGGATGTGCGTGTACATAGGGAAAGCCCAGGTTTTAAGTTTAGTATCTATCGGAAAACGACAAACAATTTGTCCTACGTACACTTTTACTCGGGACATGATACCCCCACTAAGGGGTTTCTCGGCGCCCTTAGGATCGCCAGTCCGGAATACATCGATGCCGAATTGGAAAAAATCAACGGTATTGGAAGTGATTTGTGTTATCCATCTGCGTTTATGGAATCTTGTCTCAACAAGGCAAAACGAACTTTCTATCGTGTCAATATTAACACTCGTACTTTGTCAAAAAATATTTTAGTACTTCCATTTTTCCCGGGCTTTTTAGGCATTGCTAATATACTTAAACTTTTGGATATTAATGTAGTATTTTCATATAACAATATTGTGAAAAATATCATAGTAAAAAATAGCCCTACCAATAATTCAGGCATTATCTATAAAATTGGTTGTAAACAATGTGATTCCTTTTACATAGGTCAGACGGGAAAGGATTTGCACACACGTATAAAACAGCATCAATATTCCGTTAGAACAGGACAGTTGTCCAGTGCCCTTTTTGTCCATTTGTCAGAGTTAGCCCACTGTATTGATTGGAATAATGCTTCAGTTTTATTCCATTCAAGCAACATTGTTAATAGAAATATTCTTGAGTCTGCCATTATCTAACTTTCAAATAACTTCAACATAAGCAAAGGTCGTTTTCAACTCGATCCTGTTATGTTGAATTCCTTTAAAACAGATTTAAATAAGAAGGGTAAAACATTAAATCTTTGGTAAACTTGTCTTCTACTTTATTAACTTTTAATTTGCATTTTATTTTTTTATATATATCAAAACCTGACCATAGGCAGCAGTGTGTTAAAACCCGGACAGAGTTCCAGTATAAATTTGTATTTTTATAATCCATTTGATCTTGTGCTAAAAATCGATTAACTTTTAATTTGCATTTTATTTTTTTTATTTTTTTTTTTATATATATCGAAACCTAACCATAGGCAGCATTGTGTTAAAACCCGGCAGAGTTCCAGTATAATTTTGTATTTTTATAATCCATTTGATCTTGTGCTAAAAATCGATATTTTTCCTTACAAATCTGTACGCCTCACTGGTAATCCTTTAAGGTTTTAATTTTTAATTTTTTATTATTTTTACTTCTCTGTTTATTGTATATATATGTATGTATGTATGTATGTATGTATTTGTATATATAGATATGTATGTATGTATATATATATATATATATATATATATATGTGTGTGTGTGTGTATGTATGTTATTTATTTTTTCTTTTTTTCTTTCTGTAACCTATATATAGGCTTAACCTTTTTATGTACTTCAGTGTTCCTGAGGATGTCATTAGACGAAAGCGCTTGAGCACCATTTTGTGTTTCCTTTCCTTCGTGGTTTTATTCATCATAAATATTTTCACGTGTTACCTTCGTGAAATAATTTTCATATAAGTATATATTATAAAGCCACTTAATGTTGCCAAATGGCGTGTCAACCTCTGTGGCGTGATAAAAACGATTATCCTAAAACGATTATCCTCCCATCCAATATGCATTTGAAAAAATAAAATGCTTCACACAAAAATAATGCAAGAAATACAGCATAAAGAAAACAGTACCGATAAATTCAATAAAGCATAGAATAACTTAACATAGTCTAATTTCCATAATAGTGTAAAACAAATTGAAAAAAGGGCATAAGCTGATCTTGATCTTGATCTTGATCTTGATCTTGATCTCGGTCTCGGTCTCGGTCTCGAATTTTAAGGGTCTCGATCTCGGAAGGTAGATCTCGATCTCGAACCTTTGATCTCGGTCTCGATCTTGGTCTCACAGGATCAGGTCTCGGTCTCAGTCTCGGACTTGGTGGTCTCGACTACATCACTGATCCTGCTGCAGTGGCTGAGTAGGCTGTAGTCCCCAAGTATCAAGCATCTTCAAGCCACCCAGCACCCTTTTAAGTTTCCAGGTTCATGACAAGGGAGGTCCAGGTAAGGGGATAGTATTCTCCAGTATCCTGTAGTATCTTCTTGGGTTTTAGTTTTCCTTACACCCAACTCTCTTAGTATGATGATGAACACATGCACACACTAGGTTCTGGATCCTACACCAACTGCACTTCACCACCAATCACTTATAGTCTAGCTCTGATCCTTACACTAATCATAAATTTTAAACAAATCAACTTCTTATTCTGGGTCAGGACTCTCTCACATTAGCAGTCTATTTCCAGGAGATTAGTGAGGTTCAATCCACGTGTTAACTGTAAGTTACTTCCCAAGAATCTGTTTATTAGATCATCTCCACAGGAAAACAATCCCAATCACTCAAGGTCCAAGGCAAGAAACAGAATTCTGAGGCAAACCTGACAGAAATAAACTGACCTATTTTTTACCCCTTTTATTATGACTGGAATAAATACAATTTTTAATATAAAAGTATAAACACACAACACTGGCAATATGTCACAATTAACAGAAAAACTCTGGAAAACAATTATTAGTGAAGTTCAGCAGAGAAAAACAATGGGAAACAAGCGCAGGAAATGGTTTGTTTAAAGGACATGAAACTTTATCCCAGCCCAGCTACACTCCAAACTTGACCCTATGACCAGATTTCTAAGTAAATGGCTAGATAATAGTCTTTCTGGTTCACAAGCCTGATTGCAGTGGCAAACCTGAAGTGGCCAACTGTAGCTGACACAACCCTAGTGGACTTTGTAGCAAGAACAACGTTGGATCCACAATCCAAACCTGATGTATCCGGACTAGTTGAGCTAGTTGGTGGACTTCCCACTGGTTGCCTAGACAACACAAAATTATTAGTTACATGCACAAGGTACAGTTAATCAATAATAATAAATTAACAGATAATTAATAGACAAAACTGGAATCGTGACTTCTTAATTAATCACTGGAAAGGGTAAATTGCTCAGATAAATACAAATAATATAAAAATAAAAGTAGTAAATATAAATAACTGACAATTATGACAAACATATCCCATATTATTTGATCAACCCATAAGCTGTGCCAAAACCAAATGTGGGAAACAAGCAAATCTCTGGAATAAGGTGACTGGTATCCTATAGTGATAATAATGAGTTCTATAGCTAGTTGCAAGAGTGAATCACAACAAAACAGGATTCGGTTAACAGAAACCCAAGGCTCAAACAAGCACTGCAAACTGGCAATAACTAAAATTCTGTTGTCAAATTCTAAAACAGGCTAAATATATAACACATGCTCAATAATTTAGGGTGCATCAAAAATGGCAACTTTCAAAAATTGATTTGGCCCTACGTTATTATGGTTACATTCCCTAAACGAAATTCACATGCAAAATTTCAGGTCAATTGATTAACATCTACTGGGTCCACCTAGCTCCTAAACTTTTACAAAAATGACAATTTTTGGGATAAATTGCCTTAAATTATTTTTTTCACATATACCTTTATTTTATTGAATTTAATGATCCTTAAGGTACTATAGGCCTAGTATGTTTAGTTTGTTTGTGTTTAAGCCATAGCTACTATTAATAAATATCATTTGCCATCATGAAATACCTATAGCTATTTTTTCTTATTTTCAGGCATGTAGACTACTTTAATATTAATCTATGTTTCTATTACAGGTCAATTTTTTATATATGTTGGTGATAATAGTTGATATATGATATAATGGATAATAGTGGTAAAGCCAGTGAAGCCACTTCTAGTGGTAAAACTTGTTCAAGTGGTGCAGATAAAGTTGATGTAAAAACATGAAAAAAAACCTGTATATTTGGATTAGGTCCTGGCATCACAAATAATGATGCAAAGATTGTAGGATGTCGCTTGCCAACAAGTGAACAAGTTCTTAGATGTTTCCTATTTCACCAGCAACAGGGTCTAAAAGAGAGAAGAACTAAGCGAGATATAGCTAAAATTGTTTTAACAGAAATTCAACCATTCTACAATAAAGCCAACATACCAATGATTACTGAGAAAAAAGCATGTGAGAAAATAATTTCATTGTCAGAAAAGAATGCGAAACTGAGAGAAATTCCACTGAAAAGAAGAGAGCTACAAAGTACAAAGACAAGACTAGAAGATATGGAAATGCAACTTAAAATGACTTTTCCACTGTGGATTAAAAATGCCAAAAAAATTATGAGTAATCAGAAGATATACAATTTCTTCAATCTATGCAAGGGGATAGAATTGCTTCTTTTGGAGCTCATGATCAAACTTTAGCATCCAAAATGAAGCGCATTAATTTTTGAAAATGTGAAGAAAATGCGAGAAAAGAAAAGGAATTGAGAGACACTGAAGCTTCTTGCAGTTATGTTGAATTAGAAAGCAGTAGCACAAGCGATACAACTACCATTGAGAGTGAGTCAGAAGCTAATGATGGAGCTGAAAAAGATGGAAAATCCACACAGTCAACAGTCTGTTTAGGTACTCAAGCTATCATTCCTCATGACATTCTGAAAAGACCGAAACTTGTTTCTTTGGCATCAAGAATGAAAATGACTCCGGCACAACAGGCTGCATTCACAAAAGCTTTTGTTGAAGAATGTGGTGGTAACACTAAGGCAGTGGCAACTTCATATGCTACAGCTGATAGAGCAAGACGCGAAGTAGGCCAAAAAATTTCAAGTTCCATTCAAAAATCCTGGAATCCTCCTAAATTGGCCTCTCTTCATTGGGATTCAAAAATAATTTCTACTCTGCAGGATAAATATGTTACAGAAGAACGATTAGCCGTATCAGTTGGAAATTCAATGGATCTCAAACTACTTGGTATTCCATCATATCATCCTAGTGCTGGTGGCAGTGGCCAATCTGGGAAAAACTTGACTGAAGAAGTTATGAAGCTACTGAAATTGTGGAACTGCTCCGATTCAATAGTGAACTTGGTTTTCGACACTACAGCAACCAACACGGGACATGTGAGCGTTGCATGCATAACTATCCAACAAGAGATTGGACGGCCTTTATTATGGTCTGCATGCAGGCATCATGTTGGTGAAGTTATGAGTCATGTGTTTCAGGACATGAAAGTAGAAACTTCGAGTGGACCAGAAATTAATGTCTTTAACAGATTTCAAGAAAAGTTTCAGTGGATTTCCAAGGATGAAAAATTGAAAAAAATTGACTTCAATCGGTACTCCAAAGCTGTCCAGGAGATTCTTCAGGAATGGACTGATTATGCAATTCAAATAAGTAATATAGAAAAGCAACATACACGATATGACTACAAACAATTTTCTGACTTAGTTATGTTATACTTAAATGCAGGACCTAGTGATAAGGATATAACCCTTCAGCAACCTGGTGCTATACATAGAGCCAGATGGATGAGTAAAGCAATATATGCTCTAAAAATTGTATTACTAGAAGATAATATCTCAAAACTACCTTCAGTAACAATCACAAACAAGCAACAAATTCTGAAACTAAGAGACTTTGCAACCTTCATTTCACTGATTTACTACCCATGGTGGATGACCTGCTCTTCAGTTTTTGATGCACCATGGCACGATTTGCAGCTTTACAAAAAGCTTCTTAGATACGAGGAAGTAAACAAGCAAATAGCAAAAAGTGCTCTAACATCTTTGAAACGTCATCTCTGGTACCTTTCATCAGAGATGATTCCTCTTGTATTATTCAGCGATTTGGTTCCAAAAAATGAACTTCGTGCTATAACAAACCATCTACTTTCCTATAAACCACACAAGATTGAGACAGTGTTCCAGAAGGTAGACATGGATCTAGTTTTGGAAAGCCTAATTTCCCTACCAATCTATGATCGGAAACCACACTAGCTGACTTGGTTGACAAAAACTCATGGTTCATATTCTCTTCACTACAGTTAGACTATGATTTTTTAATGGAAAACAACAGCATCATTTATATCTTCCAAAGAAAAACTTTTGGCTATAAATGTCATAAATGATGGCTCTGAGAGGGCAGTAAAACTATGCAGTGACTTTTATGAGGCTGCAAGGACTGAAGAACATCTTCAAAATGTTCTCCAAGTTGTAGAAGCTGACAGAAAAGCCACTCCTAATCTGAGAAAGAGACAAGCTTCTTTATCATCTGTTTTAGAAGAAAAAAGGACAAAGAAGAATTAAGATATCAATAAGCAATAAATCAATTTTTTACAAGTATTTTATCATGAAATACCATTTTTAATAGGGGAGGTGGTCGGTGGGATGCTTGGCAAGTTGGGTCCTCGTCCCGCATCCTGGTAACTCACTTCATGATTCTCAGAATAATACAAAAAGTCTAAAAAGACAGATAATTTCATGAATTGAGGCTAAAACTTGCCTAAAACTAACTATATTTACAATTTTTTTTTCAAACAAAATCTACAATGCTTACACATAAGATTTTCTAGTCAAACCATAAAATTCCACAATTGTCAAATTTTCATCTTCGAGGTGGACCCACTAAATATTGTCAGAACAGCTTGAAACGTGGACACTGAAGGTTTGTTGGGGATTGTAACCATAATATCATAGGGCCGAATCAATATCCAAAGTTCGAAATTTCACCCCTTATAGGCTGATGCACCTTAGACTGTACATAAAGTCAGGATCTATTTTTGTGAAGCACTTGGAAATTATATAGAATTCAATCATAAATGATAAAGTGGTAACATTTATTAAATAATTAAGAGTAGGATTCGACGTGATGCCCATCAGTATCCCTGCACAGCTCAAATCGATCCGCAGCATTTCTAAACACATTCTGGAGCATTTGCGGGGTTATGTTATCTGCAGCAGTTCGTATATGTAAGTTTTCAAGACTCGTAATCTTCATCTGATAGACGTGCGATTTGATAAAGCCCCATGCAAAGAAATCTAAAGGGGTTAAATCTGGTTGATCTCGCTGGCCAAGGTCTGTTGCTTCCATGTCCAATCCAGCAATTTGGAAAACATCCATTTAGATAATCCTGAACAATTTTGGCATAGTGACAAGGAGCACCATCATGTTGATAGACGACAGGATAGGATTGTTAGTACCGTCATCTATCAACATGATGGTGCTCCTTGTCACTATGCCAAAATTGTTCAGGATTATCTAAATGGACGTTTTCCAAATTGCTGGATCGGACACGGAAGCAACAGACCTTGGCCAGCGAGATCACCAGATTTAACCCTTTTAGATTTCTTTGCATGAGGCTTTATCTAATCGCACATCTATCAGACGAAGATTACGAGTCTTGAAAACTTACGTACATGTATACGAACTGCTGCAGATAACATAACCCTGCAAATGCTCCAGAATGTGTTTAGAAATGCTGCAGAATGATTTGAGCTGTGCAGGGATACTGATGGGTGTCACATCGAATCCTACTCTTAATTATTTAATAAATGTTACCACTATCATTTTATGGTTGAATTCCATATAATGGTTAATCATTAATGTACAGGCCTATTTTATAGATCATGATCTTTTATTTTCAGAAAATTTAACTAGAGCAATTAACTTAATTTTACTGCCTGTAATAATGGCTTATTCTAATCAAGAATCAAAGTGCAGCTTTGGTATGTACTTGGATGATCCATGTCATGAACACAGACTCACCAGGAAGGTGGGTATGTATACCTTACATGAGCTGACAGATGAAACAAGGAAACTGCTATTGTGGAGAACAAAAGCAACTGTAATCAACCCAAATAGTGCTACTGTATGCTACCACCATGAAAAAATGTTTGGAATGCATTACCAACAAATGCAACGTAGCTGCCAAGATCCATGGAGAAATCATCGAAAGAAGATAACAAGTAAGTAAATATAGGTACTAATATATTTATATTTCATAAAGAAGTTTATATTGTAAATTGTAACCTAAATTAGCTATTTAATTTTAATAGGGTAGGCTATATACTGTGCTACTGAATGCATATGTTTTGAATATTTTATACGAATAGCCTATAACCAAATGTTGAGGTTTTAAAATTATTTTCCAATGTGTTTAGAGTTTACATTACCCTACTTTATTTGCAGAATCACTACAAATTATTGACAAAGACATAGCAACTAGACTGAATCTGATACCAGGACAGAAACTTTGCTCAACATGCTTCTCTAGAGCCAAGACGATTGAAGATGAAAAAGACTCAGGTAGTGATGAATATGTTCCAGAAGAAATAGTTAAGGAGACATTTGACGAAACGTTAGGTTCACTAGAATGCTCACCCATTAAGTATGTAAGAGCAAGAGATCGAAAGTTTTACGCGAAAAGGAAACTAAAGCAAATTGAAACATCAACAAAATCAAAGCTGTCAAAAGTACTTCATATGAAGCCTAGCATTTTGGATGAGGAAGCGGAGAAACCTATAGAGAGTGAGGAAGAAAAGTGTTATCAGCATATGATAGAGGAACTGAAAGAAAAGTGTAAAACTAGTACCAGACAAGAAAAGATACAAATTCTAACACTCCTTCCAATTGGTAAAACCTGGTCCAGAGAAAGAATTATGAAAGAATTTGAAGTGTCAGCCAGAATGGTTAATGCTGTGAGGGCCTTAAAGAGAAAAGAAGGTATCCTTCCTATAATGAGAAATAAAAAGAGTAGCAAGGGTATAAGCGATGAAATAAAGGAAAGAGTGATAGAATTTTTCCAAAACAATGAATATACTAGAGAATGCCCTGGTAAAAAAGACTACAAATCAATAAAAACACCACAAGGGAAGGTTCACAAGCAGAAAATACTGTTGTTGACAAATATCAGAGAATTATATACGCTTTACAAAAATAAATATCCAAATGACAAAATCTCCAAATCAAAGTTTTTTGAACTGAGACCAAAATGGTGTATGGGTGTGGGGAGTAAAGGATCACACAATGTATGCATTTGTGAAATACACCAGAACTTTAAACTTTTATGTGAATCACTCCCCGTCAAAGTAGAATTAAGAGAGTTACTAGGGAAAATAGTCTGCAACACTGAAACCAGAAACTGCATGATTAATAACTGCAAAACATGTCCTGGTTTAAATGAATTACGGGATTGGCTTCTTACCATTTTTGAAAACAATGATTATGACATGGATGATGAGGTTTCCTTTAAGCAGTGGCTTCATACAGACCATACCCAACTGGTCACAATGACAAAAAGTGTTTCGAATGTAGTAGAAGACATATGTGAAAGTGCAAAAAAGTTGAAAGTACACCATTTCATAGCAAAAGCCCAATCAAAATATTTGTCCGACTGTAAAGAAAACCTCAATGATTCTACAGCATTAGTGCTTGTTGACTTCTCTGAAAACTATAGTTTTATAATTCAGGATGCCGTACAAGGGCATCACTGGGACAATACCCAGGCTACCTTGCATCCGGTAGTCTGCTATCAAAAAGTTGATGGTGAACTAAAAGTTACAAATTTTTGTGTAATATCAGATTCACTTACACACAACACAACTGCAGTTCATTCTTTTTTATGTGAAGCCTTGAAATTACTTAAAAGTCAGAATCCTAAACTAAAACATATTTGTTACTTTAGCGATGGCGCAGCAAGTCAATATAAAAACTATAAAAACATCATTAATTCAGTGTTACATGAAAAAGATTTCCAACTAACATGTGAATGGAACTTTTTTGCCACCTCTCACGGAAAGAGCCCCTGTGATGGTGTTGGTGGCACCGTCAAAAGGTTAGTTGCCCGGCAAGTCTACAAGCAACAAGTAAAGGTCACATCACCAATCCAAAAGAGATGTTCGATTGGTGCAAATCTAATATTAATGGTATACAATTTCTGTACATTGATTCAGCTAAAATTGAGGAAAATGCTAATTTATTTGAGTTAGAAAAAAGGTATTCCTTAATTAAGACAATCCCAGGAACCCATTCATATCACTGCTTTAGACCTTCATCAACAGGCATTAAACTGTACAAAATTTCTAGTGATGAAAATTTCTTTAACGTACAACTTTCCTTCCTCAATGCTACACAAGAAAATGTGGCTTACCAATATAAACCTGGTACATATGTGGCCTGTTTCTATGAAGGTGACTGGTTTGTTGGAAACATAGTTGAAGTGTGTGATACTGAGAAGGATCTATTAGTAAATTTCATGAAAAAGAATCCTTTTAAATGGCCTGAACAAGAGGACATTTGCTGGATTCCATTCCAACATGTTTTGTGTTCAATTGAACCACCTACAGTTGCTGGGAAAATGGGGAGACAGTACAAGTTATCAAATGATTGTTTATCTAAAATTGAGGAGTATTTTAAAAAAAGCCTAAGTAACTACAGACCTGTATCAAGCTGAATAATAAATTGCCAATTTATGGCTGTGAGGCCATGGAGTGTTGAAGACAATCAGACTTAAAGCCTGAGTACAATAATAAATTCCTGAGTCAGTGTCTAAACATAAGAGTTATTAGCTATATATAAGTTTACATACGAATTTACATAAAACAACACATATTAAAAAAAGAATATGAACTTATAGCCAATAATTCACATGCTTAAAAACTCAGGAATTCATTATTGTATATAGCTAAGTACTGTACACTTGTATTAAGGGAAGTAATACAACAAAGCTACTTAAATTTAAGGTTTTGTACTGAAAATGGTGGTTACTGCTAGTTTATCTGTACTAACTGCATAATTTAAATTACTAGGAAGTGCTTAAAGAGCAGTAGAACACGGTTCTACATGATTTACTTAGGTAGATCCAAGTATTGAGCCTACAAGCTGGTCCATCTGTTGTGTTAACTGCAAATGTAGTAATAATCTAGGTATATATTATGTCTTTTTTATGAGTAAAACTTATTTAGATAATTTAACATTTGTGAATTAACTTACCAAGTAATAAAATGGAAGTAAAATTACAATTCAATGTTGTAAAAAGAAATTTAAACATTTCAAAATTTTGAAAAAATTCAGAATTTTTCACAAAAAGTACTTTTCTTTGAATAGCCAAAACTATATGAAGGAGTTGAGTTGAGATCTATTCCTTAATATATGTTTTTGTACACATATGTATCTTTCTTTACTAGAAGTATCAACTCCCTGACTAATTTCGGACACCTTTATATTAAGCCCCAAAGTTGATGTTAATTTTGCAAATTTTGTGAAAATATCAACTTTTGGAAATTTTTAAAAATAAAAATAAATCCTTTTTTGGTTATTTTTTTATTTCACTCATAAATTTACAACCCATAGAGACTATTAGGAGTATTAAAACAGCTGTGATTGATGTAGAACTAAAACTTTTGAAAATGGTAGTCGTAAAAGTGGGAGGAATTGATGCAAGCTTCAAAATGGAGCCATGTTTAAGCCATTGTAACTCAGAAATTATTTGTTCCACAGCCTTTTAGTTTGCAAAATTGAAAAGCCCACCAGAAGTTGTATTGGCATGACAAATTTGAAGCTTCTACTCCTATTAGAAGACACTTTTCAAGGCCTCTCAAAATGAAGGCATTGGCCAATCAAGCCCAACATAGGCTTTTTTTTGTCGAAGGTGGGGGCCATTTAAGCGACCATAAAATTAAAAGTTTTTGACTGAGGAAGCTAAAAGTTTAGATTTAAGCTATTTAATAGTGTATGAATCAACCCTGAAAATTTGAAGAAAATTGGAGATGGTCACCCGACCAACTTTCTGAAATCTGTACCAGTTGAGCTGGAATGACTCCATTGATGTAATAATAAATTTATAATTTCTGTAATAAATAATAATGCAATATTAAATGTAATAAATTTAATAATAAATGTAATAATTATGTAACAAAATAAAATAAAAAAATAGAATCTATGTTTAGAACAGGAATATAGTTTTAAATTTGTGCGAATGTACAGTACTTATAAGCAGGTCCCTTTAATGAAAATGCCCTTCTGGTGTCGGGAGAATGAGATCTAACCTAGGTGCGAATTTCTTAATGGTCAGTCCCTGGACTGTTTTTCCCTCTTGTTTTGGTTCATTCGTTTTTCTGTATCCACCCGAGGAGGATGCCAGTGGGCATCGAAACTGTTGTGGAAATAAACTCTGTCTATTAGAGTGGGTTTTTAATTTCATATTTTGACCTTCACATAGAAAAAAGTTGTTTTTTGCATTTATCACATGATCTGGCTGGCCACTCAATAGGACCTCGCCACCCAAGCTATCTTCCTTCAAGTTCATATCCAGAATCTAACAGGCAGCTGCAGAGTAATGTGGCAGTGCTCCATCATGTTGATAATGCCAATTCCTGCTAATGCCATTAGTAAATTATGGCAAAACTTTCTCTTAATACTTCTCAGTACTGAATAACCAATGAACCCCCAAACTGTTAGTGCAGCCATTTTAATGGGTTTTACCCAATTGTATTTTGGGATTTTTTTTTTGCCCAGTAGTGAACATTGTGTTTGTTTTCTTTACTTGTTAAACCAAAGACACATTCATCTGAAAATTTGACATTTTGAAGAAAATCTGGATCATTGTTGAAATTGTCTTGTTGTTTCAGCAAACTGCAGCCATCAATCAGAATCATCATTGTATATGAGTTGAGAGTAAATGGGTTTGTAATTGTGGTACCCCTGTGGTTTCAATATTTTGCTACTGAAAATTTGGACATATCCAATTCCTATGAGACTTTTCCCATTGAAGTTGTTAGATCAATTTCAAAACTGGTGAGGATATTTTTTGTTGTTGTTGTCTTCTGTCACCATTACTGGCCTTCCTCTTCTTGGACAATCTTTTACCAGGCTCTCTGTTTCCAAAAGTTTGAGCTTCCAGTATGGAAGAGTAGTTGCATTTGGTGGTGGTTTATTATATTTTTCAGTGCTTTCCTGTTAATGGGAATACCCAACCACCTGCCACCAAACTGTTTGTTATGTATTTTTGCACTTGTCATTTTCGTTTAAACTAACAAAAATACCACAACTTAACCTAACCAATCATCAAGGGTGTACAGTTGACCTAACCAGGCATTGAATTAACCTAACACAGGTTAATATAATGGAAAATGCTTGGTTAGGTCAACTGTACGCCTTTGATAATTGGTTAGGTTAAGTTGTGGTATTTTTGTCAGTTTAAACCAGCGGTCTTCAACCTGGGCGATATCGCCCACTAGTGGCCGATTTGAGCTTTTAGGTGGGTGGCAAGAAAATTTATAAAATTCTTGTAAAATTCAACAAAATTTACAATATTGTATGCAAAAAATGATTGAATGTTTTGTCAGTTGTGCATGACAATGATGAACAATTTGTTAGGTTATTATTACACACAGAGGTCCGATGGCTCTCGAAGGGTGCATGTTTAACTCGTTTTGTTGAACTATATGAGAGCGTAGTGCAGTTTCTAGAAGACCAAAATGAAGTTGATCTTAGCCAAAAGTTAAAAATGATAAAAAATGATGCTTGTTATTTGGCAGGAATATTTAAGAAATGCAATGATCGTAATTTGCAGCTTCAAGGAGCCAATATGACACTCATGAACTGCCAAAAAGTTCTCATTATTCATTGAAAAGCTGGATTTATTTAGTCACAATCTTTCAAAAAGGGAATTTCACCAGTTTCCAGAATTGTTATCTATTAACCCTTTATGGCACAATGTTGCTTTCTGGCAACAATCATCTTGACGTCAAATTGCATAGTGTATTTGCAGCAACGAATCGGGTAATTCATCAGGCGATGCTCCGAAATCCATTTTACATATAAAATTGACTCCAACCGAAATTACTCAGTGTGGCGAAGGCATTCGAAGGGGAGAGGTCCGGTACATTGTCCTCTTGATTAAGTGACGTCATCTACCATTTTTATTGTGATTTTTCGTGGTTTCTTTTGAAGGTAAGCTTATAATAATTTTTTTTCATGATATTTGCAGTTCTAAAGAATGCATGAGAGTAATATATAGGGTGAACCAAAAGTAGGTGGACAGTAGGTTGAATAGGGTTTGTGTTATATTATAACTATGGTGTTTGTGTTATATTATATTAAATATTATAACTAAATTTATTTAAATTTAATCTTTTTTCTTTTCAGATAGTTCAGAGAACCCATAATGGCAAATAATCTAAATAGTGATGCCAGAAAATGGGTGTTAAAAGAGTATTGGAAATCTCAAAATACTGAAACTGTTAGAACAAAATGGGTTGAAACATTTGGTACTCAAGCCCCAAAGAGACAAACCATTTACTGCATTCGTGACAAATTTGATGCCACTGGCTCAATTCTTAATGCCCCAAGAACTGGTCAACCCAAAACAGTTTGCACAGAGGACAATAAGCAACTTGTTGCCGAAGCATTTGTTCACAGTCCCAAAAAGTCCACCAGAAGAGCCTCAGCAGAACTGGACATTTCACAAACCTCTATTATACGAATTCTGAAATCTATTGGGTTGAAAGCTTATCGTCCACGGCTAATTCATGGCTTATTGGAGGATGACCCAGACAGGCGGCTGCAATTTAGTGAGATCATGCTGAACGAAATTGAAGGAAATCCAATAATTTTAGATAACATTGTGTGGACCGATGAGGCTTCTTTCAAATTATCAGGTCATGTTAACCGACATAATTGTGTTTACTGGTATAGTGAGAACATGCATTTAACATTAGAGCAGCAACTAAACCAGCCTGGTGTCACTGTTTGGGGTGGTATTTCAAGTTCTGGTGTTTTAGGACCAATTTTTGTTGATGGAAACAGTCACAGGTGATAAGTATCTCGAAATTCTAATGAATGAAGTTGTTCCACACTTACAACAACAGCCTAATTCACATGACCTCTATTTCCAACAAGATGGGGCCCCTCACATTATTCAAGAGCATCCGTGAGTATCTTGATGAAACATTTCCCGAGAAATGGATCGGCCGAAGAGGTCCAATTGAATGGCCTGCACGTTCACCTGACTTTACCCCAATGGATTTTTTCTTTTGGGGAGTACTCAAGGACAAAGTTTATAGTCGAAAACCACGAAGTGTTGGTGATTTGCAAAATTACATCAGAGATGCATTTCAAGAAATTAATGCACAAAGAAACTTGTGCAAAAATGCTTGTCGAAGTGTGAAAGGTAGACTTCAAAGCTGTGTAAATTGTGATGGACAGCAATTTGAGCACCTGCGTTGATAAAATTTTCAGTGCTTTTGTATTGTATTGGTATAAGTTAATTTTTTTATTATTTTGTATTATAGTATACAAAAAAATTAAATATAATTGTATATGTATTCTCAAAATAAACATTATCATTTACTGTCCACCTACTTTTGGTTCACCCGGTATATTGATTATATTCATAATTATGACTGGAAAGGACTATTGTTTGATCGTTGCCGCAAAGCAACGATATGCAACTAGGAAATAATTTTGACGTATCCCAGTCATGTTCATTTTGTACACACATTTATATCTCGGCCCACATTTTGTTTATGTCGAGACCGGGCCACCCTCTTGTGGGCAGGCCCATAGCCAGTTGGGTGCCAGAGGGCAATGCCCCCTGAAAAATGCAGTTATCAAGAATATACAGGGTGTAGCAAAAGGCAGACCCATAGTCAGTTATAGAACAATAGAAAATCTCAAGAATAACATCACATTAGAATTTCAAAACATAAGCGAAAATTTACTCTACTTAGGAATGTTCAAAAGTCATGCATCAAACGAGAGATGAAGTGCTTAGAATAAAATGACAACCCATTTGAACATACAATGTAATTTATATAATAAACTGCCTATGGGGCCTGACTATTGCTACATGATGTGTGTATATATATTGCCCCCACTAGCGGTTTATTTGCTTCTCCTACTTATTTGACCTGGCTACGGGCCTGTTGTGTGGGCGGGGCAGAATTATATATATATATAATGGTTGTGGGATTGTGTGTTGTATGTATATATGGAATGAAAAGGGCCAACAGTAATTGTGTGGCATGGTCCTACATCCACCTAGGGACGTCCCTGTACATATCATTTAGCAGTCTTTACAACTTTTATTTTTTATAAGACAATTTCTACAGCAACTTTACATTTTGTAGTAGGCTTCTGGCTTTTCTGAATGAATGATTTTGCACCCAATAATAATTATAAAATCATGATAATAATAACATTAATCTTTTTCAGGGAGGGACTAACACTTTTTATGAAAAACTGCTTGGCCCTCCTATTCCATCCGACTCAGAAGATGAAAATTTGGATTCTGATGCTGAAAGTTTGATAGAATATTTTGATGAACCGCAGCAGTGTTCTGAAGTAGATGAAGAGGAGAGCAGTGAAAATGAAGAAGAGGAACCAGTTAGTTCACCAGTGAGAACAGAGCGGAAACACATTTGGAAAACGAAGGACTCCACTGATGTGTCATCTGTAGGACCAGAATTCAAAGGTCAGATCTACTCAGGAGATGGTACTGTAAAACAACCAATGGAATATTACAGACTTGCTGGATCTAATATAATATTTCAGAAATGAAGCCTTATATATATATATGTAACAGTTTTTTTGCGCACACCTACAGGTCGCTACAATTGGTGTAGAACAATGCGGTTTTCACCATTCAATGTGTCTTTTTATTGTGCAGTGCCCATGCTAAAAAAAAATTCCCTAACATAAATCCTGCCCCCCCCTTTTTAGGGGTACAGTTCTTCCCATTTCTTCATTTTTAATCATAATTTTGGCACAAAATGGGGGAGGGTGTGGGGTAATGGGGAAACTCAGAAAAATAGATGCACTATATATCTGTAACCAAAAAAAATTAAGTAAATCCTTTGCAAGGTGCTAGCCCCCTTCCCCCCTTGGGGTAATGGGGAGGGTGGGGGTAAATGGGGGGGGTGGGGGAGGGGTTTGGGAGAGGGGTGGGTTAATGGGGAAACTCAGAAAAAAAGATTGGTGGGGTAAATGGGGGAGGGGTGGGGTTAATGGGGAAACTCAGAAAAAAAGATTGGTGGGGTAAATGGGAGGGGGTGGGGTTAATGGGGAAACTCAGAAAAAAAATGATAACCAACATCGATTCCAGTCAGGAAGATCAGGCTTATCACAACTAATGGAACACTATAACAATATTATTGATGCACTCGAAACAATGAAAACTATGATTTGGTGGGCCATAAAACTATAGAAATGAACGCAGTGATTTTTTTCACACCAGATGCGGAGTGTTGCTTTCAGGCAACAATCCTAAAAAATGATTATTTTTCAATGGAATTTTTTCAAATCAAGAAATATAACATTTCTAAGCCCTAATTGTTTAATTTTTCTCCACCAAATTTTTTTTTCGCTAAAAATAAAAAAGTATGATGACATCATAACAATTGATACACAAAGGTTTATTGATCATCTCAATAAACTTGAAACGGATTTTGAAACTCGATTCAGTGATGTTTTAACCATGGAAGTATATGATTGGATGGTAAACCCGTTTACTGCAAATGTTACTGAAGCTGATGTAACATGTCAAGAGGAGCTATTAGAACTCAGACATGATGAGGAAAGCAAGGGAAATTTCAATAATGGTGGTTATATGCAGCTTTGGCAAAATAAAAAGATGTCAAATGTATATCCCAATATGTGGAAAAAGATTTTTAAATTACTGATCGCTTTTCCTACTTCGTACCTAGTTGAATCAGGTTTTAGTGCTGTGAATCACATTCTTACCAAAAACAGGAATGCTTTAAAAATCCCTGAAAGAGGGGACATTCGTTTGTTCCTCACTAAATTCGAGCCAAACATTCGGAATTTAGTTTCCAAGCATCAAGCAAAAGGATCTCACTAAATTAAAGATAAATGCATAATGTTTTATTATATAATATATATAATGTACCATACATAATTTTTAATATATGTTTGTTGGATTTTTAATTTTGGTGGGCAGTTGGCTAATTTATCTCACATAAAAATAGTAAAAGTGGGTGGTAGGCATAAAAAGGTTGAAGGGCACTGGTTTAAACAAAAATGATGAGAGCAAAAACACATCATAAACAGTTTGGTAGTCCCAATAATACGTAAGTACCGAATTTATTAATCATTTAAATGAAATTAGTTAATATGTAAGCGATAATCAGTTAGTAGGGGGCCAAAATGTCTTTGTCATCTAAAATTGCAGAAAAAATGTCACTACTTTCGGTATATTGTTGCCACATGAATTCCGCAAGATACGAGTCCAGATGATGGCAGGCAGTTGGGTATTCCTGTTAACAGGAAAGCACCTATTTTTCTTGATATAAATGCAAACTTTCTTCACAATTATTATAAAAAATAGGCCATGATACAAGACACTTTTTCTTCATTGCTGTATTCCATCCTTACTGACATGGCACTAACTGGGGCTAGGGCCTAGGGCCTTCCTGGCCTTGTATAGTTGCTTTGAAAAGTATCATATACACTGCAGTGATATCATTGTAATTTATTTATTATTAATAAATTATTTGTATGTATAAAATCTCCGTGGGAGAAACTGGAAGAAATATTGAAACCTGTATTAACCACTTAACGAATTTGCCCGAATATACTCGGGCATCAAAGACTCGCTCTAAAAAATTTACCCGAATTTACTCGGGCGCATGAAAAATTTGAAGTATGTTTAAAATTTGAACGAGATATCTCGTGCATTTACTCTAATTGGCTGTACTGCTCGAAAGCCACGCCTCTGGGCGTGGTTTGAAGCCTGGCTTTTGACATATAACACATATAATTATGTTTATATACAGTACTTTCTCAGTGCGCAACAGTCATCCGAGGTGCATTGTATGTCTGTCCAAATCATTTTTTACATATGGTAATTTTAGTCATATAAAGATGGATTCTGATAGTGAAGAAAAAGTTTGTTAGGAAATGTTGAAAATATACATCTGAGCTCTTCCGAAGATGATAACAGTGATTCCTCTTGCTCAGAAGACTTTTCGGAGGGTGAATCAGATGAAACATTTGAGCAATTTCATCAATCGTGGTTTGAAGAGACTCAGCCTATGGTAGCTCCTCCAAGATTTGACTTCACAAAGAGTAATGCAAATACGAATGTTCCCGTTGAAGGTAATCCATTAGATTTTTTCAATTTATATTTTACTGATGAACTCATCGATATTATTGTAACTGAGACGAATCGGTATGCAACGCAACATGGGAACAGTGCTTGGAGAGCTACAGACAGTAATGAGATAAGAGTGTTTTTAGCAATAACAATGCTGCAAGGCCTAATTCCAAAGCCTAACTATTGGCTTTATTGGACAAAAAAGCCTATCATGGATACACCATTTTTTAGACAGTGCATGACTCTCAAAAGATTTCAGCTTTTGAAAAGTAATTTACATTTTGCAAATAATGAAGATTATGACCCAAATACCCACCCATACCAGAAACTGAACAAAATTTATCCAGTTTACAAATACCTTAGTGACAAATTCATTTCTCTATACAACCTAGATCGTGATGTGACAATTGATGAGAGCCTTATGATGTATAAAGGACGTCTTGGGTGGGTGCAGTATATGCCTCTGAAGAGAGCTCGCTTTGGCATAAAATTATACATGCTTTGCGAATCAAAGTCAGGCTATGTTTGGTCAACAATCATATACACTGGAAAAGGTACTCAAGTGAGTCAGGTTTATAAAGATCTTCCAGTATCTATCCAAATTGTGATGTCATTGATGGAGCCATTATTGGGGAAAGGTCATTGCCTGACTACAGACAACTTTTATACTTCACCGGAGCTGGCTAACTTATTGGTTGAACATCGTACAGACACTTATGGGACTGTAAAACAAACAAGGAAAGGGATACCTGCGCAAATAAAAAACAAAAAACTGAAAAAGGGGGAAAGTATTGCATTTAGGCGTCGAAAAGTTTTGGCTATGAAATGGAAAGACAAAAGGGATGTCACTCTTCTATCAACTGTTCATTCTTCAGAAATGACAGAATGTGTAAGAAGGCGAGGTGTTGTCCGTGTGCCTCAGATTGTGAAGGATTACAACAACACCATGGGAGGAGTTGATCGGGTTGATCAAACACTTTCAAGCTACCCAATCATGAGGAAACGGGGAAAGAAGTATTACCGTTGTTTTTTCATCTTTTAGAATTAGCTGTATGGAATTCTTTCATTCTTTTCAAACAAACGGGACAAAGCAAGAAACCATTAGACTACAGAATGGAGCTGATCGACATGATGGTTGCAAAATACAAAGTATCTTTCGTAGCTTCAAGGGTCGACCAAGCACCAATGCCACACCACTTCGAATGTCAGGGCGCCACTTTCCAGATATTATTCCAGCAACTGAGAAAAAAACGAACCCAACAAGGATATGTGCAGTTTGTACACGAAAGAAAACCGAAAGGGGAAAAAAAATTCGCCGTGAGTCAAGATATTACTGCAGAGATTGCGATGTAGGCCTATGCGTTTCTCCGTGCTTTCGTGATTATCACTCGAAGTATGATTTCTCTTAAAAGTAATATGCCAATTTTCTTTTACATAGTTTTTATTTAGTTCAGAGTTGTTTTGAAAGGAATTTGCTTAACATTTATTATTATTTTTATTCAAAAAAACATGCATTTCTCGTTTTAAAAAATGAACATATAAACTCGGGCAAATTTTTCAAAGGACATGTAATTCTTTATAACTTCTTAAAAATAAAAAAAATAATAAAAAGTCGATTATTTTCCTCTTTAGCACAATAAAAAGAATAAAATATTCTATTAAAAAAAATAGATATATATTGTCCACTTTCTTGGAAATAAATAAGTTTGTTAAGTGGTTAAAGAACACAAATATGCCTTCAGAAGTTGTAATACTAATAATGCCATTTTTTATCACGCCAGCCAAAATAATCATGCTATAGATTGGGAATCAAGTAAGGTACTTTATAAATGTAATAATTATGTCAAAAGAAAAATAATAGAATCTGTATCTATAGAAAAAGTAGATAATTTTAATTTGTGTGAAGGTACTTATAAGTTAGACCCTTTAATGAGATTCTTGGTAAAAAAATCCCTTACGGAGTCGGGGGAACGTGTTCTAACCTAAGTGTGAATTTCTTAAAGGTCTCTGGATTGTTTCCTTACTCGCTTTTAGTAAATGTAATAATGGAAGTAATAAATGTGGAAATAAATATAAATGCAACAGATGTAATAATAAAGGTAATATTATAAATTTGATAATTAGGGTAAAGGTAATAATAATAAATGTTAAAAAAAAATGTAAATGCAATAATAAATGCAGTAATTATGTCAAAATATTAGAATCTGTATGTATAGAACAAGAAGATAGTTTTAATTTGTGCAAATGTACTTATAAGCAGGACCCTGTAATAAAATGCCCTTCCGGTGTTGGGAGAACAGTATCTAACCTAGGTGCGAATTTCTCAATGGTCTCTGGATTGTTTCCTTCTCGCCTTTTTCATTCGTTTTTCGGTTTATAAGTTCTGTATAATAAACAACAATGTAATAACCAATGTAATAATAAATTTATAATTTCTGTAATAAATAATAATGCAATATTAAATGTAATAATTATGTAAAAAAAATAAAATAAAATAATAGAATCTGTATGTTTAGAACAGGAAGATAGTTTTAAATTTGTGCGAATGTACAGTAGGTACTTATAAGTGGGTCCCTTTAATGAAAATGCCCTTCTGGTGTCGGGAGAATGGGATCTAACCTAGGTGCGAATTTCTTAATGGTCAGTCCCTGGACTGTTTTTCCCTCTTGTTTTGGTTCATTCGTTTTTCTGTATCCACCCGAGGAGGATGCCAGTGGGCATCGAAACTGTTGTGGAAATAAACTCTGTCTATTAGAGTGGGTTTTTAATTTCACAGATCATGTGATTTTTGGCTTTGGGCTTATTTGTGACAAACTCTACACTCCTGGTTTCATCTATCTGAATGTGAATGCCCTTGGCCACAGTATAGATGAACTGAAAAGGATCCCACTTGATGTTCAGAAGAACAATGAAGAGTTTCACAGAAAGAATCTACAAATGTATCATAGCGGATGGAGAGCTCTTTGAAGATTAAATTACAAATTAACAAAATCTTTGTATGAATAAAATTTTCATAGACTTTTTGTTTGATTTGTTTTATCATTTGAACACTATCTGTATAATGTTGTTAACTAAATAGTTCCTTAAAACTTTCTCCTACTCTGTATATATATTTTGAAAATTTGGACATGGTGGTAAGGAGGGGCCAAAAGCAAGCAACCCTTCCTTCCAAGAACTGCAACCACTGGAGTAGATAATGGTGGTAGTTCCTCAAGGGGTCTGGTCCTACTCACACACAGGCTAGAGAGAGAGAGAGCCTGTGGCAAAGTCTGGCAGGGAGCAGCCGGGTATTATAGGGGTTGGCATAACAGATCGTATGAGGGCTGTTCCAACAAAGGTTGCTAATATCTTCGCCTCGAGATTTCAACCTGATCTTATGACTGAGGGACTGCAAGCATTTGTGGAAGAAAAAGTGAGCCTTCAGATTGCATGAAAGAAAATTGACTCCAGTCAGATTAGTGATATTGGTGTAATGTGATATTTGTTTTGGTAATTATGTCGCAAATGACATGGCCTGAAGTTGAAATCAAAAATAAATTTTTCCCGGGTATTTTGGTGTGCTGTTCAAATATAACCTTCATTTCTTGTGCAAATGAACAGAAATACGTGTTTGGGCCATGCAATGACAACTGTATTTCTGTTCATTTGCACAAGAAATGGTCATATCTGAACAAAGCACACTAAAATACACTTGAAAAATGTATTTTTTTGACTACATTTTATACAATAAAGCATAACCTAACATGTTCATGTTACAAGATCTCATAAATGACGCATTACCACAGGAAATGTGCAAAACACCTCAAAATTAACCAGAAAAGTTTGCTCTCATCATTTTTGTTTAAACTAACAAAAATATCACAACTTAACCTAACCAATAATCAAGGGCATACAGTTGACCTTACCAGGCATTCAATTAACCGGGCATTCAATCAGGTTTGGCAAAAACCCAACTGGTTTTTTGCTGGGTAGTTGGGTTTTTGCCAACCCTGCATTCAATTAACCTAACAGGTTAACATTGGTTATTTCACCTAAATACCTTCTGATCTTTTCGTATTAAGCACTCACTCACATTTCAGGCAAGTTAAGGATGAGTGAATAACGCCGTAATTGATAAAAACATCCAATGCTTTGTCTTCATCTAGGGCACATGATGAATCAAGTTCTCAAAGTCGAAACCACACAAACGGCATGTCATAATTCTATCACAAACACTACCAAACTGAATCCAATTAGGAAAAAAAAATAGGCAAAACAGAACCAACAAACTAATTAAGTCGCAGAGTAGCGAAAAAATAGCCCAAAATTATACTCATTGGACCAAAATGAGTGTATTTATATATATATATATATATATATATATAGATATATATATATATATATATATTTTAGTATCATAATTTTCACCATTAATATGCATTTGCACAAAAAATGAGTGACAAATTTGAATAAAGCAACTAAAACTACCTCATAAAAAGTTTTGATTTACAGGTCCAGCCCATGTCATTTAAAACATATTAACCTTTGTTTTTATAAATGTGAAAGTTAAGAATTTTAATTACTGATAAAAGTGCGTTGGCTAAGGCCAACATGGAAAACTTGCACAGCCATGTCATAGTCACCATAGACCAGGATTTTGGAACTAAACAATGGCAGGAGGATCTTCAGATGGTCCAAGTGTTGTTATTAACAACATTTTCTGTTTCATTAATGTGAAAATTGAATTATTATCCAGTGACATGATAATCACACTGTGAAAAACATTATAGTGGTGAAGAGATAGAACCTGTTAAAGCAAAATTATTTATATTATATCCAACCAATGGGAACTCAGACAATGGACTTATTCATCGCAAAGGTGAGAAGAAAAATGTGCTTAACCTTGAGAACATCATTAGCAAGATTTTGGAAATAAAGGCTACTAACAATAGGCCCATATTTGCAAGCAAGAACCTGGACTTGCCACCCATACATTTTGACTCCATTGATGTGACAGTACTCTTAAGTAAAATAGAATCACTTCAGGATGAGGTGCAGTTACTGAAGGGGACTTATCCACCACAAAGTTGAGAAGAAAAATGCACTCAACCTTGAGGACATCATTAAAAAGATTTTGGAAATAAAGGCTACTAACAATAGGCCCATATTTGCAAGTGAAAACTTGGACTTGCCACCCATACATTTTGACTCTGTTGATGTGACAGTACTCTTAAGTAAAATAGAATCACTTCAGGATGAGGTGCAGCTACTGAAAGGTTGCCTGCATACCCAGCATGGTTAAAAGAGAGAGCCAAGAGATGTATGTAGCAGCACAAACTCAGAACACAGAAAACTGACCTCTAGGATCTCAGACTTGGAAGCCGAGATGAGCCACAGGCAAACTGCCCAGCTTAACAGGGATGACTCCATCACCACAACACAGCACAGTAGCGGATTATAATGGGGGCAAAGGGGGCATTTGCCCCTGGCCCCAGATGCTGACTGACCCCAAGAAACTATGTAAATGCTATAATCTACCGTTGAAATAATTGGTTGACCATGAGGAAAAAAAAAAATTCTAGATTCCACTTCTACAAAACCTAGTTTAGTACCCCATTTATGTGAACAAAGTATACATTTTCTGTAATCAAATCTTTGTTTCATTTTCTGTTGATCGATCCCAGTCAGCTGATCACATCACTCATGTATGATGTATCAGGTAAAGAATTGTGTTTTTCTAGTGTTTTTCTAGTGACACCAGCCCTAACAATGCTTAATCCAGCCCTGACACAGCATAGTGATCTTCACGATAGGAGGCCTGCTGCTCCTATTATTACACCATCTTCTCTCACAGCTCAGCAGAGCTGTATATTCAAACTACAGGAGGGAGAAAATGGTAAGGTACTTCACTCTCAAGTTCTGAAAGAAAAGTCCAATGACAAAGGAGCAGTGTTGTTCCCACTGACACCAAAAGTTAGCACTGCTAATGCTAACTACCATAAAATTTAGTGCTACTAACATTAATGCTAAGCATTTCAACAGTTAGTGCTGCTAATGCTAATTTTGTCACTAATTTTTTCTGAAACCACCCCAATTTATATATGTTCTGCCTTCCATAATTTACTTACATATATTAGCACATGCCTTGATATAAATGGTTGCTAAGGTACAAAAAATGTAACATTATAGTCTAGAAAAATTGAAACATTTTTGTGTGGGAGTCGAGTTTCTTTCTTATATATTAATAGGGAAAACAAACCAGCAGAAGAATAAATTCTATTCAATTTATACATCTATATTTAATTCAAATACACAAATTGAAACTCAAAGAAATTATAAAATATTGACAAAGAGAGAAAATGTCCCATTGATACAACATATTACAGAATAAAAATGGATATTGCTGATGTGGCAAATTGCATTAATTTTAACAAACAAAAACATTAGAACATCTACAAAAACCTCTACATGCTGATGTCATGATTAACTTACAGTTAGTGCTGCCTCAGTCTTTTATAATGGAGATTACTGTCAGAGAGCCAAATTTTAGTACAGGTGGTTTTGAAAAATGAGCAATTAGTGATTGACTTTCTCTAAAAACTTAGTGCCACTGTAACATTGAAAAATGAGGTACTGTACACCTCATTATTCAATATTGAATAATGAGGTGTACCTCATTTGTCAATGACCTCATTTTTTAACGTTACATCAGCTAGTTGAAACATACTTGTTTGCAATCTTTCTCTGGGAAGATCCCTAAGCATCACCACCAGCAGTTTCATCTTGTACCTGCATCAATTTTGCTTCTCACTTACCTGGGAAAGGCCTTTCCTCCATCAAGGTAAGCTTGTGCAGAACAGCATCTTGGCAAGTAAAAATATCAGGCAAGATAAGGTCATTTCTTTGCATTTGTTGTTGCATTACCTGAAAAAATTCTAAGATGTCAGCCAACATTGTAAACAAGCTGTTTTGCCAAACTGCCAAAAATCCTCTTGCATCAGCTTTCTCTGTGCAGCTTCCTGTCTCAGCAAGGGACTCCCAAACCTGTATGCATGACTCAAGGGTGAAGCATACTTCATGATGGCGGGGAAATCTTTTAGCCACTGGAAAAATGTCCATATGTTTCTTAAGCCAGTTCTTTGATGTTCTGAAGTATGTTGCAACACTGATTAAATTGGCTTTCCATACTTTCAACTCAGCAACACTTGAAATGACTTGCTCTATTGCTAAATCTGATCAATGTGTACAGCACCAGAAAGACGATAAATTTCTTTCAAAGTGATCTAATAATAATCGCCACAGTCCACCATTTCTTTCAGTGTTGGCACTTTCTCCATCAGTCATTACTCCAGCTAGTTTTGATGTATCAGTATCTAACTTATCAAATACAGAAAGATATTCACATAAACCATCAGCACCACATGCATCTGGAGCATGCACACCATGAAATAATATTTTCAACTCAACTCATTTGTCAGAATTCTACAACTGATGAATTTTTTTAGAAAATTGTATGTTGCATATAATAATATTTTTTGGAGTTTATTAACAATTTCAAGATTTATAAATGGTACTCCTCCTAGTGCCACTATGCTGTTTGTAGTCAATAAGGCGCCTAACTGCAATTTTGCGCCTAATGCAATTTTGTATTTATATTTATCACTAGGCTTGGTGAGTCACTCAATAAGATTACAGAAGCGATGGTTAGCGGACTGATCTCTGATATATTTTATAGATCTAAAATCTGACATTCATTATTCATAGTGATTCACTGGCCTGTATAGTCAGTGCTCCAGACAACTATCTCCTAACCTTCTGTGGACCATTTGTATAATGTTTGTACCTGGTGAGTCTGAAATATAGTAGTAGTAGTAGTAGTAGTAGTAGTAGTAGTAGTAGTAGTCATCCATTTTCTTTGAAACATCAATTTCCTGAGATATTTTTTGTTCAGTGGTTGAAATGCAGTCCAACATCTCCCCATAGTGAACTGGATCTCTGTAGTGGAGGTCTCCGGCAGATGGTTGAAAAGGTGGAACAGTAGCAGCCATGTCATGACCTCTCATGAAAGAAATGAAATGGTGTGCTGCCATATTGGTGAGAGATCTTGCAGGCCACAAAAAAGCTGTGGGTGTTTCTAGCATACTATCAGAATATGCATCAAAAGCCAATCAAATTAAACTGGAACCACACTGAGCAGACAAGACTGTTCAGAACACTACCAGTCACATTTGGTGCACAAAAATGTAAAGAATTAAATGATGCCAGTCACACTGACCAAAGACAAAATGTGTCAAACAACACGACCAGTCATGACTGGTGCTGTCTGCTCGCCCCAATCTGACCAGATTTAGTATTATTTTGATGATTTTCATTTAGTAGTATTAAATCTGACATTTTGAAAAGTGTAGCATTTTTTTAGCATTATCTTAGGAAATTTGGCATTTTTGTAGCATATTGCTAATTCAAGCTTTAAAATGACTGTAAAAAGCCAGACTGCAAAGTATGGCAGATTTTAATAAGATCTTGTTGGCGCACTTCTATCAATTAGCACATTTTGTGCACAATTTACCTAAATAGTACACATGGCTATGTGAACTTAGCAAAGCCCACTCAGTGCATATGTAATATAACCCTGGTTTTGGCATAGGTGCTCAAATTTTGGTGCATACCTAGTCTTGTTTGGCACACATCTGCCTTTTTGGTGCATATTTGGCAGGTAACTGCCATACTTTGCAGTCTGGGTAAAAGGTTTAGCTGCACATTCAATATTTATCACTTTGTATATCATTTATGTATAACTGTGTTCCAGAAGATGGATCCTAGTTAAGCATTTCTTCAAATCTAGTATTTTTTTTAATCAAGTTTAGCATTTTCTCATCTGAAGAATCATAAGAGAACATAAGAAATTTTTATAGTGGGTACACTAGGGGCCACTTTGGCCCATCGAGGTGGCTCCACTATGTAAAAACTGCCTGTACATTGGCAACAACCAATTTTTACAAAACTAATTAATTATTAATTTAAAACTAGAGATAGACTCTCTGGATCTAGAGGATCAAAGTCATAATAGGCTACTATCCACAAATATGTTACACTCTATATCTATTTATAACTGACATGCAAATATATCAGATCCAAAGAATCCAATCAATTTCATTACGGTACCCATCAATACCAGTACCTTGCCAACCAAAAATAAGTCACAGTCCATATCAATTGCGGACCAAGTCACAATTTACAACCATATACATTACAATATATATACTTAGGAGGAAAAGTGTAGGTGTGGCTGTAAAGACTGTACAGTAATGTAGAAATGTGTGTGCACCCATTTTGGGTCTCCCATTTAAAGGTGTTTGCGGGGCAAGTGAAGATCATGAGTTTTTCAATACCTCACAGTACTATGGGGTACACCGCTCAGCAGAGGAATCTCTTTAAATGGGGTGTGTAAGGACAGAGAGTATCCCCTAACCCAAGATGCTGCCTCCCTATATGACACAACACTTGTGTTGAGCTGTGGGATTTATCACCTAAATGCACATAATATATATGAAATAAACTAGTACCATTCATGCAATAAAAATAGGCTTAGACACTATCACCAGATGTCCCTTGCAGACATCAAACTATCCAACCTTCTTTTGAAAGAATCAAGTGTATCTGGTCACCACTTCTGTCAGACTGTTCCAAAACTTAATTACTCTATTTGTAAAACTATATTTTCTTAAATTTGTTCTACATCTTGGCTTAAATAATTTCATACTATGACCTCTAGTCTGGTTAGTGATCTTTAATGAAAAGAGAATCAAAATCTAGCTTATCCAACCCTTTTATCATTTTATACACCTCTATCATATCACCCCTTAACCTCCTCCTTTTTAATGAGAACATGTTTAGATACACCAGTCTTTCCTTATATGTCAATTGTCTTAGAGATGGGATCATTCTTGTTGCTCATTTCTGTACTTTTTCCAGTTTTTCAATATCTTGTATCAAATAGGGACTATTAAATTGAATATGATATTCAAGGAGGGGTCTCACATATGAAATGTATAATTGCTTTATAATATTGGGTGATTTGTATTCAATGTGTATCTGCATGAGAGTGAGTCTAACATTTGCTTTACTTATTATTTCCATACAGTGATTTGAGGGTTAAGTTCATTAGTCACAGTGACACCCAAGTCTTTCTCTTTATCATCATTTTTAATCCAAATTCCATTCATATTGTATTCAAATTCTGGATTTTTTTTGGTCCAATATGCATAACCTTGCACTTATCAACATTAAATCTTATCTCCCACTTATCTGCCCAGGCTGTTACTCTAATTCTTTTTGTATGGTCATTGCTCCTGCGGTAATTATTCGTTTTTTGACCCAGTCTCTTTTTATAATGAGAGCAAACGTTTCTGGTCAATTTGGAGGTACTCTGCACGAATCTGCCATCCGTTTCCTGTGCAAATGCGTAGTTTTCGAGATATCGTCATCTCAAAACTACGCATTTGCACAGGAAACGGATGGCAGATTCATGCAAAACACCTCAAAATTGACCAGAAAAGTTTGCATTCGTGCTAAACACAACCTAACCTAACCTAACCTAACTTAACCTAACCACCCAAAAAGATTTCCAGTTAACAATGGACTCACTGCCTAGTTTCATAACTTTCTCGGCATAACGTTGTGAAAAATATTTTCGCAAATAAATATTTATGAACCGGAGGTTTTTATTCACCGAGAAGTTGCAATGTTCCAGCCATGTGCCCTTAAAGATAGAAACAGTAAATCCACACTCCCTTATTTTTTAGATTTTTTTTACGGCACCTAAACACCTTCGAGTCTTGTCTTAAAATACAGGCAGTATTACATTTAGGGCAAATCATGGATGTCGGAATTATGCCATGATTGGAAAAAACATCTAAACTTTTATCTTCATCGAGGCCAACAAGGTGGATTAGGTCTTCAAAATAAAGTTCACAAGATTGACACATCATAACAGTAGAACGAAAATCACCACACTAACAAAAACAGATAGTAGTAGGCAAAAGCAAGAAAAGTAGCCAAAAAAAGCCAAGTAGCCAAAAAAAGCCAAGAAAAATCTCCAAAAAAGTCCAAAAAAGGTAGCCAAAATAAACAAACCCACCGAAATTTATATACATACATATTAGAAAGTAGAATATTTTTTTTAAAAAAGTACATTTTATACAAATTTGCACAAGATAATATATATATTTTCTTATTCAGTTTTGATTGGTTATTCAATATATATTGGTTATAGCTGGGTGTGACTGGGTCAAAAAACGAATATTAACCGCTCCTGCTACCGACTTAACATTATGGCCTAATTTTGTATCATCAGCAAATTTTGAGGTCACCTTGGTCACTTTGGTCAGCCCCGTCCTTTGTCTGGTCTAGTCGCAACTGAAACCTCACACAGTGAAGATGGTGGAATGCGATGCAAAAAAATTAATTTCATTTATGGAAGAGGCGGGTGATTTAAGATTTTTCAATGAAGGAGCAGTAATAGAGGAACTCTGGATAAACTATGGGAGGAAATTTGAAAAAAATGGATGTTTCTGGTAAGTATTGTTTGTTTATTTTATATACAGTATATGAATAATGAATAATTCTTATACAGGAATACCCCACAGAGTATGATTAATGCGTGCCCGGAAAGTACCGTACTATGTGAATCCGTACTGAACGGGGAATGTAATCAATACAAAATAAAGTACCGTAATTCGTTCTCAGACATCAATAACATTATAAAAGTCGGATTTTGCATTAATAATTAATTTAAATTAGTTTTAATTGTAAAACAACTGCAAAGGTTAATAAATGCTTTCGTTTTTCTAAATTTCATTTAAATACGTACGTAATAAAGTGCGTTGCAAAAAAATATTTTTTGGAAAAGATACTTCAACAGTGATTTTCGAACACTTTTATTTTTCTTCTTATCAGCATACAATTCTCTGTAGCAGCAAATTGCATTTTCTAAGTCTCTTCGCACTTTCATGCTGCGCTCAATGTTAGGATCTCCATCCATAATTTTTTCTTCAAGATCTTCACACACCCTAAACATTTTTTCAAGTTCATCTATGGAGAATTCCTTTAATGATTTCTGATCTTCATTTTTTTCACTTTTGTCCTATTCTTTTTCGAGCGCACGCTGTTCTTCTAAATTGATGAGGTCATTATCGCTAAGCTCTTCTGAATGCGATTCAAACAACTCTCGAACATTTGCAGAATCTAAATCTTCACCTATTTACATTTAGCGTGCATGCTTGGAAAAAAATATTTGTTTACAAAACTGAAAAACCGTACTGGAGTCAGTGATGGGCATCGATACATGAAAATCGCTAAAGCGATACCGATACATCGATACATGAAGAACGTCTTAGGCGATACCGATATGCCGATACTTTCTAGTTGTCTTAAGCGATACCGATACCGATACATGCATCGCCGATACATGTATCGCCGGTACATTTTTATAATTATTCATTTAATATGTAGGTATTAGATATTATTGTTTATACTAGTAATTTGTACGCACTGTAAGTAAAATCAACGACATTTTAATGGGTTTTATAGATGTAAATAAAAACAATTGCTTTATTTAATGAAAGTATGTTTTAATTTTGTAGGATACATGAATGACTGAAATATTACACTAACACTAACATTAACAATTAAAAGTAATTACTACCCTTCAAATACCAGCTGGCTAAACATCTGGTCAGACAGTCTATTCCTTTTTGGAGCGTGAATGTGACCAGCCAAACTAAACAACCGTTCTACAGGAGCAGAGGATGGTAGTGGTGTGTTATACTTCAGGAAGACCCGTAGAATTCGTGGGTACTGCCTCAGAGATTGGAGAGAATGACTTCCGTCACCCAGATACTGTAAAACTTCCATCTCAGTGGAATCTTGGGTTGCAGACACATTAGTGGAAGCAGACTCATAACAGAAGAAATCATCTGCACTTCCGTCAGATGCAGCATCACTTAGTTGTTGCTGGGGGGTCTGCTCGCTGAGGCTCTTAACAGCATTAACCAACATTTCTTGAACCCTCTTTTTGACAATGTTAGTATTAAATTTGCCTTTTATTGTCATCCACTTTAACTTGAACAGAGGATTTGAAGACGATGCCAGTATTGCTGCTTTACACTCATGCGACGCATCAAGGCACAGAAACTTTTCAAACCGCTTAGTGAACCCTACTGTGACTGCATTGAGAAGTGGCTGACAATGACGCAATGCCTCCGAATTCAAACGCTCTAGCTTCTTCTCTACAGCTAACAATGTCGGAAGCAGGTAACCGTAAAAACATTCTTTGTCGGACTGCAACCTGATTGATAAGAAATGCCTCGGGGGACCAAGAGGAATCGCTGCGTTACAAGTATGAACCTGTTTAAACTCAACACCGAGTGGGCGTGGCCAATAGTGTTGCAACACCAATGAGCGTTTCTATATTATATGAGCGTTTCTATATTATGAGCGTTTCTATATTATGGTTAATTAATCTCAATAACACAAGTACAAACGTGTTTAAACGTTGCGCCGTACTGTGTGACGTGACCAGTAGAGTAGTACTGTCATTAAATAAATATTTAATAATATTATTATTTATGTATATTCATAAATATAACTCAGTAGTGTCATATTATAACATCTATTTAAATATTTAAAAATTCTAATTAATGTATCGAAGTATCGATTTTTTTCGATACATTTAAGAAAATTGACCTTAGCGATACCGATAAATCGATACTTTTGTCAAGTAGCTAAAGCGATACCGATACAAAAGTATCGATCGATACGTATCGGCGATACATGTATCTAGATACTGCCCATCACTGACTGGAGTGAATCAGGATCAGTACTGAACTGGAGTTTGGTAAGCTGTACTGATCGAATCCGTATTATGCGGATATTCCTGTATTCATATTTGTGTATAAAGTCGAAACTCGTGTGACACTCTAACTATATAAAACGCAAGTTCTGAAAAAAAAAATTATTCTTTCCATTTTTATTTTTGCTGAATAATTGATTAATTATTTCTTTTTTAAATTACTTAATCATATTTTAGATTTAGTTTAATCGTATAATCGTGTTAAATTCTGCAATGTTCTTTTTTTATATATATTCTCTCTTAGTTATAAAAGATGAAGTCATGTCTTGCTTAACACTTAATCTTAAATTTTAAGCATTTAATTTTGGTTCATATGCATGTTTAATTCTAATCCATAATAAAATGCATATTTCGATTTCCATTTTTAGTTAACTCGGCAGATCATGATAACATCAGAGCTGTCAATATGCTGTTTAAAAGAAAAAATGGCTTCATTTTCATATATCTTGCTTATCTGTCTAGACATTGTTACAGCTAAAAAATTTTACCTTATCTTCAAATATTTTTGGAAAAAAAAAATCAGCCTATTGAGAATAAAAAAAACGGGTCAACATTAAATAATAGTGATGTCACCAAAATTTGTGTATATAAACTCGTATAATTTTTCAAATTGTCATTCTGATTGTTCCGATTATTCTAACCTGACCTAGAGGCTGAGCATTACCTGTAACATTTTAAAAGCAGTAAACTACAGTAAGAGAATATCTTTGTCTTCTTCTTCTTGCCCTGCTCTCTTCAGAGAACTTAATCTTAAAATAGAAAAAAATAATTTTCCGATACGCTACAAGAAGAATCGGGGAACCATTAGAGAATTTAGTTAGTTTCACAGAAAACTCCGATCCACTACAAGAAAAAAATCGGAGTGTAGTATAAGAGAAACTACTGCGATTCCCTACATCCAGAGTGAGAAATCTGAGGCTGCCATCTAACCAGAACCCCCGTCCACCTAGAACCGCCTAAGGCCATGGAGGGTATATATATATATATATATATATATATATATATACTTGTAGCCAGAGATGGGCACGATCTTGATCTTCAAGATCAGATCGTGATCTTGAAGATCAAGATCGTGATCTGATCTTGATCTTGAAGATCACTTTTATTATGGTGATCTTGATCTTGATCTAAGATCACTTTATTTCTTGTGATCTTGATCTTGAAGATCACTTTAGACTTCAAGATCACTTTTAATTTCAGATTCTTAAATATGCCGCTATGCGAATGTCATTTGTTTTTTGTCCAAGCGACATCTGGTGGCAACTTTGTTCAACACCGACTGTTTATGTTTTCTGTTAGTTGGGTGACTTGCGTCATGCGTGGGCTCATGGAAGGTGTAGTTGCTGTGGAATTTAGGCTCGTAAAAAGTGTAATTTACTGTGCAATTATGTTAAAAGTGTTCTATTAATATATTATTATATATAGGCATAAAATATAGCCTATAGGTCCGTATTCATAATAAATTAATTCTAAACATATTTTATTTACAGATTGAATTTTTTAATAATGAGTGCAATTTTACAACTTCAACAGGCTCCCAAGGGAACCAAATATTCTAGGTTGTCACCAGAACAGTATTCAATATATTTAGATAACAATGTTGGTAATAAGGATCAATCTGTGCTATTGAACGGAAAATATTTTCAAATTGTCGAAAAAACTGGAAACAGTATCAAAGTTATTTGTAGGCAGTGTACAAAGAAAACTACAATTCTGTCTGCTGGCCTCGACTCAACAAGCAATCTTCTGAGGCACCTCAGGGTTAGTACTACTTAGTAACTAAGTAGTAAGTAGCAACATTAACATAATGGTTCAAGTCATATTTTAAGTGACTGGTGCCATACAAGACTAATGCTACATTTACATAGACGTCCATTTGAATATATTGTGCACTTCAGATATTAATAGATTATGGACTAGTAACTACATTAAAAACTGCCGATATCCAACTATAATAAAACGCCAGGTGTATCTGTCTTTCTCTCTGTCTGATCCATGTCTGTAATTTCTCCTATTTAGTTACTGAAGGACGAAATTCGGCTTTCAATTTAACATAGGATAAAAATGCACTGATCATGGTGAAAATAATTTTAGTTAAAGATAACAAAATTTTAGAATCTTGTTAAGTATTAATTTCAACTAGAAGTTTGATACTCTGATAAATATTATACAGGGTGTTCAAGAAGTCTCTCCGCATGATAATAATTTATTTTCTTGTGCAGAAACTACATTCGGATCTTTTGGGTGAATATGAATCGGAGAAGAAATCTCGCAAGCGTCCAGCTAAAGAAGAAGATGCCAGCGGCAGCAATGCTGGCCCTGCCAAAATTGCCAAGCAGTCAACACTAAGCATGTTCCACATTTCCAAGCAAAAACCAGGACCACCAATATGCAAGGATATCCTTGAAAAGAAGATTCTCTCGCTTGTGGCTAATGGGCTCCTACCATTGAGCCTAGTTGAACTACATGAATTTAAGGATCTTCTTTCATGTTAGTATAACTCAAATATTTTGCTATTTTTTCCATAGCTAATATCTGATTAAAATAATTAATCATATTATTTGTATGAACATTAGACTATCGCTAGCCTAGCTAAATATTTTGATATTTTTTCCATAGCTAATCTATTGTATTTGTTTTAATTTTTAAATATTTTTTTCAGACGTCAACCCGGCTGTTCAGGTGCCATCTAGACGCACCCTGGCTAGATCTCTTGCAACAACAACCAGTACAATGAAGGAAGACATACAAGCAAAACTGGCAGCAGTTGACCATGTGTGTGTTACATGCGACATATGGTCAACTAATCACCGCAGTTTCATGGGAGTCACTGCGCATTGGGTATGCTATTGATTTAGTGTATTATTTTTATATAATTGATAAATTGACCATTGGTGATAGACTGATAGTCTGATAGACTTATAGTATAATCTTTTCAATTATTCGACATGTGTTCCTCATTCATTAATTTGGTGAGTCTTCATTTTGCTGTGATTCACAGTAATTTCACACTAATTCACTGATTCTGTCATCTGTCATTGTGTCTGATTCACAGCAAAATGTGGAAGAGTCCATATTCACAGGCTGTGAATATGGACTCTTCCACATTTTGCTCTTATGGGATGGGTCACTGATGTGGTGGTATGGTAGGCGACTCATCGCTGAATTGCCTCCTTTATATCACATCTACAGATCTACAGAAGCTAAGGCTAACAAAGACCCTAAGATCCACTCTAAGGCTAGCCCGAGAGAAAGGAAAGAGTAGGGGTTAAGAGAAGAGAAGAGAATAAGGGGTTAAGTAAGGAGCAACACCTATCACTCGTGGGTTAACATTCATTCAGAAAAAGAGGAAAAGTGTCTCACCATCATCATCCGCCGGCCACTGCCGACAAGTCAGAAAAATAGTCGGAGAGAATAGGAGAGGGGTGAAAGATGAAAAGAAGTAAAATAAGAACGCTTACAAACCATGCAAACACAGTCTTAACTCACTGTCATACCATGCAAACTACAAACATGCAAGAAGAGTTAGACATGCAAGTAAGGAAAAAAAAAAAAAAAAAAGTAGGTAAAGTTAAACAAAAAGTGGGTTAGTTTACGCTATGAGCTACATCTACATTCGTGTTAGTCTAATTTTTTTTTTTTTTTTTTTTTTTGCTGGCATCACACGCTGGCATGTCACAAGCTGGCATTCATCGTCAACAGACTCATCCTCGAGCACCACCACCAGAGCTCCTGTTGTAACTTTTTTTTTAATTTTAAACAACGTTAATATTTAAAATGTCTGTCAAGACGGTTCTTAAACATAACGCTGGTAGAATGAACGACTGACGCGGGAAGATTATTCCATTTATCAATTACTTTAAACGTAAAGAAGTTTTTAGCGATATTAGTAATGAAACGTCTGCCACGCAACTTGAATCCGTTATTGCGAGTATTACTATTATCGAAAGTGAACAATTTGTCAAAATTTACGTTATCGATGTTATTAACGATTTTGAAAACTTCAATAAGCTCCCCCCTTAATCTCCTAGTTTCGAGTGAATACAAGTCTAACACTTAATCCTATCTTCATAAGGCTTGTTGCGCAATGACGGAATAAGTTTCGTGGCACGACGCTGAACCCTTTCTAACCTATCAATATCCTCACGCAAGTACGGGCACCAAAACTGAACGCATATTCCAAATGAGGCCTGACTAGGGACTTGTAAAGGGGCAATATAATATCCTTCGATTTAAATTCGAAATTACGCGCTATGAAGCCTAACATCCTATTCGCTTTTGCGCAAGACTCCAGGCACTGGTTCCTAACCTTTAAATCTTTAGTTACGCGTACGCCTAAATCTACTTCCTCGTCAACGCTCGCTAACTCCCTATCATCCATCGTGTACGCGTAATTATTGTTGCGAGAACCTATATGCAAAACTTTACATTTATCTACGTTAAATTGCATCTGCCACTTATCCGTCCACTCCATAATCCTATCTACATCGTCTTGGATCCTATTTCTATCGTCCTCGTTAACAACCTTACCGCCTATTTTAGTATCGTCCGCGAATTTTGAACGTTACTAGTCAATCCTACATCTATGTCGTTAATGTAAATTACGAATAACAATGGGCCTAACACTGAACCCTGTGGGACACCACTACCTACCTCTAACCACCCCGATTCACTACCATTAACTACGACCCTCTGCTCCTAGCACGAAGCCATTCTTCTAACCAGTTAGCTACCTGACCGCGTACCGTGCGCTTTAACCTTCGCAATTAGTCTCCTATGCGGAACTGTATCGAACGCCTTTTTAAAATCTAAATAAATAACGTCAGCTGCCCTATGCCTATCGTATTCGCGCACTACTTCGTTATAAAATTCTAACAAATTAGTTAAACAAGACCTATGGCGTCGAAACCCGTGCTGACTACTATTAATCAAACCTACTTTCTAAGTGATCGATAATACGATCCCTAACTACGGATTCCAAAAGTTTACCGACAATTGACGTTAAGCTAATGGGCCTATAATTGCTAGCTACCGCGCGGTCGCCTTTTTTAAAAATAGGCGTGACGTTAGCTAATTTAAGTCTTCAGGAATAATCCCCGTTTCGAGTGACTGATTAAAAATCTTCGCTAAGGGGCCTACGATAACGTCTTTCAAATCTTTCAAATGTCTAGGATAAAAAGCGTCAGGGCCTGGAGCCTTGCTAACTTTTAGCCTATCGATATAATGCGCAATCTCAGCCTCGTAAACAGTTATTTCATCTAAAATAGTCTCGCTACTAAATGGAACGATATCGTCAACGTCGGGGACATTATTTACGTCCTCTACGGTAAAAACTGTCGCAAAAAAGTTATTGAAAATACCCGCCATCGCCTGAGCGTCAGAAGCCAAAGCGCCATTTACATCCAATAGAGGGCCTATGTTATCCTTTACCGGCTTACGATTATTTACGTATTCAAAAAACTTTTTTGGATTATGTTTACTATCCGCATAGTTCTTCTCTTCAATGTTTGGTGGCGCAGTTTAGCTGGTGCGTGTCTAACCAATATTATTAAATTAAGCTTAAAAAAATGTTCATACAAACATTGATTTTATATTCTTACATTACAGATCAATGATGACTTGTCGCGAGGATCAGCTGCACTGGCATGCCGAAGATTTCGTGGAACACATAGCTTTGATAAAATTGCTGGAATATTGGACAGGATCAACTCGGAGCATGGTTTATCTTATAGAAAAGTTGTATCTACAGTCACCGACAATGCATCGAACATGGTGAAATGCTTTAAAGAGTTCGGTGTTCGTGTTCAGAATCGTACTGACGACATTGATGAAGATGATGCAGATGAAGATGATGATGAAAAAGATTCAGATGAAGAGGTTATCATCAGCAACTTTCCTGAACATTCAGGAGAGCATGGAGAGGAGTCAGTGAAACTATCATCCCATATTCGATGTGCCTCCCACACATTGAACTTGGTAGCAACAACTGATGCAGATAAAGGACTGAATTCACCTGGACTAAAGAAGATAAAGCATTCTGCAATGGGAAAATGTTCGGCGCTGTGGAATGCTGCTGGTAAACCCAAGTCAGCAGAAAAAATACAGGAAATAACTGGCGTCCAATTTAGGTACCCATGCGTCACCCGATGGAACTCAATGTACGACTCATTAAGCCAAATATATAAACATAAGAACGACGTGAATGTAGCTCTTGAAGAACTGAATCTACCCATCCTCAAAGACAATGAATTGGAATTTATTTCAGAATATTTGTCTGTTCTAAAACCAATTGCAGCAGCCCTCAACAAATTACAGGCAGAGAAAGAATGCTACTACGGTTGTCTTCTTCCAACAGTCCCAGTGACTCAAGATGCCCTCGCAAGATTGGAGCCTATCCAACCAAACGACCTGCGCTTGAGACACTGCATGCCATTACTGGCAGCAGTCGTCTCTGGCTTCAATGCCAGATTTGGTCATTTTTTGTCGTTGAGCCCCGAGGTAACTGATGTCGTTTTGGCCTCAGTATCTCATCCGTATTTCAAACTTAGATGGATATCATTGTTGCAAGGGCCTAATTTCGGCGATCATGAAGCAATCAAGTCTCAAGTAAAAGACAAGCTGCAAATGGCTGTAAGAAATTGTAATTCTGACAGCAGTGGTAATAGTTCGGTGAACTCAGACTCATCATCTGAAGACGATTTCTTCAGAACTATGGACGGCTCATTCTCTGCTCCTAACAACAAGGAAGACTTGGAAGTCCTCAATTATTTGCAGGACACCAGTAAGGCACTCGACTCTTTAGATAGGTATCCTGCTATAAAGAAGATCTTCAAGAGGTATAACACCACGCTACCTTCCTCTGCACCAGTGGAACGGTTGTTTTCGTTTGCTGGCATGGTTCATAGCCCCAAACGAAGTCGTCTCTCGGATGGTAACTTTGAACAATTGGTTTTGCTGAAAGCAAATGTTTACAGCGGTTGAACATTAAATTAACACTCTTAACTTGCGGTTTTTACCCTTATATTTTCAGTAATTGCGTACTGCAGTAAAACTGTAAAATTAAATTCTATGTAAAAAATGTTTACTTATATATGCTGACCATTCATTGATATGGGTTATGGACCTGGTGAAATGAGAATTGAGAAAAATAGAACTAAAAACTATATGTAGGTCATTTAATAGTTTTTTCTTTGCTGATAAGTTATGATAATACTAAGTTTTAAGTTTACCACCTGAAAAACTGAAAGGGGAATCGTCAATCCCCGTGGTTTAGATCAGGTGACATGGGTAGGATGCGATGCTTGTATTGCCTCAGCCCTCAGGGGAGTATTAGGAGTGATACTTTTCAGGAGTGATTAACAAAATAATTTGTTTTTGTTTACTCTACAAGAGTACAACTTTTTTCAATTCATATAAAAGTGATCTTAAAAAGTGATCTTGAAAAGTGATCTTCAAGATCACGATCTTGATCTGGATCTTCAAGATCACATTTTTCTGGTGATCTGATCTTGATCTTCAAGATCACATTTTTCTGGTGATCTGATCTTGATCTTCAAGATCACCAAAGTTGGTGATCTTGCCCATCTCTGCTTGTAGCGAACAGACAAGGAATAGAGAAACAAATTCCTTCTTCCACGCTACGCTTGTCTTTTCCCAAAAGGCCCGCGAAACCTAGCGTCTTAGCAACAATAGGACGTTTGTGGCTTCCCAGAAAGACTCGCGGAACTTGGCGTCCTAAGAGCCTATAAAAGCGAGCGTTCACTGAAACTCACTCTCACTCCACTCCTCTCTCAGCAGTCTTCACTTCTCGTCTTGTTCGTCACGTCTCACCCTCAGCCTTCGTCAGCAGCAACACTCTTCAAGCCACCCGCTCTCCGGCCTTCGCCGGGGAGCGGCCTGCTGTTCCTTCAAGGCTCCGGTTTATCATCAAGTAAGGCCTTCTACAGACAGTCTGCAGAAGCAATCTTTCGAAACCCAGCGCCGTTCGACTTCAGCTGGCCTCAGTCCCTCAAGCAACATCTCAACACTACACGAGGCGAATCAACACTTGAGGCAACATCCTTCTGACCCTGACTTAACTCATCCTTCACCTCAATTGGATCGGCGCCCGTTCAGCAAGTACACCATAGGCCCCGCTATCGACCTCAAGGTCATCCTCGACGTGCGAAATACAGAACGGTCGACTTCACTTCGGGCCTACAGTCTACAAGGTCAGCCTTCAAGTATCTCTTCATCTCCAGAGGTATCCGGTATTTCGGGCCTACAGTCTACAAGGTCAACCTTCAAGTATCTCGTTCATCTCCAGAGGTATTTCAACATTGTCGGTAAGCTCAGTGCCTCGTTCTTAAGCAATGCTCGCTAAGCCTACAGAGTGTAACCGCAGCGGCGTGATTAGGCTATACCTAAAAGTGCTTTCAATACCGTTCAAATTAACTTTCCCGTTAAGTCTGCAGTAGGCCTATTTCAAGTGTCATTCCAATACCATAATTGCGTATCACCCTGTTATTGTGTTCTTTCATGTAATCCATTTTTACTCTGCATCTTTATGTGATCTTTTAAACATTTCATTTTTGACGGCCTAATCAATTTACCGTACCAACCGTCAGTCCATTAGTTCTATTATCATTAGGCTGCATCATTTATTCTATGTTCCATTTTTGCATATCATTAGCCTACCTAAATTAGTGTATTACTTAACAATTAATCTGTATAACCATTTCCTTATTTGCTAATCCTCGGTCATCTTTAGCATACTATAAATGCCGTTATATAATTGTTAATCACCGTGAATACCTTCATTGCCATGTTAATCACTGTAAACAAATAACATTTATTTTCTTAATTAAACACAAAACAACAAGGTGATTTTTCTAACCTTATTAATATTATTTGCTTGGGTGTAATCCAAGCTGGTGACCTCGAATCATTCGTCTCACTCAGAAAGTAATTATAGTGAGCCTACTTCATTGGCTACCTCACACCCGTGATACAGTGGACATTATAAATTGTTGACCCCAGCCTTGTCATTAACAATCAAATCATTATCACCTCAATCGGCTAATACTAGGCCTAATATATATATATATATATATATATGAAAATTGTTTCACGAAAGTAACACGTGAAAAATATTTATGATGAATAAAACCACGAAGGAAAGGAAACACAAAATGGTGCTCAAGCGCTTTCGTCTAATGACATCCTCAGGAACACTGAAGTACATAAAAAGGTTAAGCCTATATATAGGTTACAGAAAGAAAAAAAGAAAAAGAAATAACATACATACACACACATATATATATATATATATGTATATATATATATATATATATATATATATATATATATATATATATATACATACATATCTATATATACAAATACATACATACATACATACATACATATATATACAATAAACAGAGAAGTAAAAATTAAAAATTAAAAATTAAAACCTTAAAGGATTAGCAGTGAGGCGTACAGATTTGTAAGGAAAAATATCGATTTTTAGCACAAGATCAAATGGATTATAAAAATACAAATTTATACTAGAACTCTGCCCGGGTTTTAACACACTGCTGCCTATGGTCAGGTTTCGATATATATAAAAAAATAAAATGCAAATTAAAAGTTAATAAAGTAGAAGACAAGTTTACCAAAGATTTAATGTTTTACCCTTCTTATCTAAATCTGTTTTAAAGGAATTCAAAATAACAGGATCGAGTTGAAAAAGACCTTTGCTTATGTTGAAGTTATTTGAAAGTTGGATAATGGCAGACTCAAGAATATTTCTATTAACAATGTTGCTTGAATGGAATAAAACTGAAGCATTATTCCAATCAATACAGTGGGCTAACTCTGACCACTGGACAACTGTCCTGTTCTAACGGAATATTGATGCTGTTTTATACGTGTGTGCAAATCCTTTCCCGTCTGACCTATGTAAAAGGAATCACATTGTTTACAACCAATTTTATAGATAATGCCTGAATTATTGGTAGGGCTATTTTTTACTATGATATTTTTCACAATATTGTTATATGAAAATACTACATTAATATCCAAAAGTTTAAGTACATTAGCAATGCCTAAAAAGCCCGGGAAAAATGGAAGTACTAAAATATTTTTTGACAAAGTACGAGTGTTAATATTGACACGATAGAAAGTTCGTTTTGCCTTGTTGAGACAAGATTCCATAAACGCAGATGGATAACACAAATCACTTCCAATACCGTTGATTTTTTCCAATTCGGCATCGATGTATTCCGGACTGGCGATCCTAAGGGCGCGGAGAAACATTGATGAAAATATGGCCTTCTTAGTGGGGTATCATGTCCCGAGTAAAAGTGTACGTAGGACAAATTGTTTGTCGTTTTCCGATAGATACTAAACTTAAAACCTGGGCTTTCCCTATGTACACGCACATCCAAAAATGGGATTGAATTGTCTTGCTCAACTTCTAAAGTAAACTTAATGGAGGGGACTTGATCATTTAACTGAAGGAGGAAGCTATCCAGGTCACGATTCATGGGCCAGATACACAAAATATCGTCGACGTACCGCAACCAAGGATGCCAACCCCCAGGATTCTCGGAATATAGGTAATTTCGAAAAACTCCATATAAATATTGGAGAGGAGGGGCGATAAGGGGTTGCCCATAGCCATCCCAAAAACTTGTTGATAATACTCGTTATTGAAAGTGAATTTACAGTCTTTGATGCAAAGCTTAATGAGTTCCAAAACAATGTGTGAAGGTAGTGGCAGGTCATACTTATGTAATTCTTGGGAGAGAAAGTCAAGCATATCGTCAATCGGCACTTTTGTAAACAATGAACAAACATCAAAACTGCTCTGCCCTACCTTTACGGTCTTATTAAAACCCACAAACCTGGTAACCCTATGCGCCCTATTATTAGCTCGGTGGGCTCTATTACTTATAAACTCTCCAAATGGCTTGTCAAAGTCTTGTCCCCCATTCTCGGAACTATCTCTGATTCACATGTAAAAAATTCCATGGATCTTACGGAAAAATTGAATAATGCACGTACTGAAACTAACGATAAATTGATCAGTTTTGATGTTTGTTCATTGTTTACAAAAGTGCCGATTGACGATATGCTTGACTTTCTCTCCCAAGAATTACATAAGTATGACCTGCCACTACCTTCACACATTGTTTTGGAACTCATTAAGCTTTGCATCAAAGACACTAAATTCACTTTCAATAACGAGTATTATCAACAAGTTTTTGGGATGGCTATGGGCAACCCCTTATCACCCCTCCTCTCCAATATTTATATGGAGTTTTTCGAAATTACCTATATTCCGAGAATCCTGGGGGTTGGCATCCCTTGGTTGCGGTACGTCGACGATATTTTGTGTATCTGGCCCATGAATCGTGACCTGGATAGCTTCCTCCTTCAGTTAAATGATCAAGTCCCCTCCATTAAGTTTACTTTAGAAGTTGAGCAAGACAATTCAATCCCATTTTTGGATGTGCGTGTACATAGGGAAAGCCCAGGTTTTAAGTTTAGTATCTATCGGAAAACGACAAACAATTTGTCCTACGTACACTTTTACTCGGGACATGATACCCCCAACTAAGGCCATATTTTCATCAATGTTTCTCCGCGCCCTTAGGATCGCCAGTCCGGAATACATCGATGCCGAATTGGAAAAAATCAACGGTATTGGAAGTGATTTGTGTTATCCATCTGCGTTTATGGAATCTTGTCTCAACAAGGCAAAACGAACTTTCTATCGTGTCAATATTAACACTCGTACTTTGTCAAAAAATATTTAGTACTTCCATTTTTCCCGGGCTTTTTAGGCATTGCTAATGTACTTAAACTTTTGGATATTAATGTAGTATTTTCATATAACAATATTGTGAAAAATATCATAGTAAAAAATAGCCCTACCAATAATTCAGGCATTATCTATAAAATTGGTTGTAAACAATGTGATTCCTTTTACATAGGTCAGACTGGAAAGGATTTGCACACACGTATAAAACAGCATCAATATTCCGTTAGAACAGGACAGTTGTCCAGTGCCCTTTTTGTCCATTTGTCAGAGTTAGCCCACTGTATTGATTGGAATAATGCTTCAGTTTTATTCCATTCAAGCAACATTGTTAATAGAAATATTCTTGAGTCTGCCATTATCCAACTTTCAAATAACTTCAACATAAGCAAAGGTCTTTTTCAACTCGATCATGTTATTTTGAATTCCTTTAAAACAGATTTAGATAAGAAGGGTAAAACATTAAGTCTTTGGTAAACTTGTCTTCTACTTTATTAACTTTTAATTTGCATTTTATTTTTTTATATATATCGAAACCTGACCATAGGCAGCAGTGTGTTAAAACCCGGGCAGAGTTCCAGTATAAATTTGTATTTTTATAATCCATTTGATCTTGTGCTAAAAATCGATATTTTTCCTTACAAATCTGTACGCCTCACTGGTAATCCTTTAAGGTTTTAATTTTTAATTTTTAATTTTTACTTCTCTGTTTATTGTATATATATGTATGTATGTATGTATGTATGTATTTGTATATAGATATGTATGTATATATATATATATATAATATATATGTGTGTGTGTATGTATGTTATTTCTTTTTTCTTTTTTTCTTTCTGTAACCTATATATAGGCTTAACCTTTTTATGTACTTTAGTGTTCCTGAGGATGTCATTAGACGAAAGCGCTTGAGCACCATTTTGTGTTTCCTTTCCTTCGTGGTTTTATTCATCATATATATATATATATATATATATATATATATATATATATATAAACTTGATATACTCGTAGAATCCAATATCGGTATTGAAATAATTAAAAAATTGCACTACCATATTGCTATAGCGCTTTCTTCATCACTCGGCATCTCGTCGACAACTGACTGGCCAAGTTCTGTGTTGCCCTGTTTGTTCAGTGTGGGTGCAAGCGCCAGTCAAAACGTTTTGTCGTGTCTTGTATGCTGAGTGTGGTTCCACTCTTTTACTCACGTTCCCGTTTGCCTTCTTTTATCCCTGTTACCCCGTTACCCCATCACCTCAACCCTCTTCTTCTACTTAAGTTCCTCTTTTTAGCAGCCTTTTCTCGATCGCGACAACCTTCGAATCAAAGTTTAGTGACATTATCGCTTAGATCAAACATTTTGACCTACGGAACAAATCCTCGAAACTTATTTGTACCTGAGCGGGTACAAACCCCGTTACAGTACAAATTTCGTAGACGGTAAAACTCGAATGGAATATTTCTCGACGCCATTTCGAGAAAAAATCTATTCTACTTTTTGTTACGTCGCGTTAAAGTGAAATATTCCGTTAACATGAATTTTCCAATTAATATTTCTTATATAATAGCCGCGTCTAGCGATAACTCCATCGTTAAAAAATGGTTAAGCGGAAGACTTTAATTCAGGAATTATGGTGAATTTGAACGAGCAAAAAAAGAACGTATCTCGAGTAGGATTTGAAAGAATTTGGGCTAAAGCGATTCGAAAAATCTACGAGAGAGAGTTTATAAAAAAAAATCATCTTTTTTCTACTCGTTACGAAGATACATAAGCGACACATTTCATAAAGAAATTATTACTAAAGATTTGGCGATAATGTCTCTGAATGAATCTTCACACGAGAGTGCCAAAGGGTGAAACTCCTGCCGCAGAATGGTGCCAAACAAAGGCGAATAAAAGGCGGTTCATGGCATTCCTTTAATTCCTTTGAAGGTCATTAACCACTAAAATAAAAGAAAAAAGTACTTTCAAAGAGAAATTTGAGGAAAGTTTACTTAAAAAGAAAGTAAAAGTTTAAAATCTAGTAACACAGATTCGTGTGGAGTGAAACTTATTTCAGTGAGTTTATGTGGTCTACACCATGTACATCTATGTACGGATTAAATCACGTACATCATTCAAACTGCAACGTGAATATGCATTCCAATATATATATATATATATATATATTATATATATATATATATATATATATTATATATATATATATATCAGCAAGAGACATATTTGCTGGGCTTACATAATCTAAAATTCACAAGTTATATATATATATATATATATATATATATATATATATATATATATATATATATATATATATATATATATATATAAAATTTCAACTATGCTAATTTTTTTAAAAGCTGTAAGATGTATAATCACAAATGACATAAAAAGCAGTGAATTTATCTCTATATATATATATATATATAAGTTATTGATCCATAACTGATACTTTAATAAATATTAGCCACTAAAATAAACCAGTAATACCATTTTGAGATATATATATATATATATATATATATATATATATATATATATATATATATACGTTAAAAATCAAATATAAAAATAGTGACTGCAACCTAAGACTTTTACAATAACTGAAAATAATAAGAAATAATTTACACGCGCGGGCGCACAAACACACACACACATTATATATATATATATAATATATATATATATATTATATATATATATATATATATATATATATATATATTGGTTACAAAATCTTTCGCTATATAAAAAGTGGTAAATTCTGTTTGCCTCAAGTATTTTGTCCTGCATGACAAATGAACAGCCTAAAGACCTACTTACAAACAGGTCGTTGGACACTAATTATATATATATATATATATATATATATATTATAATATAATATATATATATATTATATATATATATATATATATATATATATATTCTTGCATATCTGTTGGATAGCGAGTGGATATTTGGCTGGTATTTGATAAAGATGTCATAATTAAATGTAACTCACCTACTCTACTGAATTTCCTTTAGCGATTCATAGCCTCTTAAGCAAACAATCTCACGACTAAAAATGCAAATAGGCCTAAATATCTTCAGCCTATTCAAGAATTAGACTGGTAGGCTTTAAAAATTATTATTACAAAGTTCTTCATATGCGAACTTTTTGTGCAGTCTTATTTATTTTATGGTAGGCATACCAAGTAGGCTTCTAGTTATGAAGTAAGTAGGCTTCGAAATAAGTGGCTACAGCTGCTTTATATATATATATATATATATATATATATATATATATATATATAATATATATATATATATACTTTCAAAATAAACTCAGAGAAGATATAAGTAGGTTTTCATACAAAGAGGCTTCCAAGGTAAAATATCACGATTCCTTCTTCAGAATTAATTCATCTCTTCCCTAAGGGGTCCACTGATACCCTCATTTACTCCTCCTGAAACAAGGAAAAACTAATTAATTTAAAAAAAATGTTGAGAGGAGGGCAGATGATTAATGAAAATTGAGGATGTATACCAGGCATTGGGTATTATTAGGGTGTACCATTTTTGGGTCATTTTCAAAAAGTCAAGGTCCAGGAGTCTAATGTTGTGCCAAATGATGTCCTAAACACGAATTTAAAAAGCATTTTCTAATCCAACAAATTTTGAATCCCCCCCACCCCCCTTGAAATTTTGCCCATCCCCTTTTCCTAAAAACCCCATATATCTAAAACACTATCAACTTTATCGAAAAATGTTATAGAATAAAAATGATTTAGAATCAAACATTCTATTAGAAAAGTTCATTAAGATAGAAATTTACGTAATTTTGAAAATTTTCATTTTCTTTTGTCCAAGAGCACCTTATTGTATTAATATAAAATAAGGTGCTTAAGTTACATTATTTACGAGTATATTGTGAGTATAATCCAAATTTAAAAATCCTTTTTTACATTGAATTTTAATAAACAAGCATTGTTTTTACTCTTATTGTTTCTTTTCAGACTGCTTTATTTGAAAAATAAATAAAAAATGAGTCAAACAGCTACAAAACAGCATGACTTTATTCTTGGTCGCTTGCAGGCTGATATTATGAGTTCATCTAAAATTGTTTTACCATCCAATAAAGATGTTCTAAGCCATTTTATTTATTTACGGAGAATGCAGTATAAGGGTCCAAAAGTTACAAAAGATTCTACTGTTAATGAAGTTCTACAGAAGCTACTAATAATATGGCAAAAAGCATGCATTCCTACTATAGATATTAGTAAAAACCCTAAAGGCAGGAAGATGCTGTTAAATCTAGAAGAAATGCATAATAATTTAATCAAGCACAAAAAAAGAGCAAGCTTTGAAAATGAACTCTCTAATTTCATGAAAATTATGGATTCCCTTTTTGACATCTCTTCTCAAAATGCCGTTGAATTAATCCAAAAAGACCGCATGAGAACTGAGCCTCAGAAAGCATATGATATTTCATTCTTAGAAGATCAAAGAACAAAACGAGAAACATGTTTAGGTTTGCTAGATGCAGATTATGCATCAAAAGTACAGCGCAAGTACATTAGATTAGAGAAAGAGAAGAAACGCAAAGAGAAACATAAATCAGTGAAGCAAGTGAGTGCTACAGCCAGAACATCAGAGACCCTTCTTTCTAGCACGACCAGTTCTGAGACAGACAGCTATGAAGAGTTTCCGAAAGAACCTACAGCAGGACCTTCAAATGCTTCCAGCCCCAAAAATATTCTTGCCTCGCCATTGGTTTCCTCCACTGCAGACAGACTTAATCTCTCTATTGGACAACGGACTGTTTTTGCTGCTGCAGTAGCCATTAGGTGTGGCAAGGATATTGAAAAACTGTCTCTCTCCAGGACCACATCTGCAAGAGCCGCTCGAAAGACAAGAAAACGAAAATATGAAACTTGCATCAAGGATTTTACTCCTCCTGATCACTGCCTAGTACATTGGGATAGCAAGCTGCTTACTAAATCATGTTCAGAACAAGAAGACCGCCTTGCAATACTTGTTACTGGATACCCAAATGTAGAAAAACTTTTATCAGTTTCTATAATAGATGATTCCACTGGATTGTCTCAAGCCACTTCTGTATTTCAAAGTATTGAAAAATGGAACTTGAAGCAAAATGTCTTTGGAGTATCATTTGATACCACTGCATCCAATTCAGGATGGATGAAAGGTTCCTGTAAGTTACTTGAAGAACTTTTGCAAAAGAAATTGATTTGGTTAGCATGCAGCCATCATGTGGCTGAAAGAGTTTTGTGTGCTGTGTATGAAACCATTTTTGGCCCAAGTAAATCTCCTGAGTTTGAGTTATTCAAAGAATTTCGCGAGTCTAAATGGAAGAAAATTAATACGAAATCTACATACAATGTTCTTGATGTTAAATCAAGGTATCAAAGAGGCCTAAAGGAAGAATGTGTAGAATTTATGACCCAATGTTTAAGAAAATCTGACTGCTTTCCACGTGATGACTATAAGGAAGTTGCTGAAACAACTTTAATGCTTTTAGGAGAGGTTTCCAGAGAAAACAGTCATTGGCGGAAACCTGGTGCAATGCACCGTGCCAGGTGGATGGCAATGATTTTGTATACAAATAAAATGTATGCTTTTGCCCACCAAGCATCATATGATGAATCAATGATTAAGAAATTAAAGAGAATGTGTCTATTTAATGCATTAATTTATGGAAAATACTGGCTTTTATGTTCTAATTCACTAGATAGTCCAGCTAATGATCTGAAGTTTTATCATGATTTGGTGAATTACAAGAAGGAAGATAGGGAAGTTGCAAATGCTGCTTTGAAATCTTTTGCCAATCATTACTGGTATTTGACGGAGGAAGTGGTCCCTTTGAGTTTATTTGGATCGCTAAGTAATGATGAAAAAGATAAGATCGCAAAATCCTTAAACAAATATCCAGTTCCAGAAAATTATGTATGTGGGCAACCTGTTTTCCCCATTTTAAAGGAAGACACAAAGCTTCATCAGCTAGTAGGTCCAATTTCATGGCATTTATTTCAATGCTGTGGGTCAAAACCAGACTCATGGATAAAGAAACCAGCATCAACATGGGAAGAGGTCGATGACTACAACAAACTAAAAAACATTCTTTCATCTATTAGAGTAGTCAATGATACCGCTGAAAGAGGAATCAAGCTGGTTCAAGACTTTCATGACAAATGTCAAAATGAAGAAGAATTTCAAGGTCTTTTGCAAATTGTGGAAGAGAATAGAAGACTAATTCCTGATCCTAGTAAAGAGACTCTTAAAAGAATGAAACTCAGTAAAGAATAGTTCATTAACAGATAGATTAGGTATTTTTATTTGCAGAGATTGTTTTAATTTAGAAGAGGCTGATTTTTTTTTGTTATTAAATATACCATATATTGTCTTTTCTTATTTTTATGTTTAAAAAGCTCTTATATCAATGATTTCTAATTAGGAAACTTGTTTCTTTTTATTTTTTGAGGAAAGTGTTGAATAAAGGAAAAAAAAAACGATGGGACCTCACAACTATAGATAAAGTGTTAATTTTAGCTTTATTTTATATATATATAGTTTTGAGGTTGTCCTCACTTTGTATAGGCTAGTTATAATAAAAACTAATTATGATTTGCATTATAACTAGCAAATACAAAGCCCATCGCCGCGAAGCTGCATTGGGGTGATGCTTCAAAGGTGGCGGTAACACCTTATTTAAGAAGAAGGCACTGCGCAAGCAAAAAAATTTTTTAATTTAAATTTTTAAAAAATAAATGAAAATTTTCAAAATTAAGTAAATTTCTATTTTGATGAACTTTTCTAATAGAACTTTTGATTCTAAATCATTTTTTCTATAACATTTTTCGATAAAGTTGATAGTGTTTGAGATATATGGGGTTTTTAGGAAAAGGGGATGCGCAAAATTTCAAGGGGGGGGTGGGGGGATTCAAAATTTGTCGGATTAGAAAATGCCTGTAAAATTCGTGTTTAGGACATCATTTGGTACAACATTAGACTCCTGGACCTTGACTTTTTGAAAATGACCCAAAAATGGTACACCCTAGCCCGGTATTATAACAACTTGTTCACTGAATGATTAAAATTTGTAGTGGTAATAAAAGGTACAAACTCTAAAAAAAGTTGTGAAAGAATCACTGCTTTGGCATAAGTAAGAGTACTGTATTTGTGTGTTTGGCTGAAAAGATTTTGTTGTCATTGAGGAATGTTAAGAACTGATGCGTTACGCCTTCTTCTTCTTCTTCTTTAGAAGACTTGGGCAAGATGAGTCCCTACTTCTTAACTCTTGGAAATCGAAATGTTACCAGGAATTTCTCATCCAAACTGATTTCTGTCCCAGGATACATTGTCGAATTCCAATTTCCTTTTTATTTATTAAATGAGTTCTCGGTTATTATTTTTACACATACTAATTGGACTTTTATCTATCTATCTATCTATCTATCTATCTATCTATTTATCCGTTTATAAGCATTAGGATAAGGGCTGAATAAAAATGGTGAAAGTTCTTTTTCGTTTCCTTTAGCTTGTTTGGACATTCAAAGATGTTTTTAAAATATTTGATTCTCTTTCATTAAATAAATTGCTACAGCTTAAATTGGACAATTCTACAATATAATTTTCAACAAAATGTAAATATTTATTTATTTATGAATTTACAAATTAAAATTGTGTATTGAAGATCCAAATTTAAGAGACTTTCTTCTTAAAGTTTGCGCAGACCTAAACCAAATAAAACTAATGGTCGAAACCCAAATTTTGCTCGAAGACCAGTATAAAATCTTAAACAGTGCGTACACATTTCGGTAAATTCCTCTATTAAACACTCGCGAGAAGGCTGTTTTCTCAGTAAAAAAAAAATGAGCAAAAATGGCCTCTTGAGTGCGACTTCAACCTCAATAAATAATGTTTTGTGAAAAATTTAAAATGACGCACCATATAATTTATATTTTATCATAATAATCGTTGTTTAACTTTCTTCGTGACGCACGAAGGGGACCTACAGTTTTACGTCCGACATGAACCATTTACGGGTGGCTGTTACATCATCCGAATGAAGAAGACGGTCAACCATCCAACTACTGAACGGATTCAACGTCGCTGATCTAACGGGAAGCGGTGCTACGACGTGGTCACCACGTAGCCCACATTTTATTATAGCTCATCAATGAAGTATGATTAGTTTATAAACTTATTCGAAAACAAATCTACAATTTTTTTAATTAATTTGGTCAAGTGTACCACTGTACAATCATTACAAAACGTCCTGTGATGAAACTCTGCGTGTTTCTTACCAATATTTATCGGCAAGAAAACGGCATTTTACCATAACACTTTTCTACCCAACTGTACACCGCAAATCCTTGAGAAAAATAAAAGGTGAAAAGGTTATACGAGTAAAAGGGCGATTCACAGTTATAAGTAATCTCCAGTCAATTGCATTTGAGAAAAGAATTTGTAAATCGAAAAAAAGTTGGCCGATACCGATTATAGTAATCGGCAAATGAACTCGAGCCAATTACTTTTCATCAACCGATTAACGGACCTACCGTATTTATTAATTACCCAACGCTTTATTGATTACCTGTGGACCAGGTGAACTCGTTCCTGTTGTGGCTGGACTCTAAAAAAAAAGGTTCACTATTAGTTTCGAGAGTAACGAGTCACGTAAACAATTAAACTAAATAAAATTAAATAAAACTTTTCTTTTAATCTCAATTTTTTTTTTTTTTTTTCCCTCCAAGATTCGTTGAAGGAATTGTAAGTTGGGCTATGAATTACGAAGAGTGATTTGGTAAAATGGGTGTGTGTTTGCGATGAATCTTCGAATCGGTCTCGTCTTCAATTATTTTCGTGGTTTCAAATCCACAATAATTGTAGAGTAAACATTTATTAAATCTGCTCTTACAGTCTCTCCTGTCTTCTAACATTTATTATATTAACGCTAAAGGGGGTCTATTTATACCACGTATTAAAAATAGTTATCCGAAGTTAAAGACATGCATTTCCTTATTTTAATTCTATTCTCCAATCTTCGTTCAATATTGGTATAAGTTCTTATCAAGTTCAACTATTAATTGAGATGGAAATTTTGAACTATGGCTTCACATTAGTAAAACAAATAGAAAGTAATAAATATTTTGTTATATTGGCTGAGAGCTGATAAAATGAACATCTGATAATTTACGTACGTCCTATGTTCGGCTACTGCTGGGGAAAATATTAAGGATAATTACTAAATTTACGCGTAACGTGATAACTTCACTTCAACAAGCCATCACACTAACTACTTGGAAGTAGAAAAGTTAAAATCTAGCCCAACTTCAAAAGTGCTGTACTTACAATGGCGCCGGATGCTCTCCCTGAAGAAGTTTTACTTGTAGGGGTTTTGCAAGGGGAGGGATTACTCGAGGTCTGCATCTGACGCAGGTAATCCTTGTCATCGAAGATCTTCTTTTCTCCCCCTTTCGGCTTGTGCTTAACATTTTCTAAAGATCCCACTTTGCTAGACGCTTTTGTTTTGAACTCAAGCTTTTCCGTCGAGATCTGGGAAGCAGGTGCCACAGGGGTGAGACCTCTAACAACAACTACTTCAATACGCGTTAGTTTAATGTGAGGTGATTGATATTTTAAGCATTTTAAAGTACGAGGTAAGCGTCTACGTAGGTAGCAATCTACCCAAAATATGAAGGGCATAAAGTATGAAGCTAAATAAGTCTATGGTGATAATAATGATGGTTTGATACTACTGCATTGTAATGTTTTTTGGATGTTGGTCAATGGTGAAAGACAGTACGTAGCAAAGACGAAACAAAATGAGCAAAATGAGAATATACTTTAGCTTCGAAGCAATGATTAGAAGATTATAACTACGACACCTAATGGAAAACAATATATTCAGTAGTTATAAAGTGGTCAACAGTCAAGAAGGTTCAAATGAAAATATCTGTCTATGGTGTATAGCAGTGGTTCTCAAACTTGGGTGCGGCGTACGCGAAGGGGTCCCTAAAATATAACCCTTTTAATTTTATATGCTATTAACAAACGGCCACGAGTCACACGGTCATAAAGAAAGTGAAAACTCTCTCTCTCTCTCTCTCCTCTCTCTCTCTCTCTCTCTCTCTCTCTCTCTCTCTCTCTCTCTCTCTCTCTCTCTCTCTTCTCTCTCTCTCTCTCTCTCTCTCTGGAAGTACGTAGGTGGATTGAAAACTGACTGAAGAATAGGAGTCAGAGGGTTGTAATTAAAGGGGTTAGTTCGGGTTGGGCCTCGGTCACTAATGGGGTTCCTCAGGGTTCCGTTTTGGGGCCACTGTTTTTTATCATTTACATAAATGATATCGACGGTGGCATCGTCAGTCGGATCGCCAAATTCGCTGATGACACCAAGCTTGGGGCCGATGTTGGGACGCCCGAAGCGATCGAGGAACTGCGTGCGGACCTAGGTAGGATAGGAGAGTGGTCCGAAAAATGGCAAATGCCGTTTAACTTGGGTAAATGCAAAGTGATGCACATTAGCTATGCCAATCCCAAGTCGGACTACTCAATGTTGGGGAGTAATATCGAGGCGACTGATTTGGAAAAGGACTTGGGTGTGCTAATTAGCAGCGACCTTAAATTTACCAAACAGTGCGTAGAGGTTGAAAAGAAAGCCCAGAAGCTGTTAGGTTATATCAGGAGGCAATTTCAGTTTCGGAACATGGAGATTGTGCTCTCTCTGTACAATTCCCTGGTTCGGCCGCACCTGGAATATGCTGTGCAGTTTTGGTCGCCCACCCTCAGGAAAGATATTGAGAGGCTGGAGCGAGTGCAGGCGAGGGCCACAAAGTTAATCCCTTCCGTTAGGCATTTGGGCTACAATCGACGGTTACGCGCCCTGAACTTGTTTTCGCTGGAAACTCGGAGGCTGCGCGGTCAACTGATCGAGGTTTTCAAGTTCTTACGCGGGTTCAACGATGTCGATTTTAGAAGCATGTTTAGTTTAAATGATAACCCAACTCGCAACAATGGTTGGAAGTTGGATTTGAAGCGGTTTAGGACTAGTGTGTGTGGGAATAACTTCACCTATAAGATCTGTGACACGTGGAACAGGTTACCTTTAGAACTTGTGAGCAGTTCCTCTGTGGATCATTTCAAGAAAAGGTTAGACCAAATCTTGCACACTATTTGAGTGTGTAGAAAATTTTCCCTGGCACCCGTTGCCATTGGTACCTCCTCGGTATGGGCCGCAAGGCCTTTTGAGGTACTTCTTTTCCTTGTAACTCCTTGTAACTCTCTCTCTCTCTCTCTCTCTCTCTCTCTCTCTCTCTCTCTCTCTCTCTCTTCTCTCTCTCTCTCTCTCTCTCTCTCTCTCTCTCCTTCAACTGTCGCGGCATAAAGTGGGAAGACAGGACTGCCGATGCTGAAGGGAGGAGGCGAGTTCACTTTGCTGATGAGAACTTCCTCACTCAGTGGGTCAATGAGCCTACACGAGGCGAAAGCGTTCTAGACTTAATATTCACGACCGAAGACAACATCGTCACTGGCCTCACCGTTGACGAATCGTTGGGCGGGAGTGATCACGGTCTGATTAGGTTCCGTGTGTGCGTCCCTCGAGTGAAGCGTAGTAACTCGAGAGGCAGTAAGCTCGATCTCCGGCGGGCGGACTTTGTTAGCCTTCGGGATAGCGTAGATGAGATGGGGTTAGAGGTCGGCGGCGATGTTGAGGGAGTGTGGAGTGCATTCCGGGACGAGTTTATGGTGCTGCAGTCTGCTGCCATACCCTCAAAACCGGTCACCCCTGCTTCAACGCAGCCTAAGTGGTTCAATCGTGACATCGCTTCGGCTATCCGAAATAGGAAAGTAGCGTATAGGAGGGTGAAGGCCAATCATTCCCATGAGAACACTGAAGCGTATGTCTGCCTGTGTAGGGAAGTGAAGGCGAAGGTTAGGCTAGCGAAACGTAACGAAGAAGTACGGGTGGCAAGCCTCTGCAAGGGGAACCCTAAGGAGTTCTTCAGTTATGTTAATAGTAGAAAGCTTAATGAGTACTTTGCGGGAGTGTTCACCAGGGAGGACACCTGCATCATCCCCGAGCCAGGCGTGAGGCACGAAGGTGCTGGCCTGGATAGTGTTCGATGTACCGCGACAGTCGTTGCTGATAGAATAGACAAACTGAGCGTGTTTAAGGCTCCTGGGCCAAACCAGTTTCTCCCCAGAGTGTTGCGAGAGGTGCGCGACCAGGTGGCTACCGACCTGGCTACAGTCTTCAACAAATCGTTGGAGACGGGCCAGGTGCCTGGTGACAGGAGGGAAGCCAACGTGACCCCTATCTTTAAGAAAGGGGATCACGAAAGTCCAGGGAACTATCGTCCCATTAGTCTCACTTCAGTTGTAGGTAAATTATTAGAGGGGATAATAGCGGATAGGATCTCTCTCTCTCTCTCTCTCTCGGGTTATATCAGGAGGCAATTTCAGTTTCGGAACAAGGAGATTGTGCTCTCACTGTACAATTCCCTTGTTCGGCCGCACCTGGAGCATGCAGTGCAGTTCTGGTCGCCCACCCTCAGGAAAGATATTGAGAGGCTGGAGCGAGTGCAGGCGAGGGGCTAGTTCGGGTTGGGCCTCGGTCACTAGTGGGGTTCCTCAGGGTTCCGTTTTGGGGCCGCTGTTGTTTACCATTTACATAAATGATATCGACGGTGGCATCGTCAGTCGGATCGCCAAATTCGCTGATGACACCAAGCTTGGGGCCAATGTGGGGACGCCCGAAGCGATCGAGGAACTGCGTGCGGACCTAGGTAGGATAGGAGAGTGGTCCGAAAAATGGCAAATGCCGTTTAACTTGGGTAAATGCAAAGTGATGCACATTGGCTACGCCAATCCCAAGTCGGACTACTCGATGTTGGGCAGTAATATCGAGGTGACTGATTTAGAAAAGGACTTGGGTGTGCTAATTAGCAGCGACCTTAAGTTTACGAAACAGTGTGTAGAGGTGGAAAAGAAAGCCCAGAAACTATTGGGTTATATCAGGAGGCAATTTCAGTTTCGGAACAAGGAGATTGTGCTCTCACTGTACAATTCCCTTGTTCGGCCCGTACCTGGAGTATGCTGTGCAGTTCTGGTCGCCCACCCTCAGGAAAGATATTGAGAGGCTGGAGCGAGTGCAGCGAGGGCCACAAAGTTAATCCCTTCCGTTAGGCATATGGGCTACAATCGACGGTTACGCGCCCTGAACTTGTTTTCGCTTGAAACTCGGAGGCTGCGCGGTCAACTGATCGAGGTTTTCAAGCTCTTACGAGGGCTCAACGATGTCGATTTTAGAAGTATGTTTAGTTTAAATGATAACCCAACTCGCAACAATGGTTGGAAGTTGGATTTGAAACGGTTTAGGACTAGTGTGTGTGGGAATTACTTTACGTATAAGATCTGTGACACATGGAACAGGTTACCTTCGGAAGTTGTGAACAGTTCCTCTGTGGATCAGTTCAAGAAAAGGTTAGACGAAATCTTGCACACTATTTGAGTGTGTAAAGACATTTAGGACCTCAGTCTGCGGAAATTTCTTTTCCTATAAAATAGTTAATATCTGGAACCAACTTCCCTCAGAGGTTGTTTCCAGTCAAAGTGTAAATCTGTTTAAAAATAGGCTAGACAAAGTACTGAACACACTCATAGTTTAAGATTAAAACATAAGAAAACTCTGCAGGAGTTCGCTTGCCCGGTGTCTCTGTGAGCAAGCTAAATATAGAGCTATTTATATATTCTCCACTTTCCTGTAAAATTTCCTTGGCTACTTTTCCAGGGTCAAGGTATTTTCTTCAACCTTTTTCCGTACCTGCCTCTGGCAGGGAGGGAGCGGAGGGTGGGGAGAGAGCCTTCTACTTTTCTATCCAGTTTTCTACTACTGCTAGGATAGTTGAAAGAAAAATACAAAATTTTCCCTGGCACCCGTTTCCATTGGTACCTCCTCGGTATGGGCCGCAAGGCCTTTTGAGGTACTTCTTTTCCTTGTAACTCCTTATAACTCTCTCTCTCTCTCAGAAGAAGAAGAATAAGAAGAAGAAAAAGTTTGAGAACCGCTGGTGTATAGTAAAGGAGAAAGTATACAGATAACACGTGAAACAGTCAGCAAAATTAATTAATTCGAAATTAATAATTTGATCTGTTGCTTCTATGACAAAATTACAAATGAATTCTGATTTCCAAAGCAATTCGTTTATCTCCTGTTCTCGCAAGCATAATGAAGTTCCGTAACTTATCCATGTGACTAATATAACCCAGTTTTGAAACCGCGTATAACATTGGTTTTTGAAATGGTCTACCACTCGTGGTTGGATGTTCACGGAGACCAATCATTGGTGGATTAGTATTTGAGTGATCAGCATCGATTGGTTCGCATTTAAATGGTACTTTGGTACTGAAAGTCAGTCCCTGATGGTGCATGATATTTCATGGTCAATCCCTGGAAAGTGAGTTCATTTGGTTAAAGGTTTCGGTGGATAAACTACGCAAATTGATGACCGAGTTTTGTTTTACCTAAAATAAAAGGTTACAATGCAGTGTCTAAAAATAAAACAAAATCATATTCGAAGTTCACATTCAAGTAGAAAATAAAGTAAATGAAGTATTCAAATGATGATAAGCGAGAAAAGAGCAACTCAGAACATCAGAATCATTCGCCATTTTAATATATATATATATATAGGGTGAACCAAATGTAGGTGGACAGTAAATGATAACGTTTATTTTGAGAATACATATTTAATTTTTTTGTATACTATAATACAAAATAAAATTTAAATAAATTTAGTTATAATATTTAATATAATAAAACACAAACACCATAGTTATAATGAACACCATAGTTATAATATAATATAACACAAACCGTATTCAACCTACTGTCCACCTACTTTTGGTTCACCGTGTATATATATATATATATATATATATTATACCGGGGAAGGGGAAGTAATAAAAATTGTACAATATATATATATAATATATATATATATATATTATATATATATATTAATATATACTGTATATATATAAAATTTTAAACTAAATTGAATTCTCTTTTACGCTAATTTTATAGACGTGACGTCACTAATTGAAAGAACGCATTCAAATGGCGGTCATTAATTATCGGATGTAAATGGGGGAGAAGTTTTTGTAGGCTTAATTTCTGTATGGTTCAAAGTTTTCGCGTGTGTGTGTGGCGATTGATTGAATCGTGAAAATACAAGAGATTACCGCGTGCGTGACATGATACCAAAGTGCGCGCACTGTGTTTGTGTATATTTTTCTTAATATACACTTACTTTGGTCCTTTTTTTCTGTTCCCAAAATGTGTGTTTGAGTTTTAATAATAAAAAGAAAATGTAATATTTGTAAAAAAGAACTTTACTTATTTTAATTTATTTAAAAATTCATTAATTTAAAGGAACGTAAAATAAATGTGAAAATTTAATACAAAAATTAAGTCAAGCTTTTATTATTATTATTATTATTATTATTATTATTAATTATTATTATTATTATTTCTTTAAAATTAGAGGTGAATAATGAGGTGAGAGTCGATTAAGACTTTAAATTTGAGTTAATACTCCTTAATTAAATAGTTTATTGTTCATCCATCCGTCATACGAATGAAACCCACACCAAAACGAATTGGAAATGGGATTCGCACCATTTGGGATGTGCACGGTGCTTACGCTCCCACCGCAAATTCCCCGTGAGGAGGCGATAAGAAGACGGCTGTTTGATGAGGAAATGAGCTAAGAGATCCCCCTACACGTATCCCTACTCGTACCCACAATCAGAGCCAGATTTACCATGGTGCGAGTGGTGCGGATGCACCAGGGCCCCCGCAAAATCTTTGGCCTCTTAGTATAAACGAATTTGCTGGTAGAAAAATGAAAAAGGCAATTCCGTAAATTAATCTAGTCTCTCTAATTAGTTGGCGAGATAAATTGTAACTTTACGCATTGCTTACCCCTCACTGTAGGCCAGGGGTGGGGAAACTTTTCAGTACCAAGGGCGAAAATCGATAACATAAACACCTCCGCGGGCGTCTGGCAAATTTTAAGCTTATATACAGCGTGTCCCAAAGAAATGTATACCCACTTTGTTCGATAATACCAGCTATGAGGATAATAAATATATTACTTTTTATATGTTTTTTAATAAAGAATTTTCTCCTGAATCTAAATTTGTAATTATTTTTATTAAAAATTGAAGAACAAAAAAGTTACAGATGTTTAAATTATAATTATTATTTTTCGAGACTTCATGTGCGATATTTTCTAATATTTTAACCGACTGTTTTGAGATACTTATGTTTAGTGTTGATATTGAAGCATAAATGTTGTAATTATTAGTTAATTCAAAAAATTTACAAATTCCATGGTTAAATGACACTTTATCTAAGATGTTCGACGTCTTCCAGAACGTTGTTTTTGTAAGTTTTGCACAGTGCCGTCGGTTTCAAACTTATCTCGTATACGTGCAAAAATATTAGAAAATATCGCACATGAAGTCTCGAAAATAATAATTATAATTTAAACATCTGTAACTTTTTTGTTTTTCAATTTTTAATAAAAATAATTACATATTTAGATTCAGGAGAAAATTCTTTATTAAAAAACATAAAAAGTAATATATTTATTATCCTCATAGCTGGTATTATCGAACAAAGTCGGTATACATTTCTTTGGGACACGCTGTATATAAGATGTATTTTAAAAAGCTATTTGCTGGGCTGTAAATAAATAATTTTTAGTAAATAATAAATACCTAAGCGGGCGAATTGAAATTAGCTCGTGGGCGAAATTTCGCCCGCGGGCGAGGGTTTCCCCACCCCTGCTGTAGACCTTCAAACGATATGAATCGTTTAGTTTTTGTTTGATGATTTATTTTTTGTTGTTTACAACTGTAATATACTGAAAACAAATTATTTGCCAGCAATTGCATTTAAGGAGAGAAAGTCTGTCCGTCACTCGCGACCCAAAAGGGTTTTATTCTGTACCTATGGGGGCCCCCCCGCATGCCAGTTGCACCAGGGCCCCCACACTGCTAAATCCGGCTCTGCCCACAATGCCCATTACCGTCCCCGACCGAACTCAGTGTGAGCAGTACATTTACTACGCGCTTGAGCGTTGCGGATAAGGCCACAACCAAACTCAGAGGATATGTGAGCATGAATTACTAGCACAGTGCCGTCCCAGTTCAAAGTAATGAGTGATCCACCGGAACCTATCCTCATAAAAATGCTAAATACTATCTTTATGGGGCGCAGAAACGCCTTAGAAATATACTGTCGGTGGGAGAGTGTCTACGACCTTTCAAGTGTTCTTACCTCCACATTTCCTCCACCGGCCTTGTACTTCACGTTCTCTTTGGAACCGACTTTGGGCCGCGCCTTCTCCTTGAAAGTGAGTTTGTGGCTTTCCACCTTTATGTCTCCTCCTCCAGGCTTGTAGTCTTTCTTATCGAGAGACCCCACTTTGCTGTTCGCGCTCCATTTCAGCTTTTGGATCTCAATCTGAAGAGGGGGTGGGAGGGCATTAGGAGCGAGTCTTTTTCTCCCAAAAACAAAATAAATGCTCTCAATATACACGAGTATATCTTCAATTCGTTAGGTTAGGGTTAAGATTAGATTAATTGACAGTTTAATTTATGAAGTTCGGAATATATAAAACTTTGCCTGCTTCCGCCCGAATTGTTCATTCTGACGAAGGTCAAACTTTTCACCCCACCTTGGACCTACAGCTCAACGTAGAATTCGAACCGCCACCCGCCAAGGAAGTATAAAATTACAAAGTCCTCGCCCAAACTTTATCTCACGACTTCTCGATCAGCAGCCAATCCTGCTATATGTTCGAGGGTGGGCTGAAAAGTAATGCCTCCACTCAAGTAAATTTTAAACGGGTTGAAGGATTTTATCGAAACAAAAGCAGATATCTACCTTAGAGTTTATTCTTCAAAACAATACATTTACTTTTCTATAAAATCACCCTCTACCTCGATACATTTACGCCAACGATAGATGAGTTTTTTAAATCCATCCTGGTAAAACTCGGAGCTTTGACTACGAAACCAAAATTTCACAGCGGCCTTAACTTCTTCGTCAGACTCGGAGTGATTTCCACGGAGATGTTTTTTAAGTTTAGGAAAGAGGTGAAAATCGCATGGTGCTAAATCGGGGCTACATGGTGGATGCGGCAAGACGGTGAATTGTAGCTCCTCAGTTCCTTCTCGCGTTTGAACACTGGTGTGAGGCCGTGCGTTGTCATGGTGAACAATGACTGCGTTTTTGTGGGTGCGAACTCTCTTGATCCGTCTTTTCAACTTCTTCAGCGTTTCAATATAACGTGCGGAGTTGATTGCTGTCCCTCTTTCCGTAGTCTTCGAGAACACCGTTGATATCTCAAAAAACGGTCACCATCACTTTTCCAGCCGATTTTTTAACTTTGAATTTTTTTGGTTGCAGTGAATTTTTGTGCCGATATTCCATGGATTGCCGATTATTTTCAGGGTCATAATGGTGGACCAACGACTTGTCTCCTGTCACAATGCTGTGCAGAAATTCATCTTCATTTTCGAAGTGCTGCAGATTTTCTTGGCAAATGCGTACTCTCTCAGTTTTCATCTCGGCAGTGAGCATGCGAGGTATCCATCTGGCGCAGACCTTTCGGCAACTGAGAATACTGATAATGTGTCCCACTCGCTCTTTGGAGATATCGAGCATTGCACCAATTTCATTTTGTTTAATGCGACGATTTCCACGAATCAGTTCGTCAACGTAGTTCCGATGAGACTCGTCCGTTGCCGTTACAGGCCTTCCACTTCGCAGCAGTTTGTCTCGCAAATCTTCTTGCCCTACTTCTTCTTTTCGCTGCCTCGCCCAACGACGATCGGTATTCACATCAACACATTGTTTGCCGTACACAGCTTGCATTCGCCGATGAATGTCTATGGGAACAACACTTTCCGCGGTCAAAAATTCAATTACGGCACATTGCTTGAAGTGACATCTTTACTCCTTTCCATTGTAATCAATACTGAACCAACGTGTGGTATGAGTGAAGGCTATATTAGGCTATAACACAAAACCGGTTTTATCTGATTCCCTCTACACAAACTGGAATGGGTGGGGATATCAAGTTACAACACAAAACCGGTTTTATCTAGCTACCTCTACACAATCCAGAATTATTCAAGTGGAGGCATTACTTTTCAGCCCACCCTCGTGTGTGTGTATATATATATATATAATGCAAACCCACAAGGAAAAAGAAAAATTATTCCAAGGTCTTTCGTGTATTCAGAAGTGTACCTCGTCAGGGAATGAAGGGAGAAGGCGAGATGACGAAAATATATACATAGAGTATTTACAACGGGACAGAAAAATAAAAAGATTAGCACATGATTAACAAGAGTTAATTAAAGGCAAAAGATATTTTTTGTCAATTTTTTCATTCCCGCACTGTTACTGAAATTATTTTTAAAATGGATAAATGCACATTCTAGAATATTCCTTTCACTTATATCTGTTTTTTTAACGAGTGCTTTAGAACTATCCCACTTGATACTATGATTACATCTATACATATGGTTAAACGATGCATTAGAATTATTTGCTGTTCTACACGCATATTTATGCTGTTTTACCCTAATATCTAACGTTTTACCCGTTTGGCCTAATATACTGAGTTACAGTGTGTACATTCGATCGAATACACACAGCCAACCGCATTATTCAGGCTATTCTTCATTAGGCTTGATTTAACAGTATTATTATACTGAAAGCCTACATTGATACCAACTGCTTTAAGTAAAGTCGGAAGATATTGAAAATTAACATGGTAAGGTAGGCTAAAGATATTTTTACACTCAAATTCCTTTACAGTTACAATATTATAATACCTATTCTTGGCTTTCCTAAGGCAGTTATCTAGAAATGAAATAGGATAACATAATTTAGTACCAATATTCATGATATTGCATAATTCGGAATCTAAAAATTCAGGACTGACAACTCTCAATGCTCTAAGAAACATAGCAGAGAAAATATAAGATTTAATCGAGGGATGATGGTCAGAATAAAAATACATATATGAGTTATTATTAGTAGGCTTACGAAAAACTTCAAATCAGTTCAAATTTGAAGTTTTTCGTAAGCCTACTAATAATAACTCTTATGTGCATTTTTATTCTGACCATCATCCCTCGATTAAATCTTATATTTTCTCTGCTATGTTTCTTAGAGCATTGAGAGTTGTCAGTAAGGGCCGGCCCTAGCAAATGCGAGGCCCAATTGAAGATTTTTAAAGTGGGGCCCTAAGGTTAAAGTTACCTACCCATAGTGGGTGCATGCTTACTGAAAGAAAAGAACAATGATTCAACAACAAATATCATTTGTTTTGGATGTGATCACAAGGAAACCTTTCTGGATTTCATAGTGGCAAATTCGGCAATGAGGTCTGTGTAGTTACACTTCCTCGCAATGTCGTTTTCAACGGAGAAGATCGCTAGATTACTGAGTCGATCCTGCAGCATCGTCGACCGTAAATACGTTTTTATTAATTTCAACTTTGAGGAACTTCTTTCCCCAGAGGCAACAGTAACTGGAATAGTCAGTAGTATTCGCAATGCAGTCGTGAAACTCGGGAAATCCACAGAACGATTGTTCAAAGTGATGAAGCCCAATATCTCCAGTGGATCATTTTGTATATCTTCTGGAAGAACTGGTTTCAAGGCTTCCATTTCATCAGCAAGCATGAATCCATCAATGTCGCGGTCTTCTCCATCAGTCAGTTCAAGTTCGAGATCTTTGCTGTGTTTACATAGGTCTGTCTTGGACATCTTTGTGAACATGTACAATTTAGGCCGGGTCGAAATCTAGTCAAAATGATTTTTTTTAGATGGGCACTATGTGGGGTTTATGAAATGATATCCTGACCAACATACTCCAAAAGAAAGTTTATGCTCCCCTCCGTACCACTAGCATACTCCCTCTTATTTTTGGCTCCACCCCCAAATTAAAAATAGTATCATAAATCAAAATGGAGATCATTTAGAGCATTTTTTTTATAGAGATGACCCCCCTTAAAATTGCATAATATACCTCATGTGCAATTTTCAGGCAATTATCCAAGAAATTTCAAATCCTTTAAAAATTGCCGCATCCCCAAGAAGTGTTATCAGTATATAGAAAAGGGTGGCATAAACTTTAGTTTGGAGTACTGATTGCCTAGGAAACCAATTCATAAACCTCATATAGGCCTAGTATATTTGTCTGAAAAGAGGACAATTAGTCTATTGTACCATTTATTACACAAAACAGCTTTGAAGTAAAAGCTAAATTTAATTTAAAAATTACCTTCACAATTCACTAATTACTTGTGGATGTGCCTTGGCCCCATTGGCTTTTCCATTCAAACTGTGGCAGTCTTTTTCTTGATTCCAGTTGATTGAGGATAAATTTGTGCCGATTGCCGTAGCCAATCCTTTGTTCTGATGCTTTTGTCGCTAAGTTCACTGCACTTTCCACGCTTTGACTGTGGCATGAAAAGGCAGCAATTTTCAAGGGTTCTGTTCTTGAATGCAGTAGCTCTTCATTGCTGAAATTCCTTATCAAAGGTGGAGGATTGATAGCTTCCTTTCTCCAGTCAATCATCTCATAGTAGTCTTTGGAATCGAAATTTAGAGATTTAGGAAGCTCAAAATTTCGTGTGCCACTGAAACGTGCCCGACTGAGAAGTATCTTCTGAAGAGCATCTTCTCTGACATGTTGTCTGCTATCAGTAAGCATTGACAGTAGGATAGCTTCGGGATTGGCAAAACAGGCATTATTACGGAACACCGGTTCCATAATAATGCGATGTTTTTCTTCTAATCCTCGCATCAAGACAATCAAATGAAAAAAATTCCGTGCTCCGTCAGTAGCTTTAGGATGGGATTTGATATGAAACCATCCAGGAGCATATGATTTCATGACGATGGTTACCAGTTCTTTCAGATTTTGTTCGGGATGCAAAGTCGATACATATAAACGAAGAATCCGGTTTGCTCGGGTAATTCAGCGAGCATGATGAATGGCACCTGGAGACCTGGGCTAGACTTTCAGATACCCATCCAGATTGCACTGCTAGGCACATATCATAGAGATACTTTTTATCACTGCTCAACTAACTCTTTCACGACATTCGGTGGTATATCTTGGACGTTGCCCTGAACTGGTGAAAATGCCACTAAGTCTAAAATGGTTAAATCACATTTCAATTTGGCTCCAATTGAACCTTTAAAGGTATTTGGCCCTGATGTTTTTCCGTCTATGGTTTCAAATATGTTTCTGAAGGGGAGTTCGTTCATGTGTAAAAGACACACGAGCCATTGAACTGATCTATGCAAAAAAATTTCAATCAGTTTTATGCTACCAGCAATTCTACCAGTATTGAGAGCAGTACCGTCGCATAGCAGAGCATTGAGAGTGTCGATGCTCGCTGAATCAATTAAGAACGTTATAATTTCATCAGCTATACACCGAGCATTTCCTGCGTCAGGGCAGAGATGGTCTACATAGATACCTCCAGGGTCTTTGATCAGCACATAATGTTCTTTCTCTTTTCCATGCTTGGTTAACGTATCATCCTTTCTTCCATCAAACCCTATACATTCAATATTCACATTTTCATATCTAGATCTAACAATATTTTTCTTGCCTACACGAATTCTCTCTTTCTATTTTCTTCCTATTAAGCATGTTAGATTGATCGATTATTCCCATATCTTTCAATGCAGCATTAACAATAGCTGCTGTAGCTCTTGAACTCACACGGTAACGGTCTGCCACCAATGGTAATTCATTGTATGAATACCTATTTTGATCATTTTCAATCAATTCCACATCGGGCACGAATTCTAGCTCATTGTCACTGTCTTCTATATCTTCGCTAAAGTCATCTACTGAAGAAGATGGTACAACTTCCATAGCCTCTGCCATTTCCACTTGTGACCTTTGTTGCCTCTCTTGTTCTTCTCTTGCTCTTGAGAGGGATCGTCTCTGGACAGCGGCAGCTTCACGATCAAATGGCCCTAATTGATTTATTCTTTGCTTTTGGCCTACAAATGACTCCCACTCTACCATTGGGATTTTTACCTCGCATCGACAAAACGGCCTTTCTATTCCTTTATCATAACATTTGCAAGTACAAATGTCAGACATTTCATCATATGAAGCAAGTTTTTTAGCAAAATTTTCATTCCTTTGACGTAGAGGAACCTTGTTCAAGGAAAGAGCTGATCTGATTAATCTTTCCACTGCAGAAGAAATAGATCTTTCTTGAATGACAAGGAAAGAGAACATGGCCCAAATATATTGAAGATCTTTGGTAACTATATTGTAGCAATCGTTCGCAGTTGCTGATCCCCTTGACTTGATTTTTTCTCTCTTTTGAATGAAGAAATAGTGTCTGACAACGTCTGCCTTTGTATGAATCATTGATCGGCGGAATTCAGTAGCAAAATCAAAAGCTGCATTCGAAGATTTGTTTCTGGTTGACATTTTTTCAATCTTTTTAAAAAATTAAAAATCCAGCTTTTATAGAATCATGCATGGATCATAAGTAAATCTAAAGAGCATATATTCTTATAATTCCTGTAAAAATATATGATAATTAGAACATGAAATTTATTGGTATTGAATTTGAAATTCAACACACAGCTCAGTAAATTGATTACACATAAACGATGTTTATGTGTAATCAATTTTCTGATATAGCAAATATTTTGAGAAAATACGCGTGGTGAAAATTTTGAGAAATCCAAATTGTTTAGGTAATTGCCTGAAAATTGCACACGATATATATTATGCAATTTTAGGGGGGGGGGGGGGTCATCTCTATGAGAAGATGCTCTAAATGGTCTCCATTTTCATTTATGAGACTATTTTCATTTTTGGGGCGGAGCCAAAAATAGGAGGGAGTATGCTAGTGGTATGGGGGGGAGCATAAACTTTCTTTTGGAGTATGTTGGTCAGGACCCCAATTCATAAGCCCCACATAGTGCCCGATCTGCCCCCAGAAATTCGACCCGGCCTAAATTGTACATGACGCCAAACTTTGAGTGATGTTCTCTCAATTGTTCGAATCGTCGTTCCAGGGATGATATGGCACTGTCTAAAATTGCGTTAAACACAGAAATTTTAAATTTTTCTTCAGCATCTTCAATTGGCTGGTCTTGACCTTCATAGGAAAACATCTTCTTTCGTCTGACCTGTGTTGTCTTGAATTCTGGATCGATTTCAAGCTGCTCTGCAATCTCTTTGGCATCTGTTACAGCACTTTGAAATCCACTCTCCCGATATTCTTTCATCCACTTACATGTTCTCTCCAAACTCTCGATGGCACTTGCCAGATGCTCTGAATCACTCTGAAGATCTTTACTCACGTAGTTGACTTGAAAGAGGAGGTCATACCAGAATATGACAGCAACAATGAATTTAAAATTCTTCATCTCTTTGCAAAGTGATTCTGCTTCGCTTGTTCCTTGAGGATCTTTTGCTTTTTCAGCAATTTAGACAAGTGCATCATAGATCTCGACAGCTTGATATCGTACAGCTTTGACACTTTGCACACGGCATTCCCATCTTGTCTCGCTCAAGAGCTTCACTGAGAACTCTTTCACATACTTGCAGAAGACTGACCATCGATGGGTTGAGGCTGAGAAGACATACAGGCGTTGAATAACCCCGAAAAATGAGATGGCTTGAACACATATTTTTGCCATGTCCCCAAGTAGCAAATTGTAGTTGTGGCATGCGCATGGAGTGAAGAATGCTCTTGAATTCATTTCCAGAAGTCGCGCTTGAACGCCTGATGAGTGTCCCATCATGTTCGCACCATTATCGTATCCTTGTCCACGAATATCACTCATTTTCAGTCCAAGTTCGTGAAGTTCTCTCATCAATACCGCTAGTAGGTTTTCTCCTGTGGTCTCCTTCACCTCAATGAACTTGATGAAGTGTTCAAAAATTCCACTTTCAATACCTGATGATCCATCATAGACATATCGCAAAGTAAGGGACATCTGCTCTTTGTGACTAATTTCGGGTGTGCAATCAAGGATCACGGAGAAATACTTTGCCATTTTAATTCTGTGTACAATGGTTGCTCGAACTTTGTTGCCCAGGAGCGAGATGAATTCATTCTGGATTCGTTTTCCCAGGTAATGATCATGAATTTCGTTACTGACTATTCTTCTAAGATGGTCTTGCATGACGGGATCAAATCTTGAGATAAGCTCAACCAGTCCAAGGAAGTTGCCATTATTCCGTCTGAAGATTGTATCTACTGATCCTCGGAATGCCATGTTGTGTTCAGCGAGGTACTGTACAATGGCGAGGAGGCGCTCAAACACATTTTTCCACCTAAGCTTCTCCGTATTGATTCGTTCCTGACTGAGTTGATCCACAGTGCAACTTTTGATCAAACGTTGTTCGAGTTCTAACCATTGGAGAGTCACCTTCAGATGGCCCTGTGATCTTTCGTGCTCAGACAGTCTGGCACTAGTATTCATCCAGTCACAGAATCCTCCACACCCTAAGGCATTGTTGGAGTTTCCAAATAACTTGCAACAGAAACAAAATATCCGATTCTTAAAGATTGAATAAATCAGCCATTTCCGTATACCAACTTCTCCATTTTCCATCCGTCTCTTGTAATGACTTTTTGAAAACTTGCGGCCATTGTCATCTCCGGGAAAGTTATAGTCTTCCTCACACTGTGGTGGGCCTTTACTCACTAGTAAATCTCTGACTTTTGTGCTGACAGTTTCCGGTCATTGACCTGGATCTTTGAGTGCATCCAGAGGCTGATTTTGCAGAAATGGAGTCTGATCCATGGGTTCTTCTTCCCTCTGGATATCACTTTCATCTATCAAAGCTGATGATGATGCATGTGACGGCGCAGGCACATCTTGTTCAGTTTCAGCATGTAGCTCGCGTTTCTCTAGAAATTTTTCAAATGACCCATACATACGCTCAAGTTCTGATTTCCGCTTCGCTTCACGTTGTCTCTTCTGGTGACCGCTGAGATATTTCCGAGCAGTATCTCGCAATCTCTTTGGACGTATCACTGTCAGTCGATATCTGAAATATAACAAAATATATAATTAATACGGAATACTATTGTATATGAATATTACTGTATATGAAGAGTTATTATGACAAGCCGTATTTAATTTACCACTCAAAACCAAAATATTTTTTATACTGTACTCATATATTTGCGGGGCCCCTAATAGCGCGGGGCCCAAAGCAGCCGCTTTGCTTGCTTTGCCCAAAGGCCGGCAGTGTTGTCAGTCCTGAATTTTTAGATTCCGAGTTATGCAATATCATGAATATTGGTACTAAATTATGTTATCCTATTTCATTTCTAGATAACTGCCTTAGGAAAGCCAAGAATAGGTATTATAATATTGTAACTGTAAAGGAATTTGAGTGTAAAAATATCCTTAGCCTACCTTACCATGTTAATTTTCAATATCTTCCGACTTTACTTAAAGCAGTTGGTATCAATGTAGGCTTTCAGTATAATAATACTGTTAAATCAAGCCTAATGAAGAATAGCCTGAATAATGCGGCTGGCTATGTGTATTCGATCGAATGTACACACTGTAACTCAGTATATATAGGCCAAACGGGTAAAACGTTAGATATTAGGGTAAAACAGCATAAATATGCGTGTAGAACAGCAAATAATTCTAATGCATCGTTTAACGATATGTATAGATGTAATCATTGTATCAAGTGGGATAGTTCTAAAGCACTCGTTAAAAAAACAGATATAAGTGAAAGGAATATTCTAGAATGTGCATTTATCCATTTTAAAAATAATATCAATAACAATGCGGGGATGTATAAAATTGACAATATCCTGTTAAAATACCTTTTGCCTTTAATTAACTCTCGTTAATCATGTGCTAATCTTTTTATTTTTCTGTCCCGTTGTAAATACTCTATGTATATATTTTCGTCATCTCGCCTTCTCCCTTCATTCTCTGACGAGGCGTTGAATTGTGAAATTCATCCCATATATATATATATATATATATGTGTGTGTGTGTGTGTGTGTGTGTGTGTGTGTGTGTGTGTGTGTGTGTGTGTGTGTACACGCCCCGACCTACCTTCTTATCCCCTCCCCCAGGGGTGTATGCCTGATTTTTGGCTTCGATTTTGCTAGCTGCTTTTGAAAAGTCCAGTTTTTTTGACTCTATCTTGATGTTTCCTCCTGCCGGCCTGTAAGTGGCGTTGTCCAAGGATCCAATTTTCGATTTGACGTTTTTAATGTTGGGTGATGCCGATTTTCCCACTTCGACTTTGTTCATCGGAACCGCTGAAAAAAGATAACAAATTCAGAAATGTTTTTAAACACGAAACATTTCGTCTTACAATGATGTCATTGTAAGCATAATCGCCCCACTAAAACTTGACTAAACGAAATAAGAGGGGAAACTTTCGAGATTAATCTCTCCACGCTGGACGTCATTGGACAAACTTCAACAAAGACCAAATGTTGAACGCATCACTTTCGTTTTTAAAATGAACACGCAATAACAGTGTCCATTTAAAGTGATCGCAGGAAAATCATCTTAAACCTATACATACTTCTTTGGCTGCAAAATGCAGAGGTAAAGTCGTAAGTGATTGGATTTCATTGTACATTTATAGTCATAGGCAGATCCAGAGGGGGTCCAGGGGGCTTAATTGAAGCAACGTGGACATAAACATTCAAACGTTTCACCTAACTTCGTTTAACCAGGATGTATGGGGCCTCTAAATTAAGCCCCGTTGTTTCAATTAAGCCCCATGCCTCCCTCCCTCTGGATCCGCCTGTTTATAGTGATCATCCAAATATTGATAGACTAACTTTTTAGAAGACAAATGGTATCCTTTGCAACGATATACCAAACAATGCTCAATAACATATCTATATACGAGTATATAATATAATAATAATAATACAACTCAGAATGGTCCCCTGAGATAACTTTTATGTTACACAGATTGTGCGTGGAACAAGGAACCCTTCTGGGATATTAAATCCACTATAGTTCGAATAAGTAATAGTAAATGGCAAATACAAATGTTTTTCTTTTTCATGATGGAAGCCCAACGCGGGCAACGGGTCACTAGCAAAGAGGCCCCAAAATACAGCTTCCCTCACCAACTATCGGCTAAACAGATAGGACTCAGTTTGGGACAGGGTCTAGGGTTTAAAGCTAACCTAGACAACTACAATCAGAACCTCAATATACGCAAGAAACTCGTTACATTTACGTTGGATTGAGGTTCTGAATGCCGTTGTGTAGGTTAGCTTTAAACCCTAGACCCTGTCCCAAAGCTGGGTCCTATCTGTTTATCAGATAGTTGATGAGGGAAGATATATTTTAGGGCCTCTATACTAGTGACGCGTTGCCCGTGTTGGGCTTCCATCATGAAAAAGAAAACATTTTTATTTGCCATTTACTATTACTTATTCGGACCATAATGGATTTAATATCCCAGAAGGGTTCCTTATTCCGTGCACAGTCTGCGTAGCATATATATATATATTTTTTTTGTATTGGGGCGTTTACCGCCATTTCCCGCTATACGTTAGCGGATATCATGGCGAGGCGGAATATGAGAAAGAGAAACGGAGACGGGGGAAAGGCACTAGAAGTGGGAGGACAGCGGACGACGGGTGAGAAGTCACCTAAAGCTCAGATAGGATGCGAGATTGGGAGAGGAAGAGGAAAAGACGGTCAAGCGAGAAGAGAGGGCTCTCAGCGAGCATGAGACGCAAACGATCGGGGAGGGGGAAATCAGAAAGGAACGGGAAGGCGCGACGACGTACTGACGACAGGGTGGGGCATTCCACAAGGATGTGAGAGATGGTGAGGGGCGACTGGCAGGAGGCGCAACGAGGAGCCTCCTGCCGGAACATAAGGTAGCCGTGCGTGAGGCGCGTATGGCCGATGCGAAGCCGCGCAAGGACGACCTCTTTGTGTCGGGAGCGGTGGAAAGAGGACGCCCAATATGACAGGCGGGGGCGTATGGACCAGAGTTTATTTCCGGTGGCCTCGTCCCAGGACTGTTGCCATACGCGGTCGTAGAAGGAACGAAAGACCTGCACATAGTCAGAGAAGGGGAGCGGGCGGGGGAGGGGAGGCATCGAGGCGGCGGACCGGGCTGTGCGGTCAGCCGCCTCATTACCGGAAACACCAACATGGGCAGGAACCCAGCAGGTGACCCGGATCCGGTGAACGGTGTGCAGGACATGGTACTCCTGTTGAATAAGGCATACGAGGGGGTCCGGGGAATCATAGCGCTCGAGCGCTTGAAGGGCGCTCAGCGAGTCCGAGAAAATGGTACAGGAAGACCGCGAGAAACTCGATACCAGACGGAGGGCTTCCAGAAGGGCAAAGAGCTCCGCGGAAAAGATGGAGGCCTGTACCGGCAGGGGGATACCCCGGGAGGTAGGTGACAGCGACGGAGAGAAGACAGCGGCCGCGACACCTGCAGGGGAGCGCGAGCCGTCGGTGTAAACGGGAACGTCGTCCGAGTGTAGGGAAGATGGGCCAGAAAAGAAGACCGGAGGATGGTAGGAGGAGACTCCTTGCGCAGGCCACGAAGCGTCTGGCAGCGGCAGATAGGGGTGGTCAGCCAGGGGGGCGACAGGTCAAAGGAGAACGGCAGGATAGAGGGTGGGGGGATCCCCAGAGATGAAAAGATCTCGGCCAGAGAGGCAGCGAAATGCCACGTGTCAGGCCGGGGTAGCGCCTGGGAGATCGCGGAGAAGAGTAGGGACATCGGGAGGCGGCAGATGCGAAGGTAACACTTCGCCATGAGAAGCCCCGGCGAAGGGGCAGGGTGGGGTGCCCGCAGTCCACCTGAAGACTAGCGACAGGGGACGAGCGGAAGGCACCCGACGCCAGGCGAAGGCCTCGGTGGAGAAGAGGATCCAGCATACGGAGTGCCGGAGAGGAGGCGGAGCTGTAGACCACACAGCCGTAGTCGATGCGGGATTGCACCAGGGAGGTGTACAGGCGCAGCAGAGTACGCCTGTCCGCCCCCCAGGTCATGTGGGACAGGTGACTCAAGAGGGAGAGGGTGCGGCGAGATGATTGCCGCAACCGCCTAAGGTGTGGAACCCAACCGAAAAATTCGTCGAGCGTCATACCCAGGAATCGAACGGATGGGACGAGGGGAAGAGGAGTGCCGGCAAGGGTAAGGGCGAAGGTATGCGACAGACGGAGGCGCCGAGGACGGAAAAGCATACTGGAAGACTTAGAGGGTGAGAAAGCATAGCCAACCGAGGACGCCCAGCGAACCACCGCGTTGATGGCTAGCTGGAGTCGACGTTCAGCCAAAGACGGGAGGCGGCCAGAGCAATAGATAGCCAGGTCATCGGCATAGAGGGAGCTACGAACGGAAGTAGGCAGGACCGTAGCGACTGTGTTCATCACTAGTGAGAAACACAGGACGCTAAGGACACTACCCTGAGGGACACCCTCCTCCAACGGAAAGCGGTCAGAGAGGGTAGAACCGATGCGGACTCGGAAAGAACGGGCAGACAAGAAGTTATAAATAAAGGAGGGGAGAAAGCCTACGAAACCCAGGGAGCGTAAGCAGTCAAAGACCGCGCTCCGCCGGGTAGTATCGTAGGCCTTCTGGAGGTCGAAAAAGACGGCGAGTACAAATTGACGCCGGGAGAAAGCCTCCTGCACGTCGTGGCTAAGGAGGAGGAGGGGGTCGGTGGTAGACCGGAAGCGCCGGAAACCAGCCTGGGTAGCAGGGTATTGGTCATTCGCCTCCAGGGTAAGGGACAGCCGCGAGGCGACCATCGCCTCCATAACCTTGCAGGCGCAGCATGTCATGGAAATGGGGCGATAGTTCGACGGGAGTGAGGGGTCTTTATCGGGCTTCGGGATGGGGACGACGATGGACTCACGCCACCGGTCCGGGAATGAACCCTCCAACCAAATCCGGTTATAGAGGTCCAGTAAAAAGCTGAGAGCAGAGGGGTGGAGGTGCCGTAACAAGTCATAGGGGATATTATCGGGGCCGGGGGCGGAGGAGCGTCGGGGCGGAGGGCCTCCCGAAGCTCCGTCATGCGGAAGAGGTGATTATAGGGGTCATCCCTATGAGGTGGAAATCCGGTGGTCGCGGCGGGAGTGGGGGGAATCGGAACTGGAGATGGCTGCGAAGTGCGCCGCGAGTGCGTTCGCGACGGCCTCCGGATCGGATACGAACTCGTCGTCCCCGACCCGAAGCACCGGGGGTCGAGGGGGGACACGGGTCCCCTCAAAACTACGCACCTTGCGCCAAACAGTCGAGGGGGCAGTCGAGGAGGAGATCCGGACACGTAACTCCGCCAGGAGGTACGCCGGGCTAGTTTCAGGACCCGACGGGCCACTGCCTTCAGGCGCTGAAACGCTATCTTGTGCTCCAGCTGGCGGGTCCGGTAGAAGCGGCGGCCGGCACGGCGCCGCTCCTGAACGGCATGGGAGCACTCTGGGTCCACCATGGGACGCTTCGCGGCCTGGGGGAGCCAGAGGTACGGGGGATGCAACTGGCGGCAGCCGAGAGGATCTTACTCTCGAGGAAGGCGAGGGCCTCACTAACGGAGGGAAAGGCAGGAATTGATGGCGAGATCGCCGTGCCCCTCGCGTATGAGGCCCAGTCTGCTCGGGCGAACAGCCAGCGCGGGCGGACAGAGGTGGGGGGGGGAGGAGACGGGTCGGGGTAAGACACACTGTGAAATGGTCACTGCCGGAAGAATCCGGCAGGACCTCCCAGGTGAACTCCGTCACGATATCGAGGGAAACCAGGGAAAGGTCGATACAGGTGAAACTGTCGTGGGCCGAGTGAAGGCAGGTTGGGGAGCCATCGTTCAGAAAGGTGAACTCGAGCTCGTCCATAAGGGAGAGAAGGGTCCCGGAGAGAAAGGTGGAGCAAACGTCCCCCCAGACCGGGTCCCGACTGTTGAAGTCCCCGAGAATCAGGAAAGGGCGGGGAAGCTGAAGAATTAGGTCACGGAGAGAATCGGGTGGAGGGCGTACGTTAGGGGAGAGGTAAAGAGAGCAGACCGTGAGCTGGCGCCCCAAAGAAAGGCGCACGGCCACAGCTTGCAGGACTGTACGGAGCGGGAGGGGGCGAAAAGGGACGGAGCGGTGCACGAAGACCGCAGAGCCCCCCCTACCCGCCCCATCGAGAGGCGGGGAAGGGAGCCCGCAGTAGCCGGACACTCGAGGGAGGGAACGGGATCCCAGAATCGTCTCCTGAAGGCAGAAAACACGCCGGACACCTGGAGGCCAGGAGAGAGGAGAGACTCTCGAGGCCTACCAGGAGCCCGCGATGTTCCACTGCAGGAGAGCGAGGTATAGGGAGGGGTAGGAAAGTCAGCGAAAAGGATGGTTATGGGGTGGGTGGGCCGATCGGGCGGCCCGAGATTAAAAAGGGGACTGGAAAGCCCGGGGTCCAACGGGGGACGCCGAACGAGGGCGAAGGCGAGGGTCACCCCGACGAGGGGGCGATGTGGAACCAGACGCCGGCAAGTCCTCCAGAAGAGGAGTCTCCCGGACGTCCGGGGGAGAGCGATGCAGAGAAGGGGATGTGAGGGGTACCCAGAAGGCCCCTCCCTTCACCGGAGGTGCAGGGGAGGCAGGACTACGAGGGGGAGTGGAAAATAATACCTCACCCGGAAGCATAGGCAGGTCGAGGAGAGAGATGGGGCGGGTCGAGCGCGGGGGCGTGCACGTCCCACCCACGCCGACCAGGCGGGCGAGTTCCCCCTCCAGTGGGTCCATCGACCGGGCCGGAGATGGGTGTATCTCAGCCCCCACCACGAGGGCCGTCGGGGACCCCAGGGGGAGCGTGCATAACGGTTGCGCAGTGGGGACGGTGAGGACACCGAGGCGGTAGGGCGAAGGGGGCGTTTATGTTTGGGAGAGGAAGGTGATGCGAGGCCTATGGCCTCGAACCTTTCGGGGTCACTACTGGCGCGGCGCTTGCGGCCCTTACCCCTCCGTCGTGCGGCCCGCATGGGTGACGGCGGATCACAGTCCGGAATGGGGGTGGCTGAAGGCGCCGGTGGAGAGGGCGTAGAAAGGGCAGGGGGAGTTGCCGACGAAGCATCGGCGATCGCGGAGGGAACACGTGGGACGCGCTGGTAGTACGGGGAGCCGCGGTGGGAGTCCGCTGGGCGGCAGAGGATGGACAGGGAGTAGCGGACACGGTGGGCGGAGGCACGATGGGAACGCCGGTGAGGACGGGGTCTGGGCCGGCGGCGGCCGGGAACGGAGAGCCTCGGCATACGAGGCACCACGCCGGGCCTCGTGGCCACGCAACCGGTCTCCGCGCCCCCGAGCGCTGAGAAACTCTGATGAACAGAGGGCCCGAACCTCCCTCTCAAAGAGGAAGGACGGGCAAGAGCGGGATGAAGCAGGGTGTGGTCCATGGCAGTTGGTGCAGGAAGGCAGAGCAGTACAGGGCAAAGGGTGGGGAGGGCCGCCGCAGCGGACACACAACGGGGCTGGCTGACGGCAGGAACTGCTCACGTGGCCAAACCTATTGCACTGAAAACAGCGCGTAGGATCTGGCACGTATGATCGAACCGAGAATTCGCACGCTCGTCTCTCACCAAAGCCCCAGAATACCGAAACGGGGGGCACCAGTGAGTCGAACGTGAGGAGCAGGCGAGGAGAAGGGGCGGATGGGGATCGCGATTTGTCGGGAAAGCGATATACTCTCACAACACCCTGGGAGGCGAGGTCAGTCTGGAGGTCTTCCACGGGATAGGTAGAAGACGAGCGGCGTAGATTGTGCCCTGGCACTGATTGAGACGGGGGTGGGGGGACACCGTGATCCGCAGCCCAGGACATTGGGGATAGCGAGCAGAGAGGAGGTTTCGGCAGAGGAACGCGACCTTATCAGAATGGAGCCATCCCTCTGAGGCCGAAGGTCGAAACGAGCCGTCCCCGTCACCCCATGGATCGCCCGAAAGAGGCGTTCGTGGTTAGTGGGGAGGGGCTTGGAGGAGGAGGGGCGGAGGACGAGGAACTTGTCCACCGTCCTAAGGCCGAGCGAAGCCGTCGGGCCAAACACCACCGGTACTTCGAGGGGACGGGAAGACGAAAAAGGCGGACGGCGACGTCGGGTCCCACGTCCCCCAGGGGCCGAGGAGGCCGGTGGCGATGAGGCCCGACCGGAGTGGGAGGCGACCGGGTCCGCAGGCTTCCCATCTGAGGGCAAGAAAGCAGGTGGGTCCCTATCGGGACGTGGAATATGGGGGGATCCAGGGGTCGTGGGGTCCACTGCAGGTCCATCCGCCGCTGGCGGGGTCGGGCAGCGGCGCCACTAGCCTGGGAAGAGAGGGAGAGGAGGCGTCGGCCAGAAGAGCAGACGGGGTGGGCGAGGGCTGCCGACTGCCCTTACCAGACCCAGGGTCCAAAGAGGTAGTCAGAGGGAGGTCAGGTTCACAAGCCGGGTCGTCAACAAGGTCCATTAGATTTGTAAATGTTTCCATAAAAAATGTTATTTTTGTTCGCGCCCGGGGCCGCGGGGAACGATTACCCGGGGCCCAAGGGGACCAAGCGCATGCCGGCGGGGGATGGGTGCCTCGTCCCATGTAGGTACCCCCGTTTCAAAAGGGGCCTTGCAGCGTCGAAAGTTCTCCCCCTCCGGCAGCAAAGACCAAGGCCCCCAGGGTCCCAGGCCCGGGCACACCTACCAGCCAACTAGTCTGGCCCCAGCCATGGGGGCGAGACCCCCAGCGACCAGCCCCGGCAGCCCACGGGGCGCGCGAAGTGTCGGACCGAGAAGGCAGAAGAAACAGAGGGGCAAGGAAGAGGGGAAAGAGGGGAGGACAGGAAAGAGGGGGCTGTAGGATAGCAGGGTATGCTAAAAGTCTACTTCGCAACCGGGCGGGGGACCCGGCAGGGCCCCCATCCGCGGCTGACCCCCCTCGCCACATGGAGGCAGGAGCCCGCGGGCGATCCACCCCAGAAAGACCGCCCGCGGGGAGGGGGTATATATATATATATATACATATATATATATATATATATATATATATATATATATATATATATATATATATACACACAAAAGGTGGGCAGGACCGAGTTTTTTAAGCAATTCCGGACGGTCCGGTCCGGACGGTCTTTTTTAGTGATTTTAGTGTGTTTAGTGATTATTTGAAGTTCTAAAGAAGATGCTAGTCTTGAAATGCTAGTCTTCTTGAAGGGAAACTCAAGCATTTAACTTAATAACTTTTTTTCATCATTTATGTACCCTATTGTGTTAATTATAATTTACGTTAATAAAATTAAAGATTTCCGGTGTCTTTAATTTCATTTTTCATTTTAATCAAATTTTTCACTTATATTATATATAAGGACCGAGGACCGAGTCGTTCCTAGGCCCTATCTTCAAAAAGGACCGTGACCGGGACCGTCGGTCCAGTTTGAGGCAAGGAACGGGACCGGAACCGTCGGTCCTTTTTGAGGCCCGGGTGCCCACCTTTGTATATATATATATATACGTTAAGGTTTAAACGCGTGAATGCGCCTCGGTGGTGTAGTGGTTAGCGTCGCTGACTACGAATCCATCGGCCCCGGGTTCGAGACCCGACGGCAGCCGGCGCGCAGCAAAACCCAGCTGTTCATCCTTCCACACAATAAAGAAAGTGGTTGGTAGATAAATGGGTACTCTAAGTGGCCTAGTGGTTAAGATGCTGGGCTGCTGATGGGGCGTGGTTCGGATTCCAAGTTAAACTGTAGGTCTAAGGTGGAGTGAAAAGCTTGACCTTCGTCAGAATGAACAATTCGGGCGGAAGCTAACCAAAGGTTATATAATATATATATATATATATATATATATATATATATGCACTAAAATCACAGAATAACACGTGATCTTATTAATAAGCAAACAACCACAGGAAAAGGAAACACGAAGTCCGAGCGCTTTCGTGATATATTCACATTATCTCCTTGATAATGTGAATATATCACGAAAGCGCTCGGACTTCGTGTTTCCTTTTCCCTGTGGTTGTTTGCTTATATATATATATATATATATATATATATATATATATATATGATGAATAAAACCACGAAGGAAAGGAAACACAAAAAGGTGCTCAAGCGCTTTCGTCTAATGACATCCTCAGGAACACTGAAGTACATAAAAGGTTACGGCCTATATATAGGTTACAGAAAGGAAAAAAATAAATAAATAAATAAATAACATACATACACACAAACACACACATATATATATATATATATATATATATAATATATATACATACATATCTACACACATACATATATACACATATATATATGCAATAAACGGAGAAGTAAAAATAAAAATTAAAAATTAAAGATTAGAGGATTAACAAAGAGGCACAGATTTGTAAGGAAAAATATCGATTTTTAGCACAAGATCAAATGAATTAAAAATACAAATTTATACTTGAAATCTACCCGGGTTTTAACACCTTGCCTTTTAGAGTCAAGTTTCGATATATATAAAAATAAAATGAAGATTAAAAGTTAATAAAGTAGCATACAAGTTTACCAAAGATTGAGTGTCCTACCCTTTTTATCTAAATCTGTTTTAAAAGAATTCAAAACAACAGGATCGAGTTGAAAAAGACCTTTGCTTATGTTGAAGTTATTTGAAAGTTGGATAATGGCAGACTCAAGAATATTTCTATTGACAATGTTGCTAGAATGAAATAACACTGAAGCATTATTCCAATCAATATAGTGGGATAACTCTGACAAATGGACGAAAAGAGCACTGGACAACTGTCCTGTTCTAACGGAATATTGATGCTGTTTTATACGTGTGTGCAAATCCTTTCCCGTCTGACCTATGTAAAAGGAATCACATTGTTTACACCAATTTTATAGATAATGCCTGAATTATTGGTAGGGCTATTTTTACTATGATATTTTTCACAATATTGTTATATGAAAATACTACATTAATATCCAAAAGTTTAAGTACATTAGCAATGCCTAAAAAGCCCGGGAAAAATTGAAGTACTAAAATATTTTTTGACAAAGTACGAGTGTTATTATTGACACGATAGAAAGTTCGTTTTGCCTTGTTGAGACAAGATTCCATAAACGCAGGTGGGTAACACAGATCACTTCCAATACCGTTGATTTTTTCCAATTCGGCATCGATGTATTCCGGACTGGCGATCCTAAGGGCGCGGAGAAACATTGATGAAAAAATGGCCTTCTTAGTGGGGGTGTCATGTCCCGAGTAAAAGTGTACGTAGGACAAATTGTTTGTTGTTTTCCGATAGATACTAAACTTAAAACCTGGGCTTTCCCTATGTACCCGCACATCCAAAAATGGGATTGAATTGTCTTGTTCCACTTCTAAAGTAAACTTAATGGAAGGGACTTGATCATTTAACTGAAGGAGGAAGTTATCCAGGTCACGATTCATGGGCCAGATACACAAAATATCGTCGACGTACCGCAACCAAGGGATGCCAACCCCAGGATTCTCGGAATGTAAGTAATTTCGAAAAACTCCATATAAATATTGGAGAGGAGGGGCGATAAGGGGTTGCCCATGGCCATCCAAACACTTGTTGATAATACTCGTTATTGAAAGTGAATTTACAGTCTTGATGCAAAGCTTAATAAGTTCCAAAACAATGTGTGAAGGTAGTGGCAGGTCATACTTATGTAATTCTTGGGAGAGAAAGTCAAGCATATCGTGAGTCGGCACTTTTGTAAACAATGAACAAACGTCAAAACTGATCAATCTATCGTTAGTTTCAGTACGTGCATTATCAATTTTTCAGTAAGATCCATGGAATTTTTTACATGTGAATCAGAGATAGTTCCAAGAATGGGGGACAAGACTTTGACAAGCCATTTGGAGAGTTTATAAGTATAAGAGCCACCGAGCTAATAATAGGGCGCATAGGGTTACCAGGTTTGTGGGTTTAATAAGACCGTAAAGGTAGGGCAGAGAGGTGAAGTGGACATGAAAAGCGGAATTAAGTCCTTATGATCTTTGAGAATGCGTTTCAAGCACTATTAAATGATTTGATGACGTCATCCTGCGGGTTCTTCCTAAGTTTGCTGTATGTGGCGGGGTCCTGGAGAAGCTCGTCATCTTTCTGATGTAGTCCACTTTGTCCATAATAAACTATGGTGTAGCCTTGTCTGCTTTAGTAATATGGAGCTCCCCATCTTTTTTAATTGAGAGAGGCCAACGCGAAAACGTTTAGGAAAGTTATCTTCGTAATTACCATTCGCCGCACTATAAACGAGGCCTTTAACTATGTTAAACAAATACTGAGGGAGATTACACTGTTTTTCAAACACGCGAGACTGTAACAAATTTGTAAAGCCGAAGGTTTTTTAACAATAAAAAGGACATACCATATCCAAGGGCACTTTTTGCATCGTCACTAATGTTTTTCGAAGAAAGGTTCAAAACACACTTTGAGCTTGCTTTTTTACTCCACTGACTATTTCGAATGAGACTTTTAATTTTCCGATCCAAAATGTTACGAAGTGAAGTAGTTCTCCGACGCAACTCGTTGTAAATTTCATCAAACAAAGGTTGGATCCACGGTTGGGGAATAACGGTTACAAAATTATGTTTGGCGATGTTTAAATTTTTGAAGGCGGACCACTCATTTTGTCTGGTGACTTCAATATGTTTCTTTAAAATTAATCTGCTGAAGTTGTTGAACGGATGGTCGTCAATTTGTCTGAGGCGAATCGGAAGCAGGGATTTGGGAAGAACTTGCTCCTCTAGACAGTTAGTAAGAAACTTCGTCGGATACGAATTGCATGCCCCTTCATTAATGTAGAAGAAAACACGGACACAAACGGAGACAAGAGAGGGAACAGCAAGCCGAAGGAACGCGTGGTGTTCATTATATGAAAATTATTTCACGAAAGTAACACGTGAAAAATATTTATGATGAATAAAACCACGAAGGAAAGGAAACACAAAAGGTGCTCAAGCGCTTTCGTTTACAAATGTTAGTCTCGCGTGTTTTGAAAAACAGTGTAATCTCCCTCAGTATTTGTTTAACATAGTTAAAGGCCTCGTTTATAGTGCGGCGAATGGTAATTACGAAGATAACTTTCCTAAACGTTTTCGCGATGGCCTCTCACAATTAAAAAAAGATGGGGAGCTCCATATTACTAAAGCAGACAAGGCTAACACCATAGTTATTATGGACAAAGTGGACTACATCGGAAAGATGAACGAGCTTCTCCAGGACCCCGCCACATACAGCAAACTTAGGAAGAACCCGCAGGATGACGTCATCAAATCATTTAATAGTGGCTTGAAACGCATTCTCAAAGATCATAAGGACTTAATTCCGCTTTTCATGTCCACTTCACCTCTCTGCCCTACCTTTACGGTCTTATTAAAACCCACAAACCTGGTAACCCTATGCGCCCTATTATTAGCTCGGTGGGCTCTATTACTTATAAACTCTCCAAATGGCTTGTCAAAGTCTTGTCCCCCATTCTCGGAACTATCTCTGATTCACATGTAAAAAATTCCATGGATCTTACTGAAAAATTGAATAATGCACGTACTGAAACTAACGATAGATTGATCAGTTTTGACGTTTGTTCATTGTTTACAAAAGTGCCGATGACGATATGCTTGACTTTCTCTCCCAAGAATTACATAAGTATGACCTGCCACTACCTTCACACATTGTTTTGGAACTTATTAAGCTTTGCATCAAAGACTGTAAATTCACTTTCAATAACGAGTATTATCAACAAGTGTTTGGGATGGCCATGGGCAACCCCTTATCGCCCCTCCTCTCCAATATTTATATGGAGTTTTTCGAAATTACTTACATTCCGAGAATCCTGGGGGTTGGCATCCCTTGGTTGCGGTACGTCGACGATATTTTGTGTATCTGGACCTGGATAACTTCCTCCTTCAGTTAAATGATCAAGTCCCCTCCATTAAGTTTACTTTAGAAGTGAACAAGACAATTCAATCCCATTTTTGGATGTGCGGTACATAGGGAAAGCCCAGGTTTTAAGTTTAGTATCTATCGGAAAACGACAAACAATTTGTCCTACGTACACTTTTACTCGGGACATGACACCCCCACTAAGAAGGCCATTTTTCATCAATGTTTCTCCGCGCCCTTAGGATCGCCAGTCCGGAATACATCGATGCCGAATTGGAAAAAATCAACGGTATTGGAAGTGATGTGTTATCCATCTGCGTTTATGGAATCTTGTCTCAACAAGGCAAAACGAACTTTCTATCGTGTCAATATAACACTCGTACTTTGTCAAAAAATATTTTAGTACTTCCATTTTTCCCGGGCTTTTTAGGCATTGCTAATGTACTTAAACTTTTGGATATTAATGTAGTATTTTCATATAACAATATTGTGAAAAATATCATAGTAAAAAATAGCCCTACCAATAATTCAGGCATTATCTATAAAATTGGTGTAAACAATGTGATTCCTTTTACATAGGTCAGACGGGAAAGGATTTGCACACACGTATAAAACAGCATCAATATTCCGTTAGAACAGGACAGTTGTCCAGTGCTCTTTTTGTCCATTTGTCAGAGTTATCCCACTGTATTGATTGGAATAATGCTTCAGTTATTTCATTCTAGCAACATTGTCAATAGAAATATTCTTGAGTCTGCCATTATCCAACTTTCAAATAACTTCAACATAAGCAAAGGTCTTTTTCAACTCGATCCTGTTGTTTGAATTCCTTTAAAACAGATTTAGATAAAAGGGTAAACTAAATCTTTGGTAAACTTGTTCTACTTTATTAACTTTTAATCTTCATTTTATTTTTATATATATCGAAACTTGACTCTAAAAGGCAGGTGTTAAAACCCGGGCAGATTTCCAGTATAAATTTGTATTTTATAATTCATTTGATCTTGTGCTAAAAATCGATATTTTTCCTTACAAATCTGTGCCTCTTTGTTAATCCTCTAATCTTTAATTTTTAATTTTTATTTTTACTTCTCCGTTTATTGCATATATATATGTGTATATATGTATGTGTGTAGATATGTATGTATATATATATATATATATGTATATATATGTGTGTGTTTGTGTGTATGTATGTTATTTATTTATTTATTTATTTTTTTCCTTTCTGTAACCTATATATAGGCCGTAACCTTTTATGTACTTCAGTGTTCCTGAGGATGTCATTAGACGAAAGCGCTTGAGCACCTTTTTGTGTTTCCTTTCCTTCATCATAAATATTTTTCACGTGTTACTTTCGTGAAATAATTTTCATATATATATATATATATATAGTGAGTTAGTTAGTTAGTTAGAGGCGGGGCCACCAACTTGACCTTCGTGTGAAGAGAGACCAACACACGGAACTTAAACGAGGTTAACGAGGAGGTATATAATTTTTAAATTAAGATAGTTCACAGAAGGCTTCTTACCTAATTTTCAAGTAATAATATATATATATATATATAATTTTATATATATATATAATTTTATAATATATATATATATATATATATATATATATATATACAGTGTATATATATATATATATATATATATATATATATATATATATATATATAGCCACCAGCTTGACCTCCGTTTGAAGAGAGACCAACGCACGAAACAACACAAGGTTCATAAGGTAAGGTGTATATATACAGGGCATCCCATTTATTTTGCACTTTTTTCCGACTAAGATACCGCTTAAATGCTCTCAAGATAAATGGAACACCCTTTATTTATATATATATATATATATATATATATATATATATATATATATATATATATATATATATATGGGATGAATTTCACAATTAAACACTGAAATAAATGAGATAGAAAATCCACAAGGAAAAAGAAAAATGATTCGAAGGCTTTTCGTGTATTCAGAATTACACCTCGTCCCTGACGAGGTGTACTTCTAAATACACGAAAAGCCTTCGAATCATTTTTCTTTTTCCTTGTGGATTTTCTATCATATATATATATACACACACCTTTGTTTAGCTGCCGCCCGAATTGTTCATTCTGACGAAAGTCACCTTTGTCAATCCACCTTAGACCTACAGTTTAACGTGGAATCCGAACCGCGCCCCACCAGCAGCCCAGCGTCTTAACCACTAGGCTACCTACAGTACCCATTTATCTACCAACCAATTTTTATTTTATTGTGTGGAAGGATGAAAAGCTGGGTTTGCTGCGCGCCGCCTGCCGTCCCCAGGTCTCGTTTCCGAGGCCGACGGATTCGTCGCTGACGTTAACCACTACACCATCGAAGTGTTCTTTGATACAGTTTAGTGAAGGGTTCCTAATGCATTTTCTGATGGAAGCGTAAGATAAAACTAGTTTCACTCAAAAACTAGAGTTGAAAGAAAATTTTTGGTTTTCCGGATGGTGAAGTGGTAAAGAGACGCGCTCGGGACGTTGCCTCGCGACGCACCTCCCCCATATATATATGAGGAGGGGAGAAAGAGAGAGAGACGGAGGGAGAACCGTTTTTGTATACTTAAAAAATTTAAATTCTTTACAGAGTTACTTCTATGAATACAATGGACGCGTGTTAAGATGTAAATAAAAAAAAAAAACATAAATAAACTAGTTTATTATATACAAAAAACTGAAAGGTTCAGTATTATTATTGTTTCACGTTAAGGTTTAGTAATGTGATTGGAAGAGTTGACGTGTATCGTACCGTGAACGTTAAATGATTCAAAAGGTGACTTCGCTTAGGTCACTTCACTTAATGTCTTCTCTTAAGCTCAGACTAATTTATTCCTTACGTTTGCGTTCTGTAGAAGCTGTTGACTGTGGCGTTCTTTTCATTGGAGAGGGATCCACGGAGCGGGGCTGCCGCTTTTTGGGAGAGACTCTTCCATCCTTAGGGGGAGCTTTGGCTCCGTCCTGCTGTTAGAAAAGGGGGCGTCAGCATTAGAGATTTTTGTGTGAATTCAACGCTATAGCAAATTATTATTATTTCAGCAAAATTGCTTTGGGTTCTTCTTCTACGTAGTTTTTTAAACGCTAACCTAAACGCCTAGTGAGCGTCTGAGACTATCAACTTAATAGACCCTTTCTCGTTTCCATGTGACGTCACAAGCAGACGAATTTCTGGTTGGCGGGAAACAAATTCTACCCAAATAATATGTAGAATTTATCCGAGATATACAACCATTATCATTTATTTCATTCATCTGAACTCCAAAGTTTTTTACTTTTTTGACTATTTTTCTTGGCATAACATCTAACTCTGAAGGAAAGCCTAATTTCGATGAAAAATTATGTGGCAAACAGAATACATTTGCTGTTAAAATAGGCATATTTTTGTTTTGCCAACCAGATAGCTCCGCCCACCACGTCAAAATGTAAACAATGGCTTTTTATGCGGAAAAAGGTTCGTACATTTATGGAACCCTTTTTCTCATATCTACTAAAATTGTTGAACAGTTGCGTTATAGCCAAAACGTTAATAAAGAACTAACTGACGGTCATAATAAGAGTTTTAATGGTCAAGACTAATTTTAAATCAAAGCATACACTGTCTCATATTTTGTTGCTGTTGATAATGCGGAATAAAACGAAATCCATGAGCTAAAGGGTCATAACACAGAATAAACCAAGGTCTTTGCTTTATTCACAGGCAGTAAAAGATGCATCAAAATAAATAAATAATAAATAAATAAATAAAAAAAATCCAGTATGGGATGTCATATCTAATCCTAAATAAGAACATGTACCAAAATCACGTCTCTGATGTTAGTGAATTTATTGGCTATTACTATTGGAAAGAATTATGCTTTTTTTACGTATGAATGGCACTTAAAGATTTACGATGTTCTTCTCTTGACCACGTTAATAAATTAATTAATTAATAAAGAATGTTGAAATGTAAGTGAAGAAGTCTATCTATGTTGGATTTATACGTGGATATGAAAGGTCTCTACATCTATGATGGCTTCTAATGCTTTTTCCTAAAGGTTCCGAAGAAAATTCATGTCATAGTTAGCGGATGTAGAGGAAAAAATCACAAATATTCTAATATTAAAATGTATTTAATTCCACTTTAGTAAATGTAGAAACAAAGAAAATCTATTTACGAGAGTCGCAATATGAACAGCCAAGAATAGTACTTATCTAGTTGCTATGAGAGTTAAAATGACTATTATCGGGACTATTTAACATAAATACAGTACCTTCAAATCAGTGTTCGGGTTGCATAGTATTAATTCCATAGTTTCAACTAGTCCATTAGTATTAGTTATTATGATAGTAGGATAGTTTGTAGTAGTGAGAAGTGAAGACCTAAGCTATCAACGATAAAAATTTATATAGGGTCTATAATAATTCCTTAGTTCTAGAACTATTTCTACGCGCTATTTATCTATCAGCTCCAATATTTGTAGATATTAAATAATGAAGTAAAATACTAAAACTACATTTATTTCCTGAGACCGACTCACATTGGTCTACAAAGTGTTAAGTGTCATTATCATTAAAGTAAACAAAGGTTTATAAACATTCTTCATTATTAAATAAACCATTTCCTTTCTATCATAGAATGTCTGCTATAAAACCAAAAGGCAAAACCTCTTTCTTAACCAACTGCATTGGAAAGGCTTCTAATATTATCGCGTATGTAAACCCGAAACCGCTATCAAAATGACTTTCCCCTACTGCAAACTTTTGGCTTCACTCAATATTGGTGGCTATGATGGGGAAATCGAAGAATACCTTGTTTGGCAACCCTCAAAGGTTAGGTTCGATACGCTATAGGTTTAAGTTACATAAAAAAAAAGGCAGATTTACAAAAATTCTAATAGGAAAAAGTGTGAGAATCCTTTCAACGGCTCGTGACGTCACGGACTAGAAGTGAAAAGCGGGAAAGAGAGGAGGGAAATGGGGTCTTAAAAGGCGCGTGAGAATGCGTCGAAAAAGGTTTATGAAAAAGGTCTATCTCTTAAGTATGATAGTGAATGAGTCTCTCATCACAGACAATGAGAAATTTTCATACGGACTATCCCTCCCTCATCGGGTAAATAACTGCTATTATTTACCTTTGACTGTGTGTTTTCATCCACACCGCTGTCGTGACCTTCTTCTGAAAATAAAAACAAAATATATTAATACAATCATGATTATTAAAAGCCTAAAAACAAAAGCAAAAAAAAAAAAAAAAAAAAATTGAAAACGTATTTAAAAATGAAACGACAAAATCGAACCTGGAAGAAGTTTTTTGACGGCGTTCACAATCTGTTCATGTTGTTCCTTCAATTCTTTTTCTTGCTTTAATTTCGATTGTTTTAATTTGTCGCTCCGTTTTTGTTCTTGTTTTAATTCTGTTTTTGCTTTAGTCGGTTGTTTATCTTCTGTCTTTGTTTTCTTTTCTTTTGTTTCTTGTTTAATTTCTTTAATTGCTTTATCTGGTTTACTCGTTTTTGTTTCTTGTTCACTTTCTTTAACTTCTTCTTTGCTCATTTTCCCCTCTTGTTTACTTTCTTTAATTTCTTGTTTAATTTCTTTAGTTTCCTTAGCTTCTTCCTTACTTTCTTTAACCTCTTGCTTAGTTTCTTTTACGTCTTGTTTGCTTGCTTTCACGTCTTGCTTGCTTTCTTTCACGTCTTGCTTGCTTTCTTTCACGTCTTGCTTGCTTTCTTTCACGTCTTGCTTGCTTTCTTTCACGTCTTGCTTGCTTTCTTTCACGTCTTCCTTACTTTCTTTCGCTTCTTGCTTAGCTTCTTTCGCTTCTTGCTTAGCTTCTTTCACCTTGCTTACTTTCTTTCACGTCTTGCTTACTTTCTTTCACGTCTTGCTTACTTTCTTTCACGTCTTGCTTACTTTCTTTCACGTCTTGCTTACTTTCTTTCACGTCTTGCTTACTTTCTTTCACGTCTTGCTTACTTTCTTTCACGTCTTGCTTACTTTCTTTCACGTCTTGCTTACTTTCTTTCACGTCTTGCTTACTTTCTTTCACGTCTTGCTTACTTTCTTTCACGTCTTGCTTACTTTCTTTCACGTCTTGCTTACTTTCTTTCACGTCTTGCTTACTTTCTTTCACGTCTTGCTTACTTTCTTTCACGTCTTGCTTAGCTTCTTTCACGTCTTGCTTAGCTTCTTTCACGTCTTGCTTAGCTTCTTTCACGTCTTGCTTACTTTCTTTCACGTCTTGCTTACTTTCTTTCACGTCTTGCTTACTTTCTTTTACGTCTTGCTTACTTTCTTTTACGTCTTGCTTACTTTCTTTTACGTCTTGCTTACTTTCTTTTACGTCTTGCTTACTTTCTTTCACGTCTTGCTTACTTTCTTTTACTTCTTTACTTTCTTTCGCTTCTTGCTTAGTTTCTTCTACCTCTTGCTTAATTTCTTTTACGTCTTGCTTAATTTCTTTTATGTCTTCTTTGCTTGTTTTTACCTCAGGCTTGCTTTCTTTCGCGTCTTACTTACTTTCTTTGACGTCTTGCTTATCTTTTACCTCTTGTTTGACTTCTTTTACCTCTTGCTTGACTTCTTTTACCTCTTGCTTGACTTCTTTTACCTCTTGCTTGACTTCTTTTACCTCTTGCTTGACTTCTTTTACCTCTTGCTTGACTTCTTTTACCTCTTGCTTGACTTCTTTTACCTCCTGCTTGACTTCTTTTGCCTCGTGCTTGCTTTCTTTTGCCTCGTGCTCAACTTCCTTTTCCTCTTGCTTAATTTCTTTCGCGTCTTGGTTAACTTCTTTTGGGTCTTGCTTAGTTCCTTTCACATCTTGTTTGCTTTCTTTCCCGTCTTGCTTTCTATCTTGAAGCGTTTCTTCCTTTTTAGGGTCGACGATTCCCATGTCTAGAAAACTGGTAACGATGTCTGCCATAATGGCGTCCGCAACTTCGTCTTTACTCGGTTTACTGAGGACGATTTCGTCTTCGAATGTATCGTATTTCCCGCTCGCTTTTTCTTCCTTTTTCTCCTCTATTTTCCTCCATTCTTCTATGAGTCTATCGTCCTTTCCCATCTCGCAAACCTTCCTTACCACCACTTCCTCTTCCACAACCTCCTTTTGCATCTGCACATCCTTTTCTTCTTTAGCTGACACTAAATCGATCTGTTTGGCTTCTTTTACCCCTTCGTCTATCTTTGAAGTTTCAACTATTTTCTGACAAGTTTTGTCTTCTTTATTAAGTGTTTGGTCCACTACCTTTGAAATATCACTAGGTTTCTTTGAAGTTTCATCCATTTTCTTTGGAGTTTCGTCCGATTTTTTTGATATATCTTCCGCTATCTTCGAAGTCTCATCCATTTTCTTTGGACTTTCATCCGTTTTCACCGAAACATCCTCCGCTTTCTCTGACAAATCGTCCACTTTATTTGGAGGTTCAGCCTTTTTGTTTAGCGTTTGGTCCGTCACCTTTGAAATAACTCCCGTTTTCTCTGAAGCTTCATCCGTTTTCTTCGAAGTTTCACGCGTTTTCTTTGGCGTATCAACAGTTGTCTTCGGAGTTTCGCCGGCTTTCCTCTCGGTATCTTCTGGTTTCTCTGAAAAATAATCTATTATACCCGAAACTTCATCGGGTTTTGTAGAGTCAGAAGGGGAAAGCGACTCTTTTATATCAGGTTCAATACTTATAACTGGTTTGTGTTTCCGTTCATCAATTTCCTTCACAAACGGAGTTCCAGGTCGAAGATTTTTTACATCTTTCCGGGCAGTGTCGCTTTTAAGGTTATCATTTTGATTGTGAATATCATCTTTTCCCGCATCTTTCGCGCATATCGCTCACTTTTGCCATTATTAATACTATCTTTTGCACTATTGTCGACCTTAATAGTATTTTTGTTATCTATTAAAGAATGAGGGTCTTCATTTTTCTTATCTTTTTCAGTATCATTTACTTTTGCATCATCTTTAAGTTTACCTACGTTATTTTTTACGGACTTTATGGAATCTGTGGTAATGATATTTTTACCATCATTTACGGCTCGTACATCTTTCGCGACATCTGACGTCGCTGTATTCACATTATTTCCATTCGCGTTTACAGATTTTGCATTATCGAAGGAAGTCGCGGTTAAGTCCTCCTCCAAATTCTTATTCGCTTTAGTTTTACCTTCAACGTCGTTTCCACTGTCAGTCAAAGGAGTCGCCGATTCTTTGACATTATTTGCCTTATCCGTTGTCACAATTTTATTTAAGGTCTCATTTCCATTCGTAGATACAACTTTTACATTATCCATTTTTTTGGCGCATTTACTAATTTTATTAATGTTAAGCAGCTGCGGAAAATTGAGACAGATACTACGTACAAAGAGAACCTTTTCGTATTAAAAATTAATGGTAACTGTTAGGTAATTCGGGATTGTACCTACAAATTCTGAAATATTACCACGTAAATTTAGGTTATAAATAGAGATGAAGAAGTAATGGGAAGGTAAAAGGCATTAAAGAGGGAAATTGTGAGCTATGTGGGACTCGAACCCGCGTTGCGTAGTTCAGCGGCAGCACTCTTACTAATCAGAACCCCGAAAAAGGCTCATTCGAACGAGGACAATATTTATACTGTTTCCCTTCGAGCTAGCGCCCGTAACTCACCGGTAACGCCATTTCCCTATAAACGAAGTGAAGACTCTAAAGTCGGGGGTTCGACTCCCGATGATGCTGGTAATAATAATAATCCAGGAGTTAGCGCAATCGGCTGCATTAGTTTGGCCTGAGCCCCGCGCCAATTTCTGGCGGCTCTCACCGATTATTATGCTCTCTTCATCTCCCTCACCTTCATAATGCGTTCGAGTCCCGATAGTTCCTTATTGCGTTTTCCCTTTCCATCTTATATAAGTGCGGTTATTGCACTTACAAAAGGTTTATATAAAAATTATGCAATTACGCATTTAAGAAAGAGAATCAAAATGGCAAGACGAATAATCCTAACTAGTTTTAACACGTTAATCGATATGCATTTAGATGCAAACCGAATTAAAAAAAAATATCTATACTAATTTACATTTATTTTTGGCAACGGGATGACTAATTACATTCTCTCTGACTTTCAAAGAATGAACTGTGCGGAATTTTCAGCCACCTACGTTTGGGAATGTTCACTGACCATGATTCTTGTAAAGTTAACCGACCCTCTGTAGTATAATATACAACTTTAATTATTTTCAGTAAACGTTTAATTTTTGGTGAATAACGTTCCAGCTCTTGTTTCCTGTTAATATAATGCTCGACACATTTTATCGGTTTTCATAGGATAGTTCACTATTAAAACTATAATCATGGTTAGGTATACCAACTCCTTAACTGTACTGGTATTGGTACTTCTGGTATGTATCCTTGCCAGGTATGACGCGGATAACATAAACCAAGGGTGCTCTGGACGTCGATCGCGGTCGATCGGTGGACCGTTAAATCGTTTCAAGTGGACCACGGAAATTTTTTAAACTTATCATACGGTTAACCTAGGGTTAACGCCTCTCTAGGTAGCGACAGAGAGAAAGATCACGCTGCTGCCACTCGTAATTTGTTTGTATTCCTATTCCTGAATCCGTCTTTTTTTTATTGCTTAATGCACTCTACATATATTTTTATTCGTTCATTTCTTTTTTTAATTATGCACTGATTTTGTTGAGACTTCCAGTTGGCAATGCTCACCTTCTTCTAACAAGTTTCGCGAACAGTATCGTTCATCGAGTTGCGTCACACATTCTTACGGTACAAAAGTTGTCGGTTTTACGCGCTGTGAGTGACGGATATGTCAAACTTGGCAACACCGCAGTCATTCCGCGAACCGACAGCCGTTATTATAGAGTAGTCAGTAGCCTGAAGGTTGTTGCAAAGAAAATAAGCATATTTGAGTGTACTAAAATTTCTAAAATTCTAAACTTGTATCGAAAAAAATTATTCCAAACGTAGGTTTCCAGTGAATTTTTCAATTAAAATTTTAGTGGATGGCTAATCATGAGTGTCGGACCAAACAACAAAAACACAAAATCTCATAATTTTCACAGTGAGTTCGATAGGAAGATTATTTTTTCACAATGGTGAATTCAAAGTGTGTATGTTTCATTTGCCATTTGACCGTAGCTCTTACTGTTCACAAGAAATATGAGAGCGACTTCCCAGCCAAAAGTGAACTGCGAAGAGCAGGCGCGGATCCAGGGGGGGGGGGTCGAGGGGGTCCGGACCCCCCCCCCTGCTCACGGTGACCAACGATTTTTCGATTGTGTTTGTTTGCTCCTATATATGAAAAATAAGACCTGAAGACTTAAAATGGCTTAAGGTACATGTATCCCGGTTGCCACAAAATTAATTTCCTTAAAAAGAATAAAGAAAAAAAGTTTATGTCCGATCCTGAGACATTTCAGACCTGGCCTGGGTGTGTGAACAAGCAGGATTTTGATAACGGGAATATACTTCAAATCCATCTAAAGCTATCTTCAAATATGAAAATTTCCTACCGAGGGGGGGACACCACCCCCCCTCGGGCACCCCCCCTGGCGCTCGCTTCGCTCGCGCGTCCTCGGCCTTCGGCCGAGGACATATCAGTAACGAGCCCCACCAAGACTGGACCCCCCTCTGCTTAAATTCCTGGATCCGCCCCTGAAGAGGAAGATGAAGGATGAAGATGAAGGAATTGAAGACGAAGATGAAGGAATTGAAAATGAAGATGAAGGTGAATTGAAGATGAAGATGAAGGAATTGAAGTCTCATCTTGCTGTCCAACAATCTATATTTACTCGGCCCATCGAAAAATCAAAGGTAGCCACAGTTGCATCCTTCCGAATGAGTCTCGTGTTAGTTAAGCGTAAGAAACCGTTCGAGGATGGATGGAGACATGGCAAAAGATGCATTTTCGGAGGCAGCAAACTCATTGACTGATCATTTCAAAAATAAATCGGAAATAATTTAAGTTATTAAAGAAATTCAGCTATCAAGACACACTGTTACGCGACGTTCAGAAATGATGGGTGAGGATCTGAGAGTGCAATAAATAAAGATATAAATTAGTGCATTTTCTTTTCACTTCAATTTGATGAGTCGACAGATGCTATTCACACATCCCAGCTGCGCATTTTCTAAAAATATTTAAAAAATGTGACTGCAAAGGAAGAATTGCTCAAGATCATACCGTTGAAGAGAAAAACTCGAGGAGAGGACATTTTCCAGGTACTCGAAGACTTTAATAATACTCAGTTACCCATTAACAAACTCGTGTCCATTACCACCGATGGAGCTCTGGCCATGACTGGCCATACTCGTGGTTTCGTTGCTCACTGCAAAAATGATAGTGATAACTTTCATAGTTATCATTGCATAATTCATCAACAGGTTCTGTGTAGTTAAAAATGCTGAATATGAAAATAGTCATGGATATTGGGCTCAAGATCGTATGTTCTATTCGGGCAAGAAGTCTGCAGAGCTGCCTATTTGAGTCTTAACTGGAAGAAAGTGAAGCCGAACACACATACCGTTTGCTACGCACTGATGTAAGATGGTTTGGTAGGGGATAATTTCTTCAGAGATTTAGAGGTTTGTTGGCCGAAATCAGAGTTTCTAGCCTCAAGAGGTGATGAATATAAGCAGTTGGAAGATGAAGTGTGGTTATTAGATTTAGTTTTTTTGACTGATGCACTGCTAAGCTGAACGAACTCAATAAATTTAGAGCTTCAAAGAGAAGATAAAAATATTGTCCAAATAATTAGTTTTGTGAATGCCTTTAAACAAACAATTAAAACTGTTCTTCTCACAACTGCAGCGAGACAAACTGAGGTATTTCACAAATATGATGTCAGAGCTAGAAAGCCGGGAAAAAGAACTACAAATTTTGGCAATAATCGTTATGTGGAACGGGTGAACAGCCTCATCACAGCGTTTGAGAGGCGCTGCCAAGATATCGCAATGCTAGAACCTGCACCAAGACTTACGTGTTTTCCGTTTGGTGCAAACGTAGATGTTGAAGAAACTGCATTAAAAATGGCGATACTGTTTCACATGACACATCTTACAACGAAAGTGAAATTTTAACACTGCAAAAAAAACCTTCAGATCAAATCTAGGGCATCCGATAAAAATTTTTGGAATCTTCTCGTGGAGGAAAAATATCCAAATCTGAGAAAAGGTGCCACGTATGATATTCGACATTTTTTTTGGTTCCACGTACCTCCGCGAATCAGCGTTCTCAAATATGAAGATCATCAATATCAAGTAGGCCTACCGATCCACTCTAACATAATTATCTGGACGCCTGCTTGAGGCTAGCAATCACGAACTATAATCCAAACTTGGCACAGGTTGCTAACGCCATGCAGTACAAATCAGCTACGTCTATTTGATAATGTAAGAATCAAAGAATATCTTATTATTCTATAATTATTTAAATAAATGTATTTTGCAGGAATGACGAAAATGTATTGGTGTACAAAAAAAACTTTTTGCCAATTTCAGTGCTGGTATATCGCGTTAGGATGAGGCTGGCAAAAGTAGATCTTAGGTACCTAAAGTCAAAGCACTCGTAAGGTAAACCATACGTGGTGTTAATTTTGTTTAATTTAAGCCTAAAAATATACGCGAGAATTAAGGATTCTACCAATGTTATTTCAGTCCTATCCGAGTTTACATCTAAAACTAGGATGGTACTCTTATCAGTAACGTTCGAGTGTACGGAAGACAGTATCGTTACTCTAAGGAGATACGCTCAAACATTTAAATCGCGCGGGACGGTCACAACATTATAATTAATTTAAAGTTTAACTCTTTCAATATAGAATTTCCTACCGGAATAAAAGCTACAATCCGCCGTTTCGGCAAAAAACCGGCATCACCAATCGGCGCCCGATGCAATGAAACAGTTGTTAACCCCTTCAGACATGGCGTCCGATACTGTGGACAAAATGTACACCAAAAAGTATAAGATTTATTGTTATTCAAAACCAAATATTTTAGTAATAAGTCACTTGCACGCATTTACGGGTATTTTGGATTCCTTTTCCCACAATTAAACTAAACCTATATTAAACATACAGATACATTTGTAGAAAAGTTGCATTTTACCACCATTTATATTATTGTGGTTTATATTATTATTATTATTATTATTATTATTATTATTATTATTATATTCACTGAGTGAAGGGGTTAAAGAAATACAAATCAGTGGAAGCAATGACGATGAACATGTTTTGTTCAAAGAATGTAATGATGGAGTTGTTTAACCTCCTTCGCAACATCTAAGCTCATATGAGGAAGGGGCTCTACAGTTTTAAGTGGGATCCGAACTACTACTACTACGGGTAGCTACATTATCTGGACGCGGAGGCTGGATGGTTCCCCATCCAACTACCTCCCAAACCCTTAACTTCACTGATCGACGGGAAGCGGTGTTACATTGGCCGCGACGTAGCCCAAGTTTTAAAAAAGTAGCTTTAATAATAATACCGTAACTTCATTAACGAAAATGGGTAATCAGAGAAGGCCTATGTATGTTTTCCTTTATTGCCATTAATTTTATTATTCGTAAACATTGTTAAATTTTTTTAGTAATTTTAATTTTCATCCCGAGGGCCGCGGGCCGCCAGTTGGATACCTTAAACTTATTTGTTACTTCGTTTGTGTTCTTCATTTACGCGATTAACATGGATTAATAACCTCATTTTTCCGCAAGTTTTTTATTAGTGATTTAAACATTACTACTGTGAAGAACATACAAATAAGGTGTTAATTAATCTTAATACATACACGGGACTACATACATTATTAAACACGCATTTCTCATTCTCTAAAAGGATTGGGGACGATGCTGCAATTCCAAAACAGAGACAGACAGTCCAATGAAACAATTATGTCGTTGTACAACGCTACATTTCCAGGCTGAGATACGCAGTGTTCTTTGCATACTAGGCATTTAGCGCTAATTTGCCGCTCGAATACTACGTATCAAGGGAAGAATTAACAAACTAAAATACATCTACCAATGTACCATCTACCATGTAATGTCATGATCGCGTGATACGTCCAGCGAATGGACTTATCACGCGGGCTACAGGCCCTCAAGGTTCTGAATTATTTGATGCGTTACCACTTGAACCGTGTTGTAAAATCTGACTTTATCTAACTAAAACCGCCTCAAATGGTTTAATATAAGATAATTAGGCTCATATCCGACCCGAACTACTCTATAAATTTAGAATTATCATATATCTGACCATTTCAACAAGGTCCAGAACAGCGTGTCCTTATTCGATCAACTGACAGAATTATTGGATTCCGGTTATGCTTTATCTAAACTAAGAAAACGGAATAAAAAACAATGAATTTTGTAATATGGATACATTGTGGTTTAAATTTATAATACACAATATATACGATAATTTATTTACCCAAATTATAAATTTTCGAATCGGTGATTAACCCATACCCAAAATTTATTTCATATCTTTACTCTCTTTCGAATTCTGACCAAGGAAACTGCAAAATTTGTACTTTGCAGCAATGTAGCGAACTAGTGTATACATTTCAGTCTATAAATAATAATGATGACGTATATACTGTTCAAATTTTTACGGTTCGACCAAATAATTTTTCTGAACCAATACCAGCAATGGAAATTTGCTTTTTCAAACTACCGTAATTGGACCGTATCTGATTTCTACGAAATCAGTTTTGGTAGAGTTACCATATTCAGTGGAAACTCTCGGATCTAGAAAGGCGTTTTACTGTATACTTTTTCTGCCATAAACTTTATATTCGTCACTTCATTCGTTAGTTCCGGAGGATTTATGCACATTTCGTTGATAGACGGGAAAATATTATAATTAACTTAATTTATTAATTATTGACGATATCATAATTTAACTCAACGTTAACTTTCTTCCAACAGAGATTTCGAGCCTTACTCTCGCATCTAATCTCTCACAAACTCCATTTGTCAGATCTCTCGCAAATAGGCCGCAAAAGCTTTGGCTAATATTCTGATTACCAATGAACAGTTGGTAATCATTTATGAGTTACGCGTCCTCTCAGCTAGAGTACTGCCCTCGCGTGGGGAGAGGTTGATCTGAAATAACTCGATACTATTGTCGGACGACACGACCTATGTCACTAATTAATAATAGCGAAATCACTGAAAAGTTTGCAGTTTTAAGCGCCCGGCGAGATATTGATTCACTTTCCCTCTTTTACAGATACTCGTTTGGTCAGTGCTGTGAAGAAATTCAATAGTGTCACCTCTTCACACCTATTCTCGGCGTAAGAGGAATGTTGGGAGTGCGCGTGCGTTTGTCATACATTTGCCACAACGAAAAACTTTTGTATATCAAAATTCTTTCATACTCCGAACTTTTGTTCCATTAACATACTGACGCCGAGTACTACTTCCTTTCCCGATACACAATCTTCAACAGTTTAAAACTTATTTCTATCTTCTTCCGTTGACAAGGAACGTCGATAGATGAATGGGTTTTGTTAGGCCATCGAACGGGTCTTTTCCTTTAATTATTAAGTTATATATATATATATATATATTAGGGTGGTCCACAACAGCGTTTTTTGGAATTTTAAATTCGGTCACATCTGCCCTTATTCTATTCCCCTACAAGAATAAACGTGCCAATTATTATCTTTGCTCTATGACCTTTTTATGCACTTGCTCAAAATGAAACAATTTGAATAATGACTTGACAATTTATGACGAACATTTATTGAACAAGGATAATAATGACTTGACAATTTATGACTATATATATATATATATTATGAAATTATAACAGCGGAACAAATAATGCACACAGTTGAAGATCTTTAGGTCTTCTTGAGACCAGTTTTAGTCGGCTCTTTGAATTCCTTGCGGTGCTGAGCGACTGCGCGGAGAAGGTACAGCCTTAATGAGCGCAACTCCTCTTTCTGCGCAATCGTTAACCACTGCCATCTTCTCTACACATTTCTTCATTCCTTGGTAAGCTGGATCTGTGTTCCAATCATTTGGTGTCTTGGACAGTAATGATTGCGCCTGTTCACTTCCGTGCTGCATGACGAGGTTGAAAAAGATTGCTGAACGTTTGGTGGCATAGAATTCCAAGGATTGCTCGAGGAGAACGTTTTTCCGTCCACGCGCTTGAGTCCTTTTCCTTTTTCGGGAACAGCTACGATGTTGTGAGCAATCCTCTCCTTCGTGGACGCGTGAACTCGAGGATCAAAGAGTGCCAAGGGGATTAAGTGCTCAGAAATGAACCACAAATGGCGCTTCATCGCGGCAAATGCCGCGTCGTTCGTCTTTCCTGGGTGAGCTTTCAGCTGGCGCAAGAAAGTGAGGTCATTCAATGGAGCCATGTATGCAACACTGGCCTCGTTCCAGTAGCGGCCGTAAAGGAGCGTGATAAACAGGCTTAGTTCCTCGATGTTCCGTTTCTCGGTCTGAAGCAAGGTGAATTGATCTCTGAATAGGAACACCTTGAGCGTGTAAATGGCCTTGGCCATCCATCGCGCATGGTGCATGGCTCCAGAGCTTCGAATTCTCACAGGACCGTCAAGCTTCCCTCCCAAGAAAAGGAGGCAGAGAAGCATCAGTTCATCATAGTCGTCCCGCTGGCTCTTCTTCTTGACAGCCTCCTTGTAGTAGGAGACCATTTCCTTCCTCTGCTCTGCTGTTTCAATGAACAGGCTGTCGGGTGCACTCTCGAACTTGCTGCGATCAATGAAAACCCAGTGCTGCTTGAAGCGCTTGAATAGGCCAATTTCAGGTCCACTGGATGTTCCGAAACAAGCAGCAAGGACGACTTCTACCACGTGGTGTCGGCAAGCGATCCACATCAGATCAATACCCAACTCCTTTTCAATGAGAGTACAAGCTCCAGCATGAAGTCCCGTATTGGACGCAGTTGTATCAAAAACAAGACCTCGAACGTTGCCCCTCAAAGACAGTCGTCCACAAGCTTCAGGCACGCCTGAGACTGAGATGCTCCAGTTGCAGCAGCTACCATTGGAACTCCAAGGAGTTTCTCTTCCCCGTTACCGGTTACAAGCACAGCCACACGGTCCATCACCTCTAACCCATGGGAGATATCTGTAAGCAGTTTACTATCCCAGTGCAAGAGAATGGGCTCATGGGTCTTGAAAGTGGCCTGATCTTCGCGGCACACCGCTTCACGTGTACATTGTCTCACGCGACGAATGGTGCTGCGTGAGTGTGACATTTCGTCCAAGTTGTGCCCCAGCGATTTAATAGTTGCTGCGACCACTGCCATTCCTTTCTTGTCACTGATGTTGTGGCGATCGAAGGCTAAGGAAATGTCAGGCGTGATCACAGACTTCAATCGCTTAGGAGTGGAACGTTTTCGTGCCGACTCCTTAAAAACTACAGGATCTGAATCTGATGATTCAGATGTGCTTGAAATAGAAGCCTCCAGTTCACCCTGGGACCATCTCGCATCCGCCTCGCGCTTGGCCTTCTCATCTCGGTTCATCTCCGCCTCACACCGAATCCTCTTCCTCGTTTGTTGGTCAGCCATTTTCTTGTCAATCGGGCCAAAGCTGGAGGAAGTGGGATTATCGAGCTGAGCGACAAGGAAGTTCTTGTCCTCCTCATTCATCATGGTCTCGAGGGCGTCATGACGTGAAAGATCGAACACATCGTCAAGGTTTCCGCGAAATATGTCCTCCTTCATTCTGTAGGATGGGAAATTCTTTGTGCGGTTCTTCTTCAGCACCTTGTATTGCTCATACAGTTTCAGGAGCTTCTTCTCAGCGTATCTGGTATCCGTCATTGGAACGTTTGCTTTTGTCCAAAACGGGATCAAAGCCTCAATGGTCATCACCGCACTGTTATATTCTGTCTTCCTCTCCTCCAGATGGTGGAACATGAATTTCCGGAGGACTTGAAGCTTGGTAGGGAGTCCTGCCCTAGTTAACTTCTCCTCCGCCTTCGCTAGTAACCATACCTCACTGCTAGACCGTGTTTTTGATTGCTTCGGCGGCATTTCTACACATTTCTACAGAAGAAGAAGCCAAATTTAGTCATACTATAGTAATCAGTCATTAGTGAGACACGTCATGCATGATTGAGCGACCTCTTAACGACACCGTAGACCAACCATACTTCACACAGTTATTCACACTAAGTGTAGGAACAAAAGCAACAATGACCCAAAAGTGAAATCTCAGATGCTAAATTTTCCTTATGCTTGTGAACCACCCTAATATATATATATATATATATATATATATATATATATATATATATATATATATATACCGAATACTAATACTAGGTGCAAAACTATTCGACGAAATAGCGAATATTAGTTTTATTTGTTATTAGCCGTCAATGTAAGAAATTGAATAGAATTATTGTCTAAGCAAAATGTGTACTCCCTGGAAAGAAGAAGAGAGAGGTACACCATAATCTACATATGGAAAATGATCGAAAAACTGGTACCAAACCTAAAACTAAACCCAATTACCATCCAAACAACGCTGGAAAATAGGAAAGGTAGAATGTGTAGTGTTCCCAAATTAAAGGCCGACGAGAGACCTCCTCAGCACTGAAGGAAAATAGGTTGATTGTCAGGGGCCCGAGACTTTTTAACCAGCTTCCAAAGGACCTCAGAAACGTTACGGGGGTCAAAGTTGAAGTCTTCGAGAGAAGACTAGAAGCCTGGCTCAGGACGGTACCAGATGAGCTGGGTGTACCTGGTTATGTGCGGTGGAGCGCGAGAGAGCAACTCGCTCCTTCACCAAGCCAGGCGTAGAGGCGGGGCCACCAGCATGACCTTCGTGTGAAGAGGGACCAACGCGCGGAACCCGAACGAGGTTAACGAGGTAAGCAATCGCGAGCCGAATCTGTTCGCATTTTAATTATTCATCTCTTGCCCGTGACAGACTTAAGGAAATCAAGAAGGAACATACTCCAATTTACCCGAAAACAATCTTACTCGTACGAGAGACGTTATCAACCGATGGAACTCTACATTCTATACGCTACAACGACTTCTTCAACAAAAAACACCACTTGTTGCACACGCCTCGGACTATGACGTACGACCCCTTAATAACCGTCACTGAACTCTTATTCAGCGTGTCGTAAAGCTTCTTAGCCCATGTAAAACATTAATGAATGACTTTTCCTCTAATTATTCTTGTCTTTTCATGGTGTCTCCCGGCATAACGAGTCTCGGGGTATTTTTGCGTGACATAACTGATGATACAGTTATTAATATTATGAAAAGCGATTTAATAGAAAATTTACAAAATCGCTTCAAGCAGTGCTCACAGGTATGTAACTAAATCCGAGCAGTCTATTAATTAAGTGGGGATTAATTGTTCATCATCATCATCATCATCACGCAAACTAATCTATCTTTATTCATTACGCGCGATACGTCCACACCATGTTTATACGTGAATACACCGTATTATTCTCAAATAATGGAATCCTCCATGATTAGTCGAAGAGAATGTCCTTTCATCGGCTAAAATGCCATTGACATTGACACGCAAATTCTCCGTTATTGCGACAATATTTGTAGGATTTTCTAGAACGGATTAAAGTGGATCGAACAGCTGGTTTTTGTCAAGGTTTTCTTCCAACCACTTTTGTATCTATATTTGTATCTATAATAAATAATGTATGCCAAATGCGTAGTCCAAAAAAACAATATGCGAAATGTACTTTATCTTTATTATAGTTTCCTATTTAAATGTTGCGTTCCTTCATCATATTATATTATCTTAAAACAAACGGTTTATTCACCCCCCCCCCCCCCCAAAAAAATAAGGGTTACTACCGCTTATTTCTTTAATACGGAGACTACACAGAGTTGACAAAAGTAAGTAGACACCTTCAGGTTTTTTTTTGTTTTTTTTTCAGTTTTTTATTTGATGATAAAATCAATAAATAATAAAAAATGTATTGAATCAATATATTTAGAATGGTGTTCATTTTCCATTTCCATTATGTAAAGGTGACGCACGTTCTGGCATTCCATTGATGAGCTTTGCCATTTTTTTTTTTTTTTTAGGATGATCATCGTGGTGTATATTTAATTTTGTCAACCCTCCGTATCTGCATAGAATGAGGAAGAGAGATGAGAGAAATAAGTCTATCTATAAAAAAAACTTTGCGGTTTTGAGCGGAATTGAGCGGAGTAACAAATATCTCTTTCGCTCAGTCGCCCGTTATGATTGGCTGACTGGCGTAAAGTGGGTGAAAAAAAAAATTACGCGAAATGAATGACCCAACATCGGAATTAAAGTTGCTATAAAACGTATTAATCCTACACTATACAGCAACATCACTGAACGTAACTATAATATAGTGAATGAGTTCGTTTTACTCCAAACATACGAGTGTAGATATAAATATGCCAAAACGCGAAAACATTAATTTTATATGTAAAAAATTACAATTGCCGTACTAAAGGTTTTTAGATCATATATAATACAATAGGAAAAACAATATTTGAAAGCATGCCAGAAGAGACCATTATTCCTTATATTAGATGACTTTAGGCTACTTAATTTTAAGGAATGCGCATCAAATAGATACCAAAGTAAATACAAATTTATATAAAAAAGTTTTATATACCGGGTGTCCGAGAATTATCTGTACAATTTTTGGCTATTATTAAAAGTCAACCATGAAGTGTAGGAATTCCAGTGTTGTCCCATTTTACAGAGAATCTCATTAAGTTTTTCCTGATACCACGTTTTGACAAGTTGTTTAGAAATGTACGCGGGTGACAGACATTGATGATTTAAAAGCAAGAATCACAGCTGCTATTGAGCGAATTGATGTGGATATGCTGCAGCGTACATGGCAACATTTGGAGTATCGATTGGATGTTTTGCGAATCACTAATGGTGCACATATCGAATGTTTGTAACAACGTTACTTTAATAAAAGAAACTTTTGAAAATACAGATTCTAAATAATCTTGTTTAAGAATTTTACGTGTGTTATCAAGAATTTTATTAAAAGATGAAATTGTACAGATAATGTTCGGACACACTGGAATTTCTAAAAAACTTGTCAAAACTTGGTATAAAAAAAAACTTAACGAGATTCTCTGTAAAATGGGACAACACTGGAATTTCTACACTTCATGGTTGACTTTTAATAACAGCCAAAAATTGTACAGATAATTCTCGGACACCCTGTACCTATATATATATATATATACTGTATATATATATATACGAGGGTGGGCTGAAAAGTAATGCTTCCACTTGAATAATTCTGGATTATGTAGAGGTAGCCAGATAAAACCAGTTTCGTGCTGTAACTTGATATCCCCACCCCATTCCAGATTGTGTAGAGGTAACCAGATAAAACCGGTTTTGTGCTATAGCCTAATATAGCCTACACTCATTCCACACGTTGGTTCAGTATCGATTACAATGGAAAGGAGTAAAGACGTTCGCTTCAAGCAACGTACCGTAGTTGAATTTTTTACCGCGGAAAGTGTTGCTCCCATAGACATTCATCGGCGAATGCAAGCTGTGTACGGCAAACAATGTGTTGATGTGAATACCGTTCGACGTTGGGCAAGGCAGTGAAAAGAAGGAGAAGTAGGGCAAAAAGATTCGCGAGACAAACCGCGAAGTGGAAGGCCTGTAACGGCAACGGACGAGTCTCATCGGAACTACGTTGACGAACTGATTCGTGGAAATCGTCGCATTAAACAAAATGAAATTGGTGCAATGCTCGATATCTCCAAAGAGAGAGTGGGACACACTATCAGTATTCTCGGTTGCCGAAAGGTTTGCGCCAGATGGGTGCCTCGCATGCTCACTGCCGAGATGAAAACTGAGAGACTTAGGCATTTGCATCTGCAGCACTTCGAAAATGAAGATGAATTTCTGTACATCATTGAGATAGGAGACGAGACGTTGGTCCACCATTATGACCCTGAAAATAATCGGCAATCCATGGAATATAGACACAAAAATTCAAAGTTAAAAAATCGGCTGGAAAAGTGATGGTAACTGTTTTTTGGGATATCAATGGTGTTGTTCTCGAAGACTTTACGGAAAAAGGGACAACACTCAACTCCGCACGTTATATTAAAACGCTGAAAAAGTTGAAAAGACGGATCAGGAGAGTTCGCACCCACAAAAACGCAGTCATTGTTCACCATGACAACGCACGGCCTCACACCAGTGTTCAAACGCGAGAAGCAATCGAGGATCTGCAATTCTCCGTCTTGTCGCATCCACCATATAGCCCCGATTTAGCACCAGGCGATTTTCACCTCTTTCATAAACTTAAAGACCATCTCCGTAGAAATCGCTACAAGTCTGACGAAGAAGTTAAGGCCGCTGTGAAATTTTGGTTTCGTAGTCAAAGCTCAGAGTTTTACCAGGATGGATTTCAAAGACTCATTTATCGTTGGCGTAAATGTATCGAGGTAGAAGGTGATTTTATAGAAAAGTAAATGTATTGTTTTGAAGAATAAACACTAAGGTACATATCTGCTTTTGTTTCGATAAAATCCTTCAACCCGTTTAAAATTTATTTGAGTGGAGGCATTACTTTTCAGCCCACCCTCGTATAACCTTTGGTTAGCTTCCGCCTAAATTGTTCATTCTGACCTCCACCCGATTCTCCACCTTAGACCTACAGTTTAACGTGGAATCCGAACCACGCCCCACAAGCAGCTCAGCGTCTTAACCACTAGGACACCAGGCAACCCATTTATCTACCAACCACTTTCTTTGTGTGGAAAAGATGAACAGCTAGGTTTTGCTGCGCGCCGGCTGCCGTCACCGGATTTCGAACCCGGGGCCGATGGATTCGTAGTCAGTGACGCTAACCACTACACCACCAAGGCGCTATATATATATATATATATATATATATATATATATATATATATATATATATACTGACATTCCCATATTAAAAGGAATATATAATAAACTAGAAGAAATTCAAAGAAATTTCACAGCCAAAAATGATGGTTGCAAAGAACTCAACTAGTGGGAAAGACTACATAAATTAAATCTATATTCGCTGGAAAGAAGAGAGAAATAAGCCATAATTTACATATGGAAAGTGATCGAACAACTAGTACCTAACCTCGAACTTAACCCAATTACGTATCATCCAAACAACACTGGAAAATAGGAAAGTCAGAATGTGTAGTATTCCCAAATTAAAGGCCCGACAAGGGACCTCCTCAACACTGAAGGAAAATAGGTTGGTTGTCAGGGGGCCAATACTTTTTAACCAGTTTCCAAAGGCCCTCACGAACGTTACGGGGGTCAAAGTTGAAATCTTCAAAAGAAGACTAGATGCCTGGCTCAGGATGGTACCAGATGAGCCGGGTGTACCTAGCTATGTGTGATGGAGATCACGAGAGTGCAATTAGCTCCTCCACCAAGAATATGGGCCCCAAGAGGTGGGGCCACCGGTTTGACTTTCGTGTGAAGAAACCAATGCACAGAACTGCTACAAGGTTACGATATATATATATATATTACAGTATATATATATTACGCGTGATCGGTGAAATTATGCATTTCATGAAAAACAATATTTTGCGTTTTTCATGAAATGTGCAGGGCGTTTGCCAATTTCATGAAACAAGCAAAAGTACTGCATTTTTTATGAATTACGCAATTTTGGTGTGCGTTTTTCATGAAATCAGCAAAGGATGAAATGACAGTTACGTGACCAATTTCAGTTTGCGTTTTTCATGAAATCTGTAAAGAAAGAAATAAGAGAAGAAAGTTTATTTCATACAGAAACAAAAGTGTTCTTCTTAAGCTAATAAGATACATTTTTACAGGTATGACGAGGGTGGCGTGAACTATTACATAGGTTTCTAGCTTTTAGGAAGGAGCACCTGAATGCCCGGTTAAGTTAAATGAATGCTCGGTTAGGTTAATTGTACGCCCTTGACGATTAGTTAAGTCGTGATATTTTCGTTAAAACTAAGGAAAATATCGCGACTTAACCTAACCAATCGTCAAGGACGTACAGTTGACCTAACCGGGCATTCACTAATTTTACCGTAGGTTTCGATATATATATATAAAAGCTACGCTTGAAAGGACATATGTTGTTTCCTGGATGGGATGAAGGTAAGATGACTTACAGTATGGGACATGGCCCAGCGACGCGGAAACGAAACCTCCTCTGTGTCGCACATTTTACTTCAATCTCCGTATTAAAATCAAACTATACGGTTATTGTAACTTTCTATAATAAGTAAATCAATAATATAATATACAGTGTGTGTATATATATATATATATATATATATATAGCGAGGAATAGGAGGACGAAAAGATGGTACATGTTTATTAACAGACGTTTCGGAAAAATTCTATTTCCATCATCAGTGCTAAAAAGTTTAAAAAACAAATAAAAATAAATAAGTGTAATAAATAAAAACGAACAATAAATTAAAATGGTGCAACAATTAGCGAGAATTAATAGTAAGTTACGATATATATTAAATTAGAAGATTAAAAATTAAATGATATAAAGTATAAAAGTATGGACAATAAGTAAAATATAAAACGGATTAGGTGAAACAGAATTGAAGGGTTTCTTACCAAATTGTTAACGTAATGAGAGACTACTTGTACAGAAGATTGGTAATGGTTGCCTCTTGAAAGAATTCCATATTAGAAAGAAGGAGCCGGGCGGAGTGATGGTGGATTTCTTTTGAGTTTGAGAGTTTATTTGGCAATGTTTAAATTGAAAGCGGAACTGTAATCGTTGAGGGTTGGCTGGATACTGAGGATATAAAGGGACTCAAGTATGCGGAGGTCGATTAGTTGGTTGGCTGAATTAATGATTTTGAAATTGGAGGAAAGTAACGGGTCGTTATGAAGGTGGCAGTGATCCCTTATTGCTGATTTAGAGGGTTTGTTCAAGGGCTGTGAAGTTCTTGTAGAAATCCCACGATGCTCGTCCACTCTTGTTTGATATTGGCGGATGGTACTGCCAATATAGTTCGCTTTGCAGCGAACACAATCAAAAGCGTAGATAGTGGACGAAGCAAGTGGCTGGGGTGTTTTTTTCTTTGTGGTTGAGGTAAGATTTGATACTATTGTTGTTGGTGAAAGCGAAATGAAATTTAATTTGGGGGTAAAGCGGGGTGAGTAAGAGACGGAGTTCTGAAAGTATTTTGTGGCTAATGTGCTCGTAATAGGGGAATGAAAAATATTGTAAGTCTTTTTTAAGTGGGAACTTTAAGGGGGGGGGGGTTGATAAATATTATTAAGAAAGTTTCTGGTTAAAGATTGTAACAGATGTTTTGGGAGAGTTATTAATGCTGAAGTTAAGAATTAATTCTATTTCATGGTGGAAGGATAAGTACGAGGAGCAAAGATGGTAGGCACGGTGGATTAAAATTTTAATACTGTTTATTTTATATAGCGAAGTGATGTGGCTTAGGAAATTAGTACCCAGGCCTGTGTACGTGGGTTTTCGATATATGGAAGTACTAAATTTGTTTTGTTTAGTTATTGTAATATCTAGGAAGGGAAGGGTGTTATTGGATTCGTCTTCTTTGGTGAACTTAATGTTTTTATGTTGGGAATTAAGGTAGTTAAGAAAAAGGGGGGCGTGGTTGGCATTGTGAAAAAGGAGATACGTTGAACGATATATATATATATATATATATATGCCCGGTTAGGTAAACTGAATGCCCGGTTAGGTAAACTGAATGCCCAGTTAGGTCAACTGAATGCCCGATTAGGTTAATTAAATGGCCGGTTAGGTCAACTGAATGCCCGATTAGATTAATTGAATGCCCGGGTACGTTAATTGTACACCCTTGACGATTGGTTAGGTTGTCATGATATTTTCGTTAAAGCCAACGAAAATATCACGACTTAACCTAACCAATCGTCAAGGGCGTACAGATGACCTAACCTGGCATTCAATGAACCTAACCGGGTATTCAATAATTTTACGATAGGTTTCGTAATGATCTTGACGACGTCATTTAATGCTTTAAAATTAATTATTTAATTTATTAACACCCACGTGCACAACCTCGGGACCTAATCAATATGTGTGTGAAGTTTCATGTTTGTAACTGCTTCCATTTTGGAGTTATGGCTGATGGCTGGAACACACACACACACACTTACACACACGTCTTTTTATTATTATTATTATTATTATTATAGATAAACAATACACTGGTACAAATTTATAACCGAGAGACTTCCGAAAATCAACAATTTTTGATAAAGAAAAGGGGAAAATTGGTTTTGTAGGCCTAGGGGGTCCGAAATTTTCATAAAATGGAAAATAATTGCTATTTTCTTACTTACAGCGACAGGCATAATGATATTAGGATACCTAATAGAAATTTTGTAATATTTTAAAGTGGGGAAAATAAATAATTTTCTAAAAATTATCTTCAACTATAAAAGCGCATCTAATCAGATAACTTAATTAACGTATTTCTATGACAACTAAAAAATAGAATGATAAATCAATATCCTATCAAATTGTTTGTGTATACGTAAAATTATTTGTACAAAAGCCACAGTAATAAAACGCACAAAAGTCATGGTAAATAATTTCGAGTGTGGCTCGTTTAACTTTAAACTCGTGTTTATTTAAATTGCCCGTTTTAATTATGTAATTTTTTGTATTGAATCGATAAAGAAATCTTTTGTGAATCGAAAAATGTTAAAATTATGACAAATATCAAAATATTTTGTATAAAAATCATTGAAGTTTAAAAATGCCTGTTTGTTTTTAGTTTTTGGCAAAAAGTTCTTTATGAATTTTAAAAATATATACTTTTTTAAAATTGAATCGATAAATAAATCTTTTGTGAATCGAATGATATTAAATGTTTAGTAAATATTGACTTATTTTGTGCCAAAATTATGATTAAAAATGAAAAATTAAAAAAATGCGTGTACAGGCATGGGAAGAACTGTACCCCTAAAAGGGGGGAAGGAATTATGTTAGGGAATTTTTTTTTTAGCATGGGCACTGCACAATAAAAAGACGCATCGAATGGTGAAAACCGCATTGTTCTACACCAATTGTAGCGACCTGTAGGTGTGCGCAAAAAAACTTATATATATATAACTTATAAGGCTTCATTTCTGAAATAGTATATTAGATTACGTTAACAATTTGGTAAGAAACCCTTCAATTCTGTTTCACCTAAACCGTTTTATATTTTACTTATTGTCCATACTTTTATACTTTATATCATTTAATTTTTAATCTTCTAATTTAATATATATCGTAACTTACTATTAATTCTCGCTAATTGTTGTACCATTTTAATTTATTGTTCGTTTTTATTTATTATACTTATTTATTTCTATTTGTTTTTTAAACTTTTTAGCACTGATGATGGAAATCGCTAAGCTACGCTTCCCTAAGAACAAACCATTCAACCAAGTTATATATATATATATATATATATATATATATATATATATATATATATATATACTGTATATATAACTTGGTGGAATGGTTTGTTCCTGAGGATGTCATTAGACGAAAGCGTTTGAGCACCATTCTGTGTCTCCTTTCCTTCGTGGTTTTATTCATCATAATTATTTTTCACGTGTTACTTTCGTGAAATAATTTTCATATATATATATATATATATATATATATATATATATATATATATATATATTATGGCTGGGGTCAAATACACTTTGCCAACTACAAATACAAGTATGGTAATTTTGAAATTATCAAATACAAATACGCACTTGCAGCTTTTTTATTTGATAAATACGAATACAAATTGTTCAAATACAAATACTATTTTCAAATTGGCCACTTGTGACTTCTATCAATTAAATATTTCTTCCCGTTTTGAGATTGTTCAAGTTAAAAGTAAACAAAAGTGAGCATTACTAAAAACTATTTCGTTAACAATTAGCAAAAACAATTCGTTATTGGTTAATCTTTACAAACATTAACTCTTCAAACCGCTCATCAAACCTACTGACTCGCTGAGGTGTTGTATTTGACATGTATCTGAGCAAATACGACAAATACAACGATCAAATACAAATACACATCCTTCGATATTTTCAAATATAAATACAAATACAAAAAACGACTGTTTTAATTACAAATAAGTATTTGACCCCAGCCCTGATATATATATATACAACTGAAAACCGAGGCACCTCCCAGGAATCAAACCCGGGATCATCCAATTGCCGGTCGGATATGCTAACCACTACACCAAGATCCCCGATCAGTCAGAACTCGTAATTCTCCTACATACGAGCGGAATCGAATGCCCTGAGGGGGCACCTTCTCATGCCGTACATACTGTATATACATTTTAACTGCAAACACGCAGTATAATTAATGTAAAGAACGACGCTTGTGTAGAAGAGCGTCCGCACAAGATGAGGAGGGAAAACGAGCAAATAAAAAACGAGGCACTTCCCAGGAATCGAACCCGGGATCATCCAATTGCCGGTCGGATATGCTAACCACTGCATCAAGGTCCCCGATCATTCAGAACTCGTAATTCTCCTACATACGAACGGAATCGACCGGCATATCCGACCGGCAATTGGATGATCCCGGGTTCGATTCCTGGGAGGTGCCTCGTTTTTCATTTGCTCGTTCTCCTCCTCATCTTGTGCGGACGCTCTTCTACACAAGCGTCGTTCTTTACACTAATTATACTGCGTGTTGTTTGCAGTTAAAAAAAAAAATATATATATATATATATATATAATGTTGACGAACAAAGAAGTAAGTTAAAAAGGAAGAAAAAGAGAATAATAAAAAAGATAATTTCCCCTTTTAAGTGATGAGAATAGATTAGAGCAACAATTTAATATAACGAATAATAAAGAAAAGATTGAAAATTGCTCGTTTCGAATGACGAGTAAATATTACGACTCATTAATCAAAACACATTCATTAAATTAATTATTATTAATAGGAAATTATTTTTACTGTTCAAAAGAAGAGAATTGGGATCAGCGTCGAGAATGGTTGTAAAGTGTCTCACTATCAGTTATCTTTGTTTAGTAATTAAAAGAAAAGTTACGAGCGTATATTAGACCGGCCGCGCGCAGGATCGTCTCGCGAATCACGTCTCGAGTCGCGCTTGATTTTACATCGACAGAATGAATGGAAGCCCCGCAAACTGCAGTCCCCGCGACCCGATTCGCGTCGTGATCGCTGTAGTGTGTGGGGCTCCCACTCCGTTAATATACAATCACGCGCGAATCGAGTCTTTATAATTATTGGTTTTGTTTAACCTCCTTCGCAACATCTAAGGTCATATGACGGAGGGGACCTACGGCTTTACGTGGAATCCGAACCACGGGTCGCGACATAGTCTGGACGCGGCGGACGGTCTCCCATCCAACTACTACCCGACCCAATGTCGCTCAACTTCGCCGATCAACGGGAAGCGGCGTTACGACATTGGCTCCGACGTAGCCCGGGACTCGAGTCGTCACAACCCAAATCGTTAGTCGTGAGTCGCGAGACGAGCCTGCGTGCGGACGGCTTTTATGATCTCTTTTATGAATATGAAAGTTGTAATATAAGGTACACATTTTACTTACGTTTACACGATACACACCTACAATAAACGTGTTGGTACCTGAGTATGTAAAGGGGGAATGTGTGTGTGTGTGTGTGTGTGTTCAGGGAGTCTAGTGTACGGAATTCGGTAGTCGATCATACTGAATACGAATCAAAGGCGTGGCATACTGCTGTTTCTTTACCAGTCATTAATTATTTTGGGACCTTTGAATTTACATTACATTTCTCATCGATTTCTCTTTCGGCGAATTTTTTTCCACGACTGTACGCACTACATATTACGCATTATATGATATGCATTTATACAGTATATATATATATATATATATATATTTTTTTTTTTACGCGTTTTACATTTGGCTTTCAGTGCTATTTATCACGAAAATTTGAGCGAGTTCACTCTCACACCATCTTTGTAACTGAAAGCGCTAATTTATTATCGCCTAATTTTTTTATTTGTTATATTTCATCGTTAAATGCTTCGCTCGCGCGTCTTTAGCTTTTACTGAAAACAATCGTACGTTAACTTCAGTGACACGTTAGATAGTACGAAACCCGATACCTTCACCCTTTAACAATTCTCATCGAACGACCGCGTTAATTAATGTAAAGCTACGTATATTTGCCGTACTCTCTCTCTCTCTCTTCCGTTTTCAAATTCATTTAATTTTCACTCCAAACTATTATTATTATTATTATTATTATTAATATTATAGAATAAAGGTTTCCTTCGTTCTCGAGTTGAATCGTTCGTTTCGTGATTGTGGTTCGTTTATCGTCCGGTACACTTTCGAGAATGCCTTCAAATGGTCCAAATTTTCGCTTTATGTATTTCACCTCATTCGAGACACGCGCTTTTCTTTACATATTTTATAACTTGCGTCTTTATTTTGCTTCAAAGAACAAGAGGCTTTTAAAAATACATTTTCGATACGAGATTTTTAAGATGTTTTCCAGAACAGTTTCTTCGATTTTTGACGAAAATATAGCATTTTTGATACTACCCATCTCCGCAAAGTATCAGGACTAGTCACACACACATATATATATATATATATATATATATACGAAGGGTCTAGGCCTAGTTTATGAATAATTGTTAAACTTCTTAAGGTTGATGGGATTGTTTACTTTCTTCCCAACATCTAAAGTCATATGACAGAGGTGCCCTACAGCTTTACGCGGGATCCGAATTGCGGGTCGCTACATAACGTGGACGCGGAAGAGGGTCTCCCATCCGACTACTCTCCAGCCACATTGTTCCTTAACTTCGCTGATCAACGAGAAGCGGCGTTGCGAATTGGCCACGACGCGTGACAAACTTTGTCGTTCTTTTATTGTAAAGCATCGCAAATTCAATTCGCATTTAGTGGAAAGCGGAGATAACATCGAGTTTGAACTCGAGAATTCTCGCGCGTAAATCTAACTGCTAAATGTACGTTGCAGTCAGAGTGAATAGATTTAACGGAATTGGGCTTCTATTACTGCATCAAACCCCCTCCGCTAAAACTGTGATTGAAACTTGGAGAATAGCCCTCCATAGTTCCTCGTAGCTAAGGGAGTAGGGGTGCTACGAAAAGCTAGGGGAAATCCCCTCAAGTTTTGACAAATGTGGTTATATTTTATGTATAATAGCTGGGAAACCTTTCATTAAATAAAGTAATTTTCATGGTACTTTCAGTCACTAGCTGGTGATACGCTATTACTATCCCTAAGGTTAAGCTATATATATATATATATATATATATATATATATAATATATATTATATATATATATATACATTTTAACTGCAAACACGCAGTATAATTAACGTAAAGAACGACGCTTGTATAGGAGAATATTCCGCGCAAGATGAAGAGGGAGAACGAAACAAATGAAAAAATGAGGTAACCACCCGGGAATCGAACCCGGGATCTTCCGATTGCCGGTCAGATATGATAACCATTACACCATGGGCCTCACTCCATCAAATGCCGTAATTCTCCTACATACGCGCAGACCGGCAATCGGAAGATCCCGGGTTCGATTCCCGGGTGGTTACCTCATTTTTTCATTTGTTTCGTTCTCCCTCCTCATCTTGCGCGGAATATTCTCCTATACAAGCGTCGTCTTTACGATATATATATATATTATATATATATATATATATATATATATATATATATATATATATATATAGTAATTAAAAATGTCTTTTGAACCCCCTAAATTTTCTTTCTGGCTATGGCCTTGCTTTGCTCCTGAAGCTCAAACGCGGAAGTTTATGATGTTGCTATACTGTTTACAGAAACGTGACAGGATATATCCCAAAGATGGTTTAAACTTTAAACCAATTAAAATTAATTTTCTGCTTCAATACAATTTTGTTATATTTTTTAAAAAAATAATTATTAATAAAGTTCCTAAACAAAATTTGAATTTTGTATTAACAATTTATGCAATGGAGGAATTGCGTGCATTTTTCTTTAACTTAACGGAACATTCCCTCTAATTATAGCCAATGAGTAAGATGTTATAAATAAACTTTATTTGCGGCCATGTCAGTTCTAATCTTTCTTAAAGAGTAAAGAGGGAAACAAACATCCGTAAATATTGTCTTTTCCGAGCGATAAACGCGTATTACTAATGAAGAAATAAGAGTCGTTTTGTTTCAACATTTTCAACATTGAAGGTCATTGAGAAAAAACGAGAAAAGTGACGACCGACAGCCGTTAAAAGATAAATAATTGCGATTTCGTTACTTTTATCTCTTTACTTCTCATCATCTTAACAGTTTTTGTCACTAGTGACGTCATTTTTGTCTAAAAAAAAAAAAAAAACTTTTTTTTTTTATTACGAAAAGAACGCCGCTCTTTAATCTTTTGCAATTTATCACGCACTAAATCGATTTCCCTTTGGGATGGGCGAGACTCGGTCACATAGTTCATACATATATATATATATATATGGCAGCAACTCTGCTTTTTAACCAGATTCTGAAGAACTTTATAATTTTAAAGTTTTCCTTTCAACATTTCATAATAGTGAATGAGGTGTATACGCACTTACAAGCATATGTAGCTCCTATTCCTATAGAAATGCTTTCCTATACCTTTTCCATATTTACAAATTGGAAGTTCACAGAGCCTAATAAAACGAAATCATTCCAATACCACAATCTAGACTTTACACACATATACACACACACGTGTGTGTGTGTGTGTGTGTGTGTCCGCATAAGCGAGGTATCGACTTTTTAAATGCATGTATTAAAAAAATTTATTAATCAAACCTATTTTAACCTAACTTAACCTTAGTGCCATCGAACCGAGAAGGGCGTGATAAGTGTTTGGGGCGCAATTGAGGGTCAACTAGTGATTAGTGTTTCATGGCAAATAAATAAAATTTGGCTGAGGCAATAACTGAAATTAGTTTTCGCAAACTTTGGTAATATTTTTTACTTTTGGTGGCTAAAACTAAGAAAATGCCTTTCGTACCTTTAAATGTAAGAAAGGAAGGGAATGAATGAAGTATTGTGTCCTAAACCGAAAGTAGTTCGAAGTAAAATGTAATGATCGTGCGACTGAACTGCCATCAATGACTGAACGTATTCGTTCACATTTAGAAAAGAATGCAACCAAAATGAAATAGTTGAAGTACGCGGTTTGGCTACGCATCTACTTTAGGTTCGCGAGTTGATCCTCATCACGACGAACCGCTCGTCATATCTGTCAAGAGACCTTCGCCGAGCATTTCCAACTTTAACAGCCTTCCAAGCATCAACTTCCGAGAGGCGAGGGATTCGAGTGAAAGTTGAAGCGCTCCCGGTTCTCTATCCGTTTCTCCGAGGGATCCATTTCAAATGGCAAGAAAAACAAACTCTAACGCACCTACGGATACTGTACTTAGTTTCGCCGTAAAAACGAGTGACGCCCAAACAAAAAGTATTAATATACATGATGCAAAGTTCTTTTACGCAAATGCTATTTAGCGCTTTTCATGCTGCGAAATCGGCACAATTTAAAGAAATTAATACAATTTTGAGACAATGTTACGCTTCACCTTCTACCAAAGATTTTCATGGAAATTTGTAAAGAAATTGAAAGGAAACTTCATGGAAATTCGTAAAGAAATTGAAAACGATCTAAAAAGTGAATTATCACAGTTAAGTGCGTTGGATTGCAGTGCGGAAACTACACAATTTTGCGCTGAAGTTACATTTTGCACGATTGAGGAAGTAAAAGAAAAGTATGAAAAGACCGTAAGTAGTTTACTTCTTAAATTAAAACAAATCAAAGTAGACTACTTCCTTCACAACTTCAAATTATTTAGCAAATTAGAATTTGGAAACAAACTTAACATTAGTGTTTAATATACACTTAGTACTTTATATACACGTATAGCCTAACTATACTCTGTTTAGTTAATGATCCTTATTATATTTTCTTATCGTTATTTAGGTATTTGCTGTTTGTTCACGCAATGAAAGCAAAATGAAATGCATGAAAGAAGGAAACTACAAATGGCTGATTTTGTGACGTATGGCTGTTCAACGCACTAATCTCTAAGAATACGTAAGTACTCCCGTAGTCACCCTCAACCATATGAGAGTATTAATAATTACATAGTGGAATTTTGGTTTAGGCAGCAAAAACCCTATTAGGGGCCTATAATAAATCAGAATATTTTGTTAAATAAAAAGTAACTTATAAACTGTCGCAAAATACAACTACTTACGCCTATCATTAATAATAATTTTTGGATAACGGGATATGGCACCTACCGAGATGAAATAAATTTAACTAAGAAGGCCTTGACTTTTATCTTAAATAATTACGGGGTTGGTTGAAGGAAAATAATGGTCTTATGCCACAGATTCCCAATGATACTCCCTAGAATTGCCAAATGGCACGAGTAGACGAAAAACAAAGCGAAAGGTCTCATTCGGAAGAGGAGGAAGAGTGGTAAGTCGGTAGCTTCTACAGTTTTAGTACTACAACCAAAATTACCATACCTATTAACGTATTGCCTTCCCTCTCATAAACAAAATACTCAACACAAACATGCACAATAACACCAAAAGGTGGCTGAGCAACTATCTTTCAGGAAGATACTCACATGTCACATTTAATGGCAAGTCATCCAAAAACAAGACTTTTTTCCGAACGAGGTCCCTCAAGGCTCTGTTCTCTCACCAACACTGTTCAACTTATACATGCATGGCATTCCAACGCCCATGATAACAAGCTTACCTTATCATCATATGCAGATGACATCACTCTAACATCCACCCACAACAACATCGACACCGCTACAAATAACCTACAAACATACATAAACAGTATACAAGACTGGCTCACATACAATAGACTCAAAGTAGCGCCCACAAAATCAACTATCACCTTGCTAACAAGCAACACAAAAAACACCAGATAACTCCACAGATTACGCTAAACAACATCAACATTCCATACACTCGCAGGACCAAAATACTTGGGGTCACATGCAACACATCATTATCTTTTTCAAACCACATTCAGGACATTAAAAACAAATGTACGTCAAGACTTAATACGCTTAGGGTACTAACAGGCACAAACTTTTGACACCAGCAGGAAACAACATCACTCATATACAAACAATATATTCGTTCAGTTATGGACTATGCTAGCCCATGCTGGGCACCCATTATCTCAAACACACACATAAACACCTTACAGACAATACAAAACAATGCACTTCGTATCATTACAGGATGTACTCAAACAACACCAACAGAACACCTGCACACAGAAACAAAAATACTGAAAGTTAGGGAACATTTAGACATGAGGGAAACACAATTCATGGCAGCAGCGACAACTAACCCACAACACCCTTGCCACTACATGTACAATCATGCACCGACACCTCGCACCATTAACGTAACACCAGAGAGACATTATAACCAAATACCCCATTCCATACCACGCGTCAGACATCACAGTACAGAAAACACATACACACACAGCTAACCCACAAAGCACTGACACGACTCGGTCCGAATGCGGTCCTAGGTGCGAAGCTACCACCCACTGACAGGTCAGAGACCAGCCTGAGCAGATTGGATCGACTTAACTTAGCACGATTCCGATGTGGACATCACCCCAACGTACAGACATATAAACACGGACTAGACAACTCCACAGACACCTGCCACCTGTGCCAGGACACACCACAAACAATTGAACACAGTATGACAGACTGTACCGCTCTAGCACAACATAGAACACAACACATCATCATTAGTGCGCTGAACCTCTGGTCCACTCCGGAGAGGGCGATCGGTTACCCGCGTGCCGCCAACTTGCTCGATCAGGGTGGGCTGATCGGCTAACCAACAAACAAAACGTATTACCTTTCATTTTTTAATATAAACTACCTTAATAAAATAAGTAAACCCAAACTATGATAATGTTTTAGCTTCTATACATTACATGATAGGCCCAAATTAAGAACGTGTTAATTTCCAGTGGACTTCTTCAATTTAATTTACACGTTATTCTATTATTCCCATAAATTCGTAGTAAAAATAGTTTATGACTGAAAAAAGCCTCTCTACACGATAAAAAGGGGTTTCTCTATAAAAAAAATTACTCTCTTTTCTTAAAAGAGGGGAAAAAAGCGAGTATTGAAAAGACCTTATATATATATATTTTTTTTTTTAGTTGGGTTTTCTGAAAAACACACTGGGGGAAATTTAATTGTTGAATTGTTGATCAGTTGCCTACGCGCGATATATTATATATATATATATATATATATAATATATATATATATATATATATATATATATATATATAAGTTACTCGGTTTACACATAAACTTAAAATGATGGAGGTGATGATGTTTTAACAGTTGACGAGAGAAGAGTGATGGAACGAATGTTCTCAGCAAAACTGCCTCATCAACCCCGACATCACTACAAACACCCACATCAAAAAAAAAATCGGATAACAGAAGTTTTTTTCAGCTTCTATCATGAATCCATTGAAGGCGTCACCACATTTGGTATTTTGCATATAAGTGAACCACAATTCTCAACAGTGCCACGCCCTGAATTTGGAACTTGACCAAATTTCCATGGAATAAAAGTTGGCACACGAGGATAAATATGTATGTACAAACATGACGTAGTCATTTCGCAACAATTCATTTTGTAGTTTAAGCATAAAAAATATAACTCTTATCTCTAAACGTTCTGCGGTAAATTATTATTATTATTATTATATTATATATATATATTATATATAGATATATATATATATATATATATATATATATATATATGCTCTGTGTGTGTGGTGTGTGTGTGTGTGTTATTTTGAAAAAGAGTCCAAGACAGAATGGTTAATCATTGGCGTTTTAAATTTTTTCGCAATCGTGTGCCAAGTGGCACTGAATAATGACATCATCTGTTTGGGCACTTCTTTCAAAATGAGACCATCAAAATTTAACTAAATGTCGTGATAAGAATTATCTTTCATTCTGTCTCTCTGTCTTGTTTTTAGGTCGCGGTTTAAAGACAATTACGCAGAAAGATCCAAATTTATTAGATGTAGGAGTTGTTTTCATTCGAGATCACTGTTTGAACTTTCCATAAACATTCTTTGACCGAATTCATTTCTGATGGTGTTTTGTTGCCAAACGTTTTCGTAGTAAATGTCGAACTTCGTACCTCGCTTGAAATCCTAAGAATGGCACTCAGTCAGTGGTCTTAGGCGCTAGAATGCCAATGTTATATTCGGTTCAGTTCCCCAAACCGCTCATTAGTGCCGGGTTTTTAACCAACAGTGGCATCCTCTTAATCGAGGGGGAGAAGTTCGCCGTTCGAGATCTTTTAGGGGTTCTCCGCTCTTGCCACGAAATCCAAATCACAATCGCGCGTCTACATTTGTAAAGTAGTAGAGATTTTTTTCGAAATTTTACCAAATGAGAGTAGACGAGAAGGCAAACCGTTTTAAAATGCAAAAATGAGCTGAAAAAAGACAAAGTGGCGAATTTATATTTAATGGTATGATGTTAAGTTTACAGCTCATTTTATATTTAATTTATTAATTCAAACTTAAGTTTTTTGCATTATTATTATTATTATTATTATTATTATTAATTAGGGGGAGAAAGCGGCTGGTCTCAGAAATGAACCTTCCTGTTTGTGGCGTTCAACTTGAAAGGTCCAAAACTTCTGAGCCTCGATCGTAATTGGTTGGTCTATCAACTCCGTCCCCCAAACACTCCCATACATCCCACTCCAAAAAACTCCTTGGTTTATGGCGAACAAACCGGCTCAATTGTAGAAAGAAAAAAACAAATAAATTTCACTTGCTATTTGCGATTTTAAAAGGAGTTACAAGAAAAGGGACACACACACACACACACACACACACACACACAGAGTGGTAAAGTCTACTAACCTACTGAGAGATAGGTAACGCCTATAGAAGTAATATTGTAAGGGTTAAGGTCGGTGGGTTCACTGCCGAAGCATGAAGGAAACAAAGTTTGCGTCGCGTGAATCTCTCTCACGAAAAAGAGGGTGGACCTTCATCAAGTAATTGAGGGGAAGGGGTTGGGCCCTACACTTTAATTACATAAAAACTCTCCCTTCAAAATGATGTTGTGATGATAGAGAGGTAGTACTCCTATTTACAGTTATTTTATTACAAGAATTCCCCTTTAATACAAAAGTTCATTGGCCGTACGTTTTTCACACACACACACACACACACACACACACATATATATATATATATATATATATATATATATATATATATATATATATATATATATATAATCTGAATCTCGTATTGTATAAATAGTAGTTCTGAAATGTCATTAAACGCTTAAGAAGTTAATGTCAAAATTATGTTGCCATGACATTACGTCAAATGTCTCAAAAGAAATGTCATTGTCATTAACTTATAAACGGCAAAGAACAATTGGACAAGTCATAATAGGTGAAATTTGAGAGAGAGAGAGAGAGAGAGAGAGAGAGAGAGAGAGAGAGAGAGAATATATCCCAATCCTTTTTATAATTTCAAGGAGTCAACCAAATCCATATTCCAATTTTGCACAATGTGATCAATTTAACAAGAATGTTTCCCTGTGAAATTACGTGTTCGAAGATCTCATTCATCGTTCCTTTGAAAGCATTTTATTTAATTTCTTTAAGAGGGTAAAAGGATTGAAGACAGGCCTTAACCAATGTTTCATTACACAGATTGAATACTCGTGCTTTGCTAACAAAACATTTAATAATTAATGTATCACATATTTTACCCAAGTTAAGAATCTTGATCGACAAAGAACAGTCGCCTCACGAAATAAAAAAAAAATCAAATTAAGGTCTGTCTGGAAAAGTCAGTAAGCAACGTCATTTAATAATGCGCTCATACTTCACCTACAATTCATGGCCTTACTCGTACGGTATTCAAAATTCTCACGTCTGGATTTCGATTTCTAGACAAATTAAGGCATCTTTGTGCCATTTTAGTCTAAGAAACGAGTCTCCATAAAGTAAAATGATCTCCGTGGCACTGCTGAAGTATTTGACAGGCACCTAACGACATTGGTAGGCAAGAACGCATATTCATTTTTAGGCTTTCACCTAGGCCTACCTTAGTTCATTCCTAAAGGGTACGTTATAAATCCAATGGCACAACTCAAAATATTTGAAGAATGACCTATTTAACAATTCTGACATTGGTTAAAATTAGGCCTACAGAAGGCAAAGCAAGCGTTTGGCCTTCAACCCACAAAGGCGACCTAGCGTATATACTGTATTTTCAAAAAATAACAAGTAGGCCTGCTAGGCTACTTACGAACTCAGTAGCCTACACTCTACAGTCATAGCGACGCCCACTTACAAAAAATTGCTATAAACTTTGTCGGTAACTATGGGAACTCTGATTTTTAGACTAATTTCAGAAGTGGCTACATACCTTAAAGCTTTGCCTATATTGCATTTGCTGGCCTACCGTTCGTTCCTATAAAGACGGATCAAACAAAGCCTACTTGGTAGACCTAGCATCCGTATAATAGGTAAGCCAAGCCTATATGTAGTGTATGGACGGAGACTATGATACGCTATGTCTACTGGTTAAATTTTATTATAACACTTAAACACATAATACTTTTAATACAAATTTAATCCTAACTTAATATGCCAACAACGCAACAGAGTACTTCTGTTGAATTTGTAATTATCCTAAATTTCGCACGACTTCGTGATAAAAGTATGGATTAAACACATTTGATATTAAAGATAGGTGGTAAATTAGATAAATGGAATCAATAATTGGGCAAGATGGATATAAGTCATGAAAATCTAGTTGTTAAAATCATTCTTTGAATTTTGTAACTTATTTTAAAAGTGAAATTATAAAATTTTCTTGCACAGAACTCGGACACAACTCACTGACTTACGAAATGTAGAAAATTTGCTTCGTACGGCAAGAATGTTGTGACGGGTTTGTGGAGTTGCTAAGTACTTTTAGGTACGTAAATACATGGGTGTGTATATATAGAAATCTACAACAGTGGTAGTTTGGAAGCGTATATCTACTCGAATTAAAATTATATACGTATACGTAATAAACAATAATAGTTTTAAATACTTATAAGGTTTCTGAAAGAAGTAGTATTTGGCAACTCGCGTTCTTAAAGGGATGATGCGATAAGTGCTCTAACAATCACTTCAAATATAATGATAAAAATGTCTAATTTCGGCAAATTTTCAGACACCAAAAATAAATTTATACAATACACTTGTTTAAAACTCAATAAATAATTTTAAGAACTACAATGACGGGTTTTTGGGGGGTTTCGAGTAGAAAAGAACAGTTAATTGAGTCTCACAAAGGTCTAGACAAAAACTTTTATATACAGTATGGGGGACAAAGGTGTTTGTACGAAGGGGAAATAAAGCTCAAAGAGCTAATTCAGAATAGGGGAAAAACGAGTATTTAAAAGTCATGTCATTTCCATACAAGGAAAATATATTAATAATTTAAAGTTACTATAAATAATAAAGAACATGGTCCACGTACGAACCAATAATTTACAAACTTGGAATTCTGCGCTCTTATCGATTTACTCAAAATCTATATCTGTCAGAGGCACTCCGACCTAACGAGAAATATGCCAACAATTCCAACAATATATTCATAGCGACTAACTGAGCTACGTGTGTTTAGTCTAGAATAAGCTCTAAATGAAAGTGGCATAATTTCTATGATGTCAAACGCAATTCCGTTATTTATAATAGATCGATACTATTATAAAAGCTGGGTTCATTTCCTTAATAAGACAAGGTTTAGCTCATCAATAGCTTCAACATTAATGAGTGTAGGCTATATATAGCCTAACACTAAGCTAAATAAATAATGAAAATGTCATTTCTAAAAATACGAACTACACAACACTAGATTCTCCAAAACATATTACAACACGCTTAAAATAGGGAAATGCGCAACTGAGAAGTATAAATCCAAATGCAATATTTTTTTGTACTTCCTACAATGCAACATAATAATTGGAACTCATCCAAGATATTAAACGTAAGAATTTAACTTTAATTTTAATATTTCTTATAGCCCTTCATAAACATATAAATATAAATTATTTCTATTTCCATCAAAACAATTAACTATTTTTAACATGAATATATATAAATACATTATTGTACGCTACAATTATTTAACTTTTAAAGTCAAATTAAAAATGAGATAAAATAATGCACACAAGTATTATAATGTATTTGCAAAATTTCAATAAATTCTACGGAAATGCGGACGAACATTTAAGTTAAAAATATACTGTGTATGTACAAAATACCAAGGTTTCCTATAAAAGTGTTCTCTCTCTCTCTCTCTCTCTCTCTCTCTCTCTCTCTCTCTCTCTCTCTCTCTCTCTCTCTCTCTCTCGTGTTTGAATGTAGTAGTCTGTTTTCAGAGCACTGGGGATTCTCAGATGATGGGAAACTTGATGAGAATTCTCGGGAGTCAAAACCTCCGAATAGACATATTCATCTTCAGGGAACTTAGCTCGAGTAGAATTTTAGTTTTAAAAAGTGAGTAATATAATTTCACAAAAAAATTACATATATGTAATCTATTGGGGGAATTCTAAAATTATGGGGTGCTGGCCAGCTGCAGGTGCCTCTGGATCATTGCTCCCTTATCTAAGTAATTCCACTGCGAAAGATAGTAAGGTTTAATAGTAAATTTTTAAAAGCGAGTCTCTCGGCAGAATGGCCTTGGCACTCAACGGAGAAATTATACAACGATGAAATGATGAATTCTTGTACATAATAAATAAAAAATTCCTTTCAAAAAGATGTATGGTGTAGGTTAGATTAAGTAGTTTAGTGTTTTATGCTATCCTTTATTTTCTACTGTCCTCTAATGCGTAACTGGTGGGTACACAAGATAAATGTACGCATGGTGTAAATGAACTCTGAAGCTATTCTCATAAGTGTAAACATAGTATAAGTTTTCAATATTCTCTCTCTCTCTCTCTCTCTCTCTCTCTCTCTCTCTCTCTCTCTCTCTCTCTCTCTCTCTCTCTCTCTGGGCTGCTGATGGGGCGTGGTTCGGATTCCACGTTAAACTGTGGATCTAAGGTGGAGTGAAAAGCTTGACCTTCGTCAGAATGAACAATTCGGGCGGAAGCTAACCAAAGGTTACCAAAGGTATATGTTACAGTCAAAGTGTGTAACCAGCCATTTCGCGTAATGGCTAAAACTTTTAGTCATTTCGCGAAATGGCTGTTTCACTTGGTCATTTCGCGAAATTACTAAAATCTTCAGCCATTACGCGAAGTGGCTGAAATTCCATCTTGGTAATTTCGTGAAATGACTAAAATGACTTTTGTTATGAATTCATAGAAGTAACAAACATCACAATAAAATTGGAAACCTTTATTTAATTAACTTAATCTACTAAAACATACATACATCCACATGTCTGTTCAAATAAGTGAGAAACACTCTTCAATTACACATTTGAACACATTTGAACATTTGAACACATTTGAATTTGAATTTTCAATAAAGAGGTTTTCAAATACTAACCGGGCCTTTAATGTTATTCCGATGTCCGCCATTGAAGGCCCAGTTAGGTGAACTGTATGCCCTTGACAATTAGTTAGGTTAAGTCGTGTTATTTTCGTTAAAACTAACGAAAATAACACAACTTAACCTAACCAATTGTCAAGGGCATAGAGTTGACCTAACCGGGCAAATGATCTTGTACGAAATGACCAAGGTGGAATTTCAGCCATTTCACGTAATGGCTGAAGATTTTAGTCATTTCGCGAAATGACCAAGTGAAACAGCAATTTCGCGAAATGACTAAAAGTTTCAGCCATTACGCGAAATGGCTGGTTACACACTTTGACTAATATATATATATATATATATATATATATATTATATATACAGGGTGTCCCATAAGTCCGGCATCATAGGAGAAATTCATATTTTTCTATTTCTACAAACCATAATTCATATTTTTCTCTTTCTACAGGCCATAATGTCTGTGAGCAAGGAAGAACGAATCCATATAATTCTACTCATAGGAAATCGGAGTCAAAGAGAGGCCGCTGCTGAATTTAACAGACTGCATCCAGACCGCGAGACAATAACACAGTTGTGTTACCAGACTTGTTGCAAAGTTTAAGGAAACAGGATCCATAGAAGATAAACCACGCAGTGGACCTTCAAGGAGGTCCACTGACGATGATACAGCGACTGCTATCCTGGCTCATTTTAACAGACGTCCTAATAAGTCTCTTCGGCGATTGTCCGCCGAGACAGGAGTGTCGAAAAGTAGCATCCATCGCATTCTTCAGGCTCACAAATGGCATCCATATAAACTTCAGATCCTACAGAAATTAAGCGAAGATGATCCCGACCGGCGGATGGAATTTTGTGAATGGGCTACGGAACAATATGCTCGGAATGCCAATTTCCCGTCCACCATTCTGTTCAGTGACGAGGCTGTTTTTGATGGAAATGGTGAAGTAAATCGACAGAACACCCGCTGCTGGTCTCAAAACAACTCTCACTGGTATACCTCTTCAAAGGAACAAGGTGCATCTCGAGTGATGGTATGGTGTGGCATTTGGAAGGATCGCATCATAGGCCCCCTCTTTTTCGATGAACATGTCACTGGAGGCACCTACCTACGTATGCTCAAGGAAGAAGCATTTCACAGTGTCTTGAACGAAGAAGGAAATTTCCCAACATGGTTCCAGCAAGACGGCGCTCCTGCACATTACAGCACCCAAGTAAGGGAATACCTGTACCAACAATTCCCTGGTCATTGGATAGGACGTCGAGGGCCTGTGGAATGGCCATCTAGAAGCCCGAATCTCACGCCACTAGATTTTTATCTCTGGGGCCACTTGAAAGCGCTCGTATACGCAGAAAAAATTAGGAGTGTTGAACATTTGCGGCAGCGCATTATTGGGGCATGTAACACCATTACTCCTGACATCATTCACCGTGTGCTTGCTGACTGGGTATCACGTCTGAATTTGTGTATTGAAAACAATGGTGGACATATTGAGCACGTTCTGTAAATAAAAGCTTTTGTTTTGCCTTTTTTTATTATTTTTCCTATGATGCCGGACTTATGGGATACCCTGTACAGTATATATATATATATATATATATATATATATATATATATATACCATTACTTATTCGGACTATAGTGGGTTTAATTTTCCCAGAAGAGTTCCTTGTTCCATGCACGGTCTGTGTGTATTATGAAAAAACCTCAGGGGACCATTCTGAGTTCAATCCCATATATATATATATATATATATATATATATATATATATATATATATATATATATGTAAAGATCGACGCTTGTCTGGAAGAGCGTCCGCACAAGATGAGGAGAAAGGACGAACAAATGAAAAACGAGGCACCTCCCAGGACCTTGGTGTAGTGGTTAGCATGTCCGACCGGCAATTGGAAGATCCCGGATTCGATTCCTGGGAGGTGCCTCGTTTTTCATTTGTTCGTTCTTTCTCCTCATCTTGTGCGGACGCTCTTCTACACAAGCGGTTCTTTACATTAATTATACTGTGTGTTGTTTGCAGTTAAAATATATATATATATATATATATATATATATATATATATATATATATATATATATATATATGGGAATGAACTCAGAATGGTTCCCTGAGGTTTTTTATGATACACACAGACCGTGCATGGAACAAGGAACTCTTCTAGGAAAATTAAATCCACTATAGTCCGAATAAGTAATGGTAAATGACAAATAATATAGTTTTTCTTTTTCATGATGCTAGCCCGACGTGGGCAACGACGGGTCACTCACAAAGAGGTCCCAAAAATATAGCTTCCCTCACCAGCTATCTGCAAAGCAGATAGGATCCAGCTTTGGGACAGGATCTAGGGTTTAAAGCAACCTAGCCCAGCTACATTTAGAACCTCAATATAAGCAAAAGACTCGCTGCCTTCACGTCAATTTGAATACATCAAAGAAAAAGGGGTAACTAGATCCTGTCCCAAAGCTGGATCCTATCTGCTTTGCAGATAGCTGGTGAGGGAAGCTATATTTTTGGGACCTCTTTGCGAGTGACCCGTTGCCCAAGTCGGGCTAGCATCATGAAAACGAAAAAACTATAGTATTTGTCATTTACCATTACTTATTCGGACTATAGTGGATTTAATTTTCCTAGAAGAGTTCCTTGTTCCATGCACGGTCTGTGTGTATCATATATATATATATATATATATATATATATATATATATCCTTGGAATATAAAACCCTTATTAAAATTAATATAGGCTATAAATATGATACGAGATATTCCAATAAATCCATATATTGGTTATCTAGAAAATTTCTTAATTAGCAATCTGGATAGGACAACTAAAAAATACTTCATATTTATTATTATTTACAGTAGATATACAAACAACAACAACAACAACAACAACAATAATAATAATAATAATGATAATAATAATAATGTCGATGATGTGTAATTTCAATAAAATGTTTACCCACATTTTTTGTGTCCCTACATAATACACGCCCGTATTTTATTAATCTTGATATATAAACCCTCTCGTAAATGTAGGCCACAGTTCCATCTAATCAATATTTTGTTGGAAGCCTACCAAATTTAGTAGCCTGCCCGTAAAACGGCGTAACACACCATCTGACACGTGATTTATGGATATTACAATTTCTGAGAAATTCAAAAAAGCATTTTAGTGTGTCGTGTGTCTCGACCGCTTCCAATTAAGTGCATCATTATTCTCTCTCTCTCTCTCTCTCTCTCTCTCTCTCTCTCTCTCTAACAGATTTCGTAGAGTCAATTAATATCTAATTTTCAGATGTGGCTGAAAAATTAACGAAAGACGAACGAGTTAACATAATTTTAGTAATTAAATAAAGTGTTTATTTGAACTTATGGTAATTTCGTTAATTTCCCAACCATATCTCCAAATTAAACATTAATTAACTCTATGGTGCGCAAATTTTGTTACACCCTATATATATATATATATATATATATAATATATATATATATATATATACACACACAAAAGACCCCCGCTATCCGAGGATCTCGATAACCGACGTTCCGCACGATCGTTCGAGATTTTCCATAAAGAACCATTCATCCGCTAACCGAGATTTGCCCCGCTGATCGAGATACCGACCAACATCAAAATCATGGAAAGAAATCCCATCCATGGTAGAGCCTACACAACATACAGCACCATCAATTCAGCGCTCCTCCCATACTGAACTCAACTCCAAAAAATGACCAAGCCCAAGCAGACACTGATTGATAGTTTTTTCAAACCGAAGAGGACTTCTCCTGTAAAACAAGATGAACCAAAACCATCAACTTCAGGGACCTCTTAAAGCTCTCAAAAACACTACCAAATGCCTTTATGGAAGGAGACTCTCCTTCCAAACAATAAAAAACCACCACCATTTTTCCAGCAAGCCCAGTCAAATTGTTGTTCTGATGAGTGTTAATTTTGGAGTGCATGTTAATTTAATTAATACAGTACTGTATTCATTATAATTTAATTCTTCATTTTCAGAAAATAACGCATAATAATACTATATTTAAATACTATTTAATTTAAATTAAAAATACTGTAGGGCCTTAAAAGTTAGATTTTGTGGTGATAAGGGTCAGTTTTTAATTTTCTGGAACCAGTTAATTCTATAACATATAAAGTATGGTCCCGTTAACCGAGGTTCCGCTATCCGAGATGTCGTTTTGGAACCAATTAATCTCGGATAGCGGGGGTCCACTGTATATACACACCAGAGCAAGGACGTTAACATTTAAAATACGTCTGAACGGAAAAGCGTCACGTGGGGGGGAGATAACCTACAAGTACCAACATATTTGTTCAGAACCCAACAATATATATATATATTACTGTCTTTCATAATACATGTGCATTTATAACACTATTTCCTCATAACGTTTTCCAGTATTAGCGAAGATTTTATTTTATTTATTTTCTCAATTTTTGGGAAATAAAAAGTTTGTTTTTAAATAAATGCGAATGAAAATACTTTTTTTACTTACGAGCTACACCACATTTCTTACTGAATAATTTTATTTACCTGAAAATAAAGAAAAATGTGAGTTGATAACGTAACGTATCATAAATTAATAATAGATTTTAAAACTAGAAATGGTAGACAGAGAGATAAATAGGTAAATAACTTAAGCTGAAATATATAAATTAGTTATCCCAATTCAGATTGTTTTTTATAATCTGCGGTATATTTTCATAGAAAACTGGAACTGAAAGAAAATTCATAAGTGAAACTCGTATTATTAAATTAGTATTTAAATTTGTCAAACAAAACAAACAAAACATCTTTATTGCGGATCATTCACAATCCATAGCCTGAAGCTAAAAAAAGTTTAAAAAGTTAAAAAATATTACGATGTTTTTTAAGGTAAGATTCTGTTCATACTGGAATTCCTTGTCAAGTCTTTTAATATAGATAAATAAATGTTAAGTGGTTGCTCATATAAATAACACAATTAATAGGTTATTTTTTTAAAGTCCAAGTTAAAATTACCTATAAAAGAGCTTCAATATATATATATATATATATATATATATATACAGGGTGTCCCATAAGTCCAGCATCATAGGAGAAATTCATATTTTTCTATTTCTACAAACCATAACTCATATGCTCGGGATGCCAATTTCCCGTCCACCATTCTGTTCAGTGACGAGGCTGTTTTTTATGGAAATGGTGAGGTAAATCGACAGAACACCCACTACTGGTCTCAAAACAACCCTCACTGGTATACCTCTTCAAAGGAACAAGGTGCATCTCAGGTGATGGTATGGTGTGGCATTTGGAAGGATCGCATCATAGACCCCCTCTTTTTCGATGAACATGTCACTGGAGGCACCTACCTCCGTATGCTCAAAGAAGAATTCCCTGGTCATTGGATAGGACGTCGAGGGCCTGTGGAATGGCCAGCTAGAAGCCCGGATCTCACGCGGCAGCGCATTATTGGGTCATGTAACACCATTACTCCTGACATCATTCACCGTGTGCTTGCTGACTGGGTATCACGTCTGCATTTGTGTATTGAAAACAATGGTGGACATATTGAGCACGTTCTGTAAATAAAAGCTTTTGTTTTGCCTTTTTTTTAATTTTTCCTATGATGCCGGACTTATGGGACACCATATATATATATATATATATATATATATATATATTATATATATATATATATATAATGAACAGACAAAGAAACAGACAGAGAACCAGTCAAAGAACAGCCAAATGAATTCTTTTCACCGACATTCTCAAACATCTTGGAATCATCAAGAATCGAAGAACACACGTGTTTTTGTCAAGGACAGAGAAACAACAGGACGCTTGTAATCGTCTCAAAAAGGCCGCGAAACTTAGCGGCTTAAGAGGTTATAAAAAGCTGAGTCCACTGATACACCCTTTCACTCCTCTCTCAGCAGTCGTCACTTCTCGTTTTGTTCGTCACATCTCACTCTCAGCCTTCGTCAGCAGCAACACTCGTCAAGCCACCCGCTCTCCGGCCTTCGCCGGGGAGCGGCCTGCTGTTCCTTCAAGGCTCCGGTCTATCATCAAGTAAGGCCTTCTACAGACCGTCTGCAGAAGCAATCTTTCGAAACCCAGCGCCGTTCGACTTCAGCCGGCCTCAGTCCCTCAAGCAACATCTCAACACTACAAGAAACGAATCAACACTTGAGGCGACATCCTTCTGACCCTGGCTTAACTCATCCTTCACCTCAATTCGATCGGCGCCCGTTCAACAAGTTCACCATAGGCCCCGCTATCGACCTGAAGGTCATCCTCGACGTGCGAAACGCAGGAAGGTCAACTTCACCTAGGGCCTACAGTCCACAAAGTCAACCTTCAAGTATCTCTTCTATCTCCAGAGGTACAGTATTTCAACATTGTCGGTAAGCTCTCTGTGCCTCGTTCTTAAGCAATGATCGCTAAGCCTACAGAGTGTAACCACAGCGGCGTGATTAGGCTATACCTAAGTGTTTTCAATACCGTTCAAACTAACTTTCCCGTTAAGACTGCAGTAGGCCTATTTCTAGCGTTGTATCAAATACCGTAATTTTGTATCACCCTGTTATTGTGATCATCGTACAATTTACTTATCATGCATCTTACTCTTTACGTGTTCTTTTAAGCATTTCATTCTAGACGGCCTAATCCATTCAGTGTACAAAACGTACGTGCATAATTTCTATTATCAATAGGCTTCATATTTCATGCTGTGTTCCATTTTGCATACCATTAGCCTATCTAAATGAGTGTATTACTTAACAATTAACCTGTATAACCATTTCCTTATTTGCTAATCCTCAGTCATCTTTAGCATAATATAAATGCCGTTATATAATTGTTAATCATCGTAAATACCTTCATTGAAATATTAATCGCTGTGAACAAATAACTGATTTATTTTCTCAATTAAACACAAAACAACAAGGTGATTTTTCTAACCTTATTAATATTATTTGCTTGGGTGTAATCCAAGCTGGTGACCTCGAATCATTTCGTATCATTCTAGAAAGTAATTATAGTAAGCCTACTTCATTAGCCACATCAAACCGGTGATACTGTGGGACATTGTAAATTGTTGACCCCAACCTTGTCATTAACAATTAAATCATTATCAATCATTATCATTATTATAGTAGCTTACTAACTTAATGTTAATAGCCGGTACCTCAATCGGCTAATACTAGACCTAATATATATATATATATACCTTATGTTGTTTCGTGCGTTGGTCTCTCTTCACACGGAGGTCAAGCCGATGGCCCCGCATCTACTATATATATATATATATATATATATATATATATAATATATATGCAGGGTTAATTCAGCTTTATGTGAACAACTAAACAGTATTGAATATGATGAAAGTCTATGGTATTGGATCAGTGATAGTGAAGACAGAGCATTGCTGGGTTCGATATACAAAAGACACGCTGCAGGTAACAGAAATAACGATACTCTGTTAAATATACTTAAGGAAGCAAGTAAAATTGAAAATAAGCACTTAATTATAGTAGGAGATTTCAACCTACCTGAGATAGACTTGAATGGCTATACGGTGATGGGTAACCCAGATGGATACTCACAGAAATTTGTAGATACATTGGATGATAATTACTTAGTTCAACATGTAAAGGAAATTACTAGAGCAAGAGAGAAAAACCAACCCAGTACTCTGGACCTTATAATAACAAAAAATAATGTTTCAATAGATGATCTAAATGTAGAAGACCCCCTGGGACGCAGTGACCATGCAGTATTGACGTTCAATTATCCAATCAAATACCAACATGTAAATAGAATAGTACAAAATAGATATAACTATTTTAAAGGTAACTGTGACAGAATTAGAGATCATGTTAATAAAGAATGGGCAAATTTACTGGAAGATGAGAACATTTCAATTGCTTGGACTATATTCAAAAACATATATGAAGAATGTGTCCAATTATTATACCCAAATTTGAAACCAGAAATAACAGAGCAAAACCTCGATGGCTTAATAGAACCGCCATTAAAGCTATAAAGAGGAAAAAGTGTGCATGGAATAGATTTCTACAATACCAGACACCACAAAGATACCGACAATATACCAAAGAAAGGGATAAAACAAGAAATGCAATAAGAAGGGTAAAATGTACGTATGAAAAGAGACTGGTTAGAGACATTAAAAATAATAATAATAGGGCATTTTTCTGATATGCAAATAGAAAAAATGATATAAGATGTCCAGTGTGTAGCCTAGAAAAGGCTGATGGGACACTAACCAAATCTGATCAAGAAACTGCGGAAGAATTAAATAACTATTTTGCCAGTATTTTTTGTGAAGAGGATGATAGGGATGTATTGATGTTAAATTAAGCTGCAGTAAACTTATATGGAAATGAAACCCCAGACCCCTTCAAACTCGAAGTGGATAGGCAAAATATAATACCGCTTCAGAATATTACTGTTAAGGAAGCCACGGTAAATAGACTATTAAAGGAAATAAATATATATAAAGCAACCGGACCAGATCATATACATCCAAGGGTCCTGCGAGAGGCAGCGGATGAGTTGACAAAACCACTTGTAATATTGTTCAATAAGTCCCTCAAAGAAGGGAAATTACCCAAGGACTGGAAATTTGCGGTAATAAATGCAATACACAAGAAAGGAGACAAAAAGAAATCTAAAAATTATAGACCAATATCGTTAAGCTCCCAAGTAGTAAAGATAATGGAGAAGATAATAAAGGAAACAATAATAGATCACTTAATCAAAAATGATTCAATAACTGAATGTCAACATGGCAGAGAGGCAGAGATCCTGTCTGACAAACCTGTTGGAAGCTCTTGAGGATTGGACGAGAATGTACGATAGAAGTGAGCCATATGATATCATTTACTTAGATTTTAAGAAGGCTTTTGATTCTGTGCCGCACCACAGATTGATGTATAAGATTAACAAAATTGGAATAGAAGAAAATGTATACAAGTGGATAGAGGGCTTTTTAACAGATAGAAAGCAGTGTGTATCAGTGAATGGAGAAAAATTTAGGTGGGTAAAAGTAAGAAGTGGAGTACCTCAGGGATCAGTCCTTGGGCCGAACTTGTTTGCAATTTTTGTGAATGACCTTCCAAACTCAATTCAGTCTGTATGTAAAATATTTGCAGATGATACAAAAATATATAATAGGAATAGCGAAGCTGATACATTCCAGAATGATGTGTTCAAATTAATGGCCTGGTCAAACATCTAGAAATTAGAATTTAACACGGACAAATGTAAAGTTACGCACTGTGGACATGGAAATGAAAACAAAAACTACAAACTGTGGGATAAAAATCTCGAGGTTGCGAGTCATGAAAAGGACCTGGGTGTTGTAATGACAAACAATTTGAAACTTAGTGAACACATATCGGAAATAGAAAAGCGAATCAAAAATTAGGAATGATGAAAAACTCCTTTGATTTTATGTGCGAGCCTGGTCCCCTTACTTAAGAAAAGATATAGATGTAATAGAAAAAATACAAAGAAGAGCCACAAAATTAGTCCCAGAACTAAAATACCTACCGTATGAGGATAGATTGAATAGACTCGGATCAACACCACTAGAAGAGAGAAGAAAAAGAGGAGACCAAATAGAAACATTTAAAATTATGAATAGAATTGAAATGATTGACAAGACTAAACTATTTCAGAAAAATAGAAATATTTTAAGAGGAAATGATGGCCAAACTTTTAAGAAACAATTGCAGCAAAGACATTAGGAAACATTTTTTCTCACAAAGAGTAGTGGATCACTGGAATGAATTACCAAACAGAGTTATAAACTCGACCACAGTTAATCAGTTTAAGGAAAACTACGATAAATTAAATAGAAATATACAACAATAACTTTATTAGTAAAAACAGAGACAAGTTTTGAGGCGAGCAACAAAACGAAATATGCAAACTAGTCTCGCATATTTATACTGGTAAGTTATAGTGGTAAGTTAAGTTGTCTATGAACGTTGACAGAAAAGTGGTAACATTTTATTGACCCACTCTGTATATATGACGTTCAAGTATCTTCGACCCAAACCCGAGGTCGTTGGTACGTGTGCCATATAGGACTCTAACCATTCGCTCTAGATTCGCTCTAGACTCTAACCACTCCAACCATTTTTGTCAAGACAACCTCCACACTTGTCTCTATAAAAACACGCGTAGAACGTCATAAAATATTAGAAATGAACACTATTTCACTCGTTAAAATTATAAAAGAAAATGAGTTTTCAACATTCGTGTAAAATTGCGTACGGAAACATGGTATTATATTATTTGGCTTTCATTGAGATACAGTCTCAGAAGGGGCCGTAAGTTTAACGAGTTATGCGCGGGCGAGGTTTTGAATGAGGGATTTGGGCTTTCGTATTTCGCCTTACTCGAAAATAATATTAAGCCGAATGTCTTTATTGCGAGAGAGACAGACGAGGGAATTCACTAGAATGTGTTATTGCCAATAGAGTGAAATGCCGTAGAAATGTATGATCCAAATGACAATAAAATGGTTCCAAAAAACAATTCTCACGCTATCAAATCACGCAATAATCCGTATGGGTTGAAAACGGGACGTAAGGACAGGCATTTAAAATGCCTCTACTTCAGAGACTGCGCAAAAACCATTTGACCTTCGTCACGATCGGCAGAAAGCAACTAGAAGTGTCGTATAATCTGGAACAGTTGGAAAAAGACCCGCGGAAGATGAAATCAAACAATAGGAAATCCCGCGTGATTGTCCGATTCCAGTCATAGAAAATGATTTCATTTGGCAAAAAAAAACACGAAATTTGACTTGACAAAAGTGTTTTTGATCCAAAGAGATAAATTTCTGACTTAACAATGTTTAAAGGAAAAGATAAAATGTTTTCTTATAATATTTGAAGCTGTTTAATCTCATTCATAACAGCAAAGGTCGGTGACGGAGGGGACCTACAGCTTTACGTGGAATCCGAACCACGGGTTGCTGCATCTGAACGCGGAAGGCGGTCACCCGTCCAATTACTGATCAGCCCCAAAGTCGCTTAATCTCGTAAATTTAACGGAAAGCAGTAAGCTACAGGTTTCGCACTTATTCTTGCAGCTTTTCAAAACTTCTTCGCTCGTCTATGTGGGGATGAAGATCGGGAACATCTGTCACCCAAATTACGTAGCGCGTTTTGTATCGTTATAAGATGTCGTTTGGAGGAGCAAAGTATTTTTTCGTGAGGGACGAATTAATTCCACAACGTGTTCAGGTGTGTTAGAATGGGTTTGTAATCCTCCATTTGATAAACTGTTTTCACTTGACATACCAGTGTCTTGTATCGAAAGTTAGATGGTTTGTTTGGTTTGTCAATAAGCAGTTAATCCGTTCCATTCGCCTTCCCAATTTCCCGACTCAAACCCCATCGAGCATCTTTGGTCAGTTTTGAGTAAACGCGTGAGGAATCACACGCGTCAACCAAAGTCAGAGATTCAAGATTAATAGAGGAATGGAGAACATATCGGAAGCGACACCAAGAACTTTGTGGACCGGGCGCTCCAAAGGATTTTGTATAAATAATTAAAGCCAAGGGATGGCCTACTACGTATCGTGGGTGTACTGAGGGTCTACTAAGTCTAACGTATAGGACAATAAATGCCTTGTTTGGATGCCTCTGAAATCATCGAAAGTTTATAATAGCTACAATTTACAAAAGTATCTCATATTTTTGTCCAATATACTCGTGTGTGTGTGTGTGTGTGTGTGTGTATATATATATTCATATAGTACTTTCTTAAATACAGAGTACAGCAACGGCTGAACTAAAATTGGGGGCTCAACTCATACTGCACTCATTTTCCCCAGTATTGGGGTAAATTCCTTCAGTTGACTCCGCCCGCTTTGATTAGTCCAACACTCCAAATCGGTGAAAAGTATCAGAGTTCATAATAAGGTGTGAAGGAGAGGATGGTTTAAGTATTTATAGTTTGAGTCCAGATTTACAAAGAGAATAATTTTGTGTTTTAAATCAATTGTATGAAATATATACTAATTGCAATTAATTAATTTAATTAATTTAATTGCGGGTAAATTACACGTATTTATATACGCTCAAAAGCCATTAAATTTAATGATAAATTATAAATATACGCACATTATATAGGATGGACGCTAAAGTTAATACATTGAATGGAATCTTAAGAACTCAGGTAAGATTTGCTGTGTGTGTGTGTATATATATATATATATATATATATATATGAACAGTTAGTTAAGGGTTGGTTACATAAACTGTAGGTAATAAAATCGTATATAGTGAATACGTTTGCTGAATTCAGAACAAGTCTTCATTGATTTCTTTAGTCACGCCCTAGACGAAGAGCAATTTAAGCTCATCATACATCGACTACTGTAATCATATGATATATATATATATATATATATATATACATTCAACTGCAAAGAACACGCAGTATAAATAACGTAAAGAACGACGCTTGTATAGGAGATATTCCGCGCAAGACGAGAAAGAGAAAACAACAAATGAAAAAATGAAGTACCACCTGGGAATCGAACCCGGGATCTTCCGATTGCCGGTCAGACGCGATAACCACTACACCATGGACTTCACTCTTCCAAATGTCGTAATTCCTCTACGACAAGCGTCGTTCTTTACGTTATTTATACTGCGTGTTCTTTGCAGTTGAATGTATATAATGATACGGCAAGCGGGAGGTGCCCCCTTGGGGCATTGGTTTCTGCGAGTATGTAGAGGAATTACGACATTTGGAAGAGTGAAGTCCATGGTGTAGTGGTTATCGCGTCTGACCGGCAATCGGAAGATCCCGGGTTCGATTCCCAGGTGGTACTTCATTTTTTTCATTTGTTGTTTTCTCTTTCTCGTCTTGCGCGGAATATCTCCTATACAAGCGTCGTTCTTTACGATATTATATATATATATATATATAATCAGCCACAAGGAAAAATGTGTGTATCATTTATTAATTTCACAACAAACACATGAAATGAATAAATGATGCACACATTTTTCCTTTTGAGTGATCATATATATATATATATATATATATATATATATATATATTTGTGTGTGTGTGTGTGTGTGTGTTTGTAGGTTTTCTTTAGTGACCCTTAGTGGCGAACCTTTTTACAGTCGCGTGGCAAAAAAACCTGTAAACCATAAAACAAAATTCTCGTGCCCACCAAAATTTTTATATATATATTACACCAAATTATAAACATTAACTCTATTATTTTATACTCATTTTTTTGGATAACAATTTCTATGCTGAGGCGTGCCAGGCAAATGGGCACGCGTGCCATAGGTTCGCCACCACTGACCTAGAGAGTATGAATGACGTTTGAAAAGGTGTTCGCCAATGAATATGAGGCTCTCCTACAGTAAATCTGGGAAGGGAACAATTGCGTATTTTTCTAAACATTTACCATCAAAATATCCGTAAAAAGTGAGAATAAAGAAATGTTTCTGCGTAACTGTAAAGAGAGAAATTCGTTACTGATGGAAATACTGTCGTTTTTATGGCCCCATTTTTGGAATGAATTCGGGTGACTGAGCGTGAACCGGGAGCATCCAGCCTATAGGTGTGAGTAATACTCTATCTAGGAGCGCGCGTGGCTTCTATAAATTGTGGTCATCCGATCATCAGTAAAGCAATGCCTGGTCCCGTAAAGGAGACCATGCTATTTTTGATGCTGTTTCGGCTATTGAATTTACGAAAGAAATTCAGGAAAGATTGTGGTTGATGATAAGACCTAAAATCTCAATGTTGGAAAAGACTGTAATGTTTGTTTATTGGAAAACTATATTTGATGAGCATAATTAGATATGTTACTAAATATTACGTATTTGACCTTGGCTGCATTAAAAAACAAAATACTGTTCCATTCCCACTCTGTCGCAACAGAGATATGAGAATTTAAAGACTTAGTGGTATTCCCTTTCAAATTTGCGTGTTTTGCTCGTGAAACTGATAACTGAAACATGAATGAAGTACGGAGAGTAGAATCGTCCGCGTAGAAGTGGATAGGGCTAATCATGGTGGAAAGAAGATGACTGATATGAAGAAGTAACATTGTCGGAGCTAGTACAGATCCCTGAGGAACCCCGCAGTTAATAAGATAGTAATTATAAACACTTTGGGAAAGTGTTTAATTATTATCTTTATTAGAATTTCAGTTAAATGTTTCATTTTATCGCTATTAATTAAATGGAATTGATTAATTTATGGGGGTCTCTTTCAATGTTGTTTTTGAGTTCATTACAGAAGATAAAATTAGGTTTCGAAACGTTTTGTTCATTTTGTTTGCGAATGAAAAATAATTGTGATGAATAAAATGACCAACATTGCCAGTAGTATTGCCCTCAATAACTGCTGTACTTCACATTTTATTATTCCATCAGACATTTCGAGTGGATGCATCTCCCATCATCAGTTAATATATTTTATTGAAATTAAGAAATGATACGCGATTATTTAACATTTTCTAGTTTATATACAGTATATATATGGGATAAATTTCACAATTAAACACGTGAAATGAATGAATGATGTAAACTCACAAGGAAAAAGAAAAATGATTCCAAGGCATTTCATGTATTCAGAAGTATACCTCGTCAGGGTGAAATTCTGTATACACGAAAGGCCTTGGAATCAGTTTTCTTTTTCTTTGTGGGTTTACATCAGTCATATATATATATATATATATATATATATATATATATATATATATATATATATATATATATATATATATATATAATTAAGCCATACCCACACCAGCATTTCAACGTTTAATGAGCAAACGTTTCGGAAGTTAAACAATTTCCGTTCCCAGTGACTAAAACGTAATTAAAACTGGCAAAACACTAATCAAACAAGTAACCTATATACAGGGTTATCTGTTTAAAAATTTTGACCTGAATTAGAATTTGGGTGAAGAATATGAAATGCCTTTCGTTCTAATTCGAACACGGTGCACAATTTCTAAACAAGCGACAATAACCAATAATAACTAGCTTAAAACTTTTCTATCCTGAATGACCTTGAGCAGATTGTACAGCAACCTACTCGTATCCCTGGTCACGTTGGAAATAGGTCCAACAGTCTGGATTTATTTCTCACCACTCATCCTTCTTTGTCAAACTTTTTCTCCGTTGGGCTCCTCCAACCACAATCTTATATCTGTTTCCTGTCCTATTGGTCCAGTTCGACCTTTAGGTCCTCCCAAGAGGAGGCGCCTTTGACAATTTGGCACCGCCGACTAGGAGGCCCTTAGGCAGTAACTCTTTGATTTCTCATGGAATGATTACTGCTTTCGTGGCCAGACCCCTCTAGGTGTGCTGAGCACATCACGGAAGTGATTCTTTCGGGTATGGAGGCGTACATTCCATATTCTGTTCCTACTACTAATGCAAAAAAACATTGATTTAACTTTATTTGTTCTAATGCTATCCGCAACGGAGAGGAGTCTTTCAGAAAGTACCGTCGCCATCCAGCTCCTGACTCTCACTCAGCTAATATTTCTAATCGTGCAAAATCTGTTCTTCAACTCGCCAAACATTCCTTCATCAGACAAAAATGTGAAAACCTTTCCAATTCTAATTCTTCTCGCTCTTTCTGGCATCTAGCCAAGAACCTCTCCAATAACTTTACTTCTTCTTCTTTCCCTCCTCTTTTCCATTCGGACGGCTCAGTTGTCGTCTCTTCTCCTGGCAAAGCTGAATTCTTCGCTCAGACTTTCGCCTCCAATTGAACCATGGACGGTTCGGTGCTGTTCCTCCACGTCCACCTCCTCCTCCTCCCTCTGACTTAACTATGTCTGAGATTAGAATTTCTTCGAAAGATGTTTATTCTGCCCTATCTGGGTTCAACTCTAGGAAGGCGTCCCTCCTGTTGTGCTCAATAAATGTGATTCTGTGCCAACACCCTGCCTCGGTAAACTCTTTAGTCTTTGTCTTTCATCTGGTACTTTCCTTCCCGCTGGAAGTTCGCCTTCATTCAGCCTGTCCCAAAGAAGGGTGACCGCTCTCAACCCTCCAACTATCGTCCAAATGCTTTGATTTCTTGCCTTTCTAAGGTTTTTTTAATCTATCCTTAATAAGAAGATTATTAATGTAAACACCTCTCTTCTCACAATCTTATTTCAATTTGTCAGTATGGATTCACAAGGGACGCTCAACTGGCGATCTTCTTGAATATATCTCTGACTCGTGGTCATCCTTCTTTCGGGATTTCGGTGAAACCTTTGTTATTGCGCTAAACATATCAAAAGCTTTTGATAGACTCTGGTACAAATCCTTAAAATCCAAACTGCCCTCCTTCGGTTTCTTTCCTTCTATCTGTGCCTTCATCTCTGATTTCCTTTTTGGCCAATCTGTAGCTGCGGTTGTAAATGCCACTGTTCTTCTCCTAAAGCTTTTAACAGTGGTGTTCGTCACGGCTCTGGCCTGTCACCCACTCTTTACCTTTTATTTATCAATGATCTATTAAATCGCACTTCTTGTGCTCTCCACTTCCATGCCGATGATTCCACCCTTCACTTCACTCGCTTCACAAAGCGTCCCTCTCAACACTCCATGATTCGCGTAGGACGGTTATGGTACACCTGACCTCGGATCTTTTTACTCTTTCTGATTGGAGCAGAAAAAAAATTGTGGCTTTCAATGCTCCATAAACTCAGTTCCTTCATCTGTCTACTCGTTACAGTCTTCCACATGACTATCCCCTAACAATGCACAACTCAATCCTTCCTCTTCTCTTAACTTCTTGGCCTTTCCTTTTCTCGTGATCGTTCCTGAAAAGATCACATATAGCTATTCTCTTTCTAAAACAACTTCTAAGATGTTAGGTGTGCTGTTCTGGCTCCGCATTTTTTTCACCCTCACTCAGTTGCTGTCTATGTACAGGGGTCTTGTCATGTATGGAGTACGCTTCTCACGTGTGTTGTGGCTCAACCCACACACCTCTACTTGACCGGATGGAATCAAAGGCTTTTCGTCTCATCAATTCCCCGCCTCGGACTGACTGTTTTCAATCCCGCTCTCTTCACCGCAATGTTGCCTCACTCCCTCTTTACTATCGATATTATAACGGACACTGCTCTTCTAAACTCTCTAACTGCGTGCCTCCTCCTTTAAGGGGAGCACGCAGTACCAGACTTTCGACACATTCTCATTCCTTTTCCGTCCAACTCTCTGACGCGAGGGTTAATCGGTATTTTCAATCTTTCATATCTACTCAACCGGTCAACTCTGGATCAATCTTCCTCAGTCCATCTTACCCACTGTGTATGAACTCCAATCTTTCAAATGCAGAGTGTCCAGGCATTTCGAAAACCTTGGACCTTGATTTTGCCTATCTTCTTCCTCTAGGTGGGGGGGGGGGGCACTTTTTTTTACCCCTACTTCCTGCATAAAAAAAAAGAACAACGATAACTGAGCGTGGATCTACAGTATGTAGACTTAGGTACAACCTTAAAATACAACAAAACTTTATCGTCTGTTTAAAAACTGTAAAGATTTAAACTTTACAAAATTGATCAAAAAGTTACAAAAATATTTCACAATTTTAAGTTATAAAATTTGAAGTAAGAATTGAAGTTCAAATACGATATTAAAATTAAAATGTTTACCACGCACAGTAAATCAACTGTAACATTTATTTCACTTTTATATTTACTTATTAGATGAGTTATATTCATTTAAATAAATTAGGGTTTTTCTTATATATACTGTGTATATACCCTGCGCCTCGGTAGTGTAGCAGCAAAACCCACACAATAGTTGGAAGATAAATGGGTACCCTGGGTAATCTAGTGGTTAAAACGCTGGGCTGCTGGTGGGGCGTGGTTCGGATTCCACATTAAACTGTAGGTCTAACTTGGAGTGACAAGCTTGACCTTCGTCAGAATGAATAATTCGGGTGGAAGCAAAATCAAGGTTAACCAAGGTTTTATATATATATATATATATATATATATATACAAACTCAGAATGGTCCCCTGAGAAACTTATATGTTAAACACAGACCGTGCATGGAACAAGGAACTCTTCTGGGAAAATTAAATCCACTATAGTCCGAATAAGTAATGGTAAATGACAAATACCATAGTTTTTCTTTTTCATGATGCTAGCCCGACGTGGGCAACGGGTCTCTCGCGAAGAGGTCCCATAAATATAGCTTCCCTCACCAGCTATCTGCAAAGCAGACAGGATCCAGCTTTGGGATGTCCCAAAGCTGGATCCTGTCTGCTTTGCAGATAGCTGGTGAGGGAAGCTATATTTATGGGACCTCTTTGCGAGAGACCCGTTGCCCACGTCGGGCTAGCATCATGAAAAAGAAAAACTATGGTATTTGTCATTTACCATTACTTATTCGGACTATAGTGGATTTAATTTTCCCAGAAGAGTTCCTTGTTCCATGCACGGTCTGTGTTTAACGAGAAGACCAGGAGCAGGTAAAAATGCTACTAGCTTTAGCTGATGAATTTATGTTAACGCAAGAAATAACAGAAAACACAAGAAAAAACAACTGCCTAGATTTGGTATTCACAAACAACAGTAATCTAATTGATAATGTAGAAATCTCCCCAACTATGATATCAGACCACAATATCATTGAAATAACAACTAATATAAAGGCAACAGGAAAGGAAAGAACACGCACAACAGAACGAAGCAAATTCGAAATTTTTAATTTTCACTCCAAAGCTATAAACTGGGAAGATGTGACATCCAGCATGGAAGTAATAGATTGGAAAACCATTTTCGAGGCCAAGACAACGGAAGAGATGCTAATGACGTTAGAGGAGAAGACGTTAGGAATTGTGGAAAAACATGTCCCAAAGACACAACAAAGAGGAAAGAGAGCAGGTTCGAAAGACAAAAGAGGGCATTGTTCCGAAAGAGAAAAAGAGTGACTGCAAAATTAAGTAATTGTAAAGATAACAACATCAGAAAAATATTAAATGATAAACTACAAAGTATCGATGTCGTCATACAGGAACAAATCGAGAAGCATACAGAAAAAGAAGAAGATGACGCTATAGAAGCGATAAAGGTTAACTCAAAGTACTTCTATAATTTCGCAAAAAGAAAGTCGAAAAACCAAGCGACTATCGGACCTTTAAAAAATGAGAACAGTGATTTATCTGATGATCTAACAGAAGTATCTGAAATATTAAAAGCTCAGTATGAATCATCTTTCAGTATCCCAAAAACTGACAAATTGATTTGCGATAGAAACGCGTTCTTTGAAGAAGAACCACAAGGGGAAAGTATAACGGATTTCGACTTTACGACGGATGATATTACACAAGCCATAGGGAAACTAAAAACACACTCAGCGGCAGGACCGGATAAATGGAATGCCACACTGATCAAAAACTGCAAGAATGCAATTGCTGAGCCCCTATACTGGATATGGAGACGATCATTAGACACGGGAGAAATACCGGGCATCCTGAAGAGCGCGAACATAGTCCCAATATAAAAGGAGGATCGATCCCAGGCCAAAAACTATAGGCCAGTGTCGCTTACATCTCATCTCACTAAAATATTTGAAAGAATAGTTAGACAGAAAATCTATGACTTTTTGGAAACTCAGAAAAAATTCAATGATAACCAACACGGGTTTCGATCAGGCAGATCATGCCTATCACAACTAATGGAACACTACAACAACATTATTGATTCACTTGAAAGTAATGAAAACTATGATGTACTATACACAGACTTTGCTAAAGCGTTCGACAAGTGTGACCACGGAATCATAATACATAAACTGAAATATATGGGAATAACAGGAAAAGTAGGGAAATGGATATATAATTTCCTTAGTGAGCGGAGGCAAGTCGTTACAGTACAAGGAGTATCTTCATCAGAATCAGAGGTCCTCAGCTCAGTACCACAAGGAACAGTATTAGCTCCACTACTCTTCATAATCATGCTAACTGACATAGATGAGGACGTTACCAGAGACAGCACAGTAACATCCTTTGCGGATGACACAAAGATCAGTAGAAAAATAAAAAACCCAGAAGACATAGGATCTTTACAAACCGACATAAACAAAATCTACAAGTGGACTGAAGACAACAATATGAAGTTTAACACCGAGAAATTTCAGCTATTACGGTACGGAAAAAGAGAAGACCTAAAGTGCATGGAATATTATACCCCAAATGGACAGGAAATTCAGAGAAATTCCAGCAAAAGATTTAGGGGTTGTAATGACAGCTGATGCGAAATTTGAAACACAAAATAAGATAGCAGTAAACAGAGCAAAGAGAATAACGGGTCAGATATTGAGAACCTTTAAACGAAGGGATAGGAATGTAATGATTCCTCTACTGAAAACCCTGATCATACCCAAATTAGAATACTGCTCGGTCCTAACTTCCCCATATAAAAAAGAAGACATTAGACAGCTGGAGGGGATCCAAAGAAGCTTCACAGCCAAGATCAATGGGTGCAAAGAACTAAATTACTGGGAAAGGTTACGAGAACTAGACCTATATTCACTGGAAAGGAGAAGAGAGAGATACACCATTATTTACACTTGGAAAATAATGGAGAAACTAGTCCCTAATCTTACTCTGAATCCCATAACTCCCCAAACAACGATGGAAAGTAGAAGCGGTAGACTGTGTCGTATTCCCAAATTGAAGGCGAGACAGGGAACATCCTTAACCCTGAAAGAAAATAGTTTTGTAGTGAGAGGACCAAAACTGTTTAATCAGTTGCCCAAAGACCTAAGAAACACGAAGGGAGTTGCAGTGGAAATCTTCAAAAGACTAGACGCCTGGCTCAGAACAATCCCCGATGAGCCGGGCGTACCTGGCTATGTGAGGTGGAGAGCGCAAGAATCCAACTCACTACTTCACCAGGCCAACTCGAGAGGAGGGGGCGACAAGCTTGACCTTCGCGAAATGAGAAATCATCGCGCGGAACGTTTGTAAGGTTGTAAGGTAAGGTTATATATATATATATATATATATATATATATATATATATATATATATATATATATATATATATACAGTGCTTAATTTGTAAATGAAAAAGAAGTGGAACGCAGGTGAAGCCCTCACAGTTAGGGGGTCTGGGGGAGCGCTGTAAGCTCCCCCAGCGGGGTCCGGGGTGGCGCCCCGGAAACCAACGCATTTTAAGTGCTTTTTCTGCGAAAACTGCGCAACATGCAAATGAAAGTTCTTCGAATACAGTATTATTTTTTAAAAAAAGTTAGACGGTGATTGCAACATCTAAGTGAAATGTTATTTCATCTAAGTGAAACAAAATATTATATGTATTTGAAACAAAATAAAATTGCTTTACTTACATGCTATTGCTATATATAGGAAGTTGATAGAATAATCACATTAATTTCCACACACACTCCAAACTTCTTTCTGCTTCATCTACTAGTTTTCGCTTTGTACTGTCTGTATTTCGTTGAATTTTAAATTACGAAATTACGTTGCTGACCTTTTTATTAAAACAAAAAACTTTTTTTTTTAAGTAGGTTTTAAAATAAAAGTACCGGAACGGTGTTCCGGAGCGTTCCGTCACAAATTAAGCACTATATATATATATATATATATATATATATTTATATATATATATATATATATACGAAATATTAAGAGCTCAGTACGAATCATCTTTCAGTATCCCAAAAACTGACAAACTGATATGCGATAGAAACGCGTTCTTTGAAGAAGAACTACAAGGGGAAAATATAACGGACTTCGACTTTACGACGGATGATATTACACAAGCTCTTGGGAAACTAAGAACACACTCAGCGGCAGGATCGGACAAATGTAATGCTACACTGATCAAAAACTGCAAGAATGCAATCACTGAGCCTCTGTATTGGATATGGAGACGATCACTAGACACGGGAGAAATACCGGGCATCCTGAAGAGCGCGAACATAGTCTCAATATATAAAGGAGGAGATCGATCCGAGGCCAAAAACTATAGGCCAGTGTCGTTTACATCTCATCTCACTAAAATATTTGAAAGAATAGTTAGACAGAAAATCTATGAGTTTTTGAAAACTCAGAAAAAAATTAAATGATAACCAACATGGGTTTCGGTCAGACAGATCATGCTTATCACAACTAATGGAACACTACAACAACATTATTGGAATCATAATACATAAACTGAAGTATATGGGAATAACAGTAAAAGTAGGAAAATGGATAAATAATTTCCTTAGTGAGCGGCGGCAAGTCATTACAGTACAAGGAGCATCTTCATCCGAATCAGAGGTCCTCAGCTCAGTACCACGAGGAACAGTATTAGCTCCACTACTCTTCATAATCATGCTGACTGACACAGATGAGGACGTTACCAGAGACAGCACAGCAACATCCTTTGCCGACGGCACAAAGATCAGTAGAAAAATAAGAAACCCAGAAGATATAGGATCTCTACAAACCGTCATGAACAGAATCTACAAGTGGACGGAAGACAACAATATGAAGTTTAACACTGAGAAATTTCAGCTGTTACGGTACGGAAAAAGAGAGGACCTAAAATCCATGGAATATTATACCCCATATGGACAGGAAATTCAAAGAAATTCTAAAGCAAAAGACTTAGGGGTTGTAATGACTGATGATGCAAAATTTGAAACACAAAATAAGATAGCAGTAAACAAAGCAAAGAGAGTAACTGGGCAGATACTGAGAACATTTAAACGAAGGGATAGGAATATAATGATTCCTCTACTGAAAATATTGATCATACCCAAATTGGAATACTGCTCGGTCCTAACATGCTCATATAAAAACGAAGACATTAGACAACTACAAGGGATTCAGAGAAGCTTCACAGCCAAGATCAAGGGGTGCAAAGAACTAAATTACTGGGAAAGGTTACGCGAATTAAACCTATATTTACTGGAAAGGAGGAGAGAGAGATACACCATTATTTACACTTGGAAAATAATGGAGAAACTAGTCCCTAATCTTACTCTGAACCCTGTAACTCCCCAAACAACAGTTGAAAGTAGAAAAGGAAGACTGTGTCGTGTTTCCAAATTAAAGGCTAGACAGGGAACATCTTTAACCCTGAAAGAAAATAGTTTTGTTGTGAGAGGACCAAAACTGTTTAATCAACTGCCCAAAGACCTAAGGAACACGAGTGGGGTTACAGTGGACATCTTCAAAAGAAGACTAGAGGCCTGGCTCAGAACAATCCCCAATGAGCCGTGCGTACCTGGCTATGTGAGGTGGAGAGTACAAGAAACCAACTCACTACCTCACCAGGCGAACTCGAGAGGAGGGGCGACAAGCTTGACCTTCGTGAAATGAGGAATCATGGCGCGGAACAGTTGAAAGGTTGGAAGGTGTATGCATACATACTATATATATATATCTATATATATATATATATATATATATATATAGAGAGAGAGAGAGAGAGAGAGAGAGAGAGAGAGAGAGGTTAGAAGATAAATTTCGGGTATAACTTTAGCCAATCAGTCAGGCCTACTTCTTTTTTTTTAATTAAGTTGGGCACAGGTTGGCTACCGTACTAATCACTAACCATTATAACACAGGTCTGCGAATGAGAACTTTGTAAGAGTTGTTTCCTTACTAATAACTAATTTTATATAATTCAACTACGCTCATTTCGAATAAGGTGTCCATTTTTTTTCTATCATGTAAGGATTTTCTGCAAACTGGAAGGGAAAAAACAACATAAATAAATATTATTTATTTCAATTTACATTAGGTACCTATTTCGCTTTGTTATACTAATTACATTTCAAACAACTTTAAAAAGAAAGAAGACTGTTAACGTCAATTAGATATTCATCTTTATTTGTCCTGAGTTTCCTCGTGAGATCTATGCCTTTTACTCTCGAATGTACGCGCTGTTCCTTTTCTTTTATGTAATAATCCTTGATTATCCCGTTTCAACATCCAGCAGTAATCAGCCATCATGCTGATGTCCCACCTTCCCTGATATCTCTTCTCCATTTCTTTGATGTCTTGGTGAAACAGTTCTCCTTGTTCTTCGCTGAGTGTTCCGAGATTCTCAGGGAAGTAAGCCGAGTGTGAATGTAAGAAATGTAATTTTAAACTCGTATTACAACCCAACTCTTTGAACTTATTTAGGATGTTGTTCACAATGTTTTGGTAATTTGAGTCCTTGTTGTCCCCCCAAAATTTGCTGATAACATCCTTAAAAGCAATCCACGCTTCTTTTTCAAGATTGTTCATTATTCTTTCAAAGTGTTCATCCAAAGTCAGTTTTCTAATCTGGGAACGAACGAAAATTTCTTCTTTCAATTTTGCTTCCGAAAGAGTTTGGAATTTACCACACAGATACTTAAAACAATCTCCATCTTCGTCCAAGGCCTTAACAAATTGCTTCATCAAGCCCAATTTTATGTGAAGTGGAGGTAAAAGGACTTTCTTCGTGTCAACCAGACTTTCACGTTGAATGTTTTTAGAACCATGTGTCAGGTTGACTCTGCGTGGCCATTCCTTTTTTATCCGGTGCTGAGTTCTTGCTCGGCTATCCCATTCACACAAAACACATGGAAACTTCGTATAACCTGGTTGTTGACCTAACAACATATAAATCACTTTTAAGTCTCCACAAAGTAGCCAACCGTGTTCTTTGTATTTAACCTTAGCTAGAAGAAGCTCAAGATTTTCGTACGTTTCTTTCAAGTGAACTGAATGAGCAACAGGAACGGATGCCAGAGCTGGGCAGTATTTAAATACATTTGTATTTAAATACGTATTTAAATACATTTGTGTATTTAGAACTGTATTTATAAATACATTGTTTTTCATGTATTTAAATACAGTATTTAAATACTTTAATGAGTATTTAAATACAATGTATTTAAATACTCAAAATATAAAAATGTAAATACTTTTACTGGTTTAATACATGTTCTGTACTAGCACAGTACGACGCATCGACAGTGTAGTACAGCATGGTTCATGTTTCAACGTGTCAGTTCAATCAGTTGTGTGCCACTCTTAGTCGAAAGCGGTTGATTTCTTTATCGTGTGCGTGTCATGGCTTCAACAAGCAAATCCGGTGAATCAAACAGTGATATATCTGCAGATAACAATTTAGTGCACCCTCTGTTTGATGGAAAATACTTTAAAATTAAATCTAAAGATGGTAATAAGGTAAAGTGCACCTGCTTGCTGTGTAAACACGAAGTCTCTGCTGCAAGCAATGCTACAACGAATCTGTACACTCATCCTTTATCAAGCATTTTATATTGTTGTTACTCAGGAATTAGTGAATGCATATGTTAAAATTTGTATGTATTTAAAATGTATTTACAAATGTATTTAAATACAATTGATGTATTTTGTATTTAGTATCTAAATACATTCGTAAAATGTATTTAGTATTTAGTATTTAAATACATTTCTCCCATGTATTTAGTATTTAGTATTTAAATACATTCAATGTATTTATTGCCCAGCTCTGACGGATGCATACAAGTTACTGTTGTGGAGGAGGACGCCTTTTACACTTCTTTTGGAGGAATCAATGAAGTCTCCATTCATTTGAGTCATAGACTGCAGCGCCTAGCTTAAGTATTAGTTCCGAAACATTGTTGCAATATACCAGTGAATTTTCTTGAGAAAAATATTGAATGAATTCTTTTTCTCGATTTCTGTGCCAGTAAAATGACATCCCGGGAGAAAGCAAGTTCTTTGCACGAAGTCTGGATCCCAAAATCTCTGAAGAATCCTTCGGGAGAGACAAATCTCTTACCAAATTATTAAGTTCACTTTGTGTAAACAATTGGGGTTCACCAGATGTTTCGGTTTGAAAACAATCAATATCATCGTTTCCATCGTCATTAGACACCGAATCAGATGAAGTTATATCAAGAGTATTTGGTTTAGTAGGTTCAGGTATACCAGGTCCATGAGCAACAGGTCTTATAGCAGACTGAAAGTTTGGATAAGAAATTTCCTTTTTATTTTTAGTATTGTAGCCTTGCACGTTACAAGAACAAAAATAGCAGTCATTGCTGCGATTTCTAGGCTCACATCAGACCATTGGAATCCCAAAAGGTAAGAATCCTTTTCACCTTTACTCCAGTCTAAGTTGTTCAACACAAACACTGCAAACTTTATGTGGAGCCCATGATTTGTCTTGATCCCCAAGTTTCATTCCCAAGTATGCATAGTATACTTTCTTGACGAAGTCTGTAATATCTCGCCTTTGTTTTTTCACAGTAAATTTTCCACAAATATAACAAAAAATGTTTGGGTTATTTAAACACCCTCTGGTTGCCATAGCGACAAATAAACAAATTTCAAAAGAAATATAGTCACCGCGCACCTTTGAATAATAAAGAACTATAACCTCGCACGCACTAGACAAACTGACTCATCTCGTGGCTTGTCAATCACTTACAGTATATACTAGCGGTGTGTTTCTCAAATGTTCTAGAAGACGCTATGACGTCACTTCTGATCTGGAAGCATTTATAGGCAGTTTTTATCAAAATTTGATTGAGTCAATTTTAATGAAAATTACTTACATATGTAATACGAACTATGACATTTTGTGAAAAATCTGTACGTGATGGCGAAAAATGAATCACCATGCAAAAATTACTATATAAGTGATAAAATATCTCGGACAACAAAACCATCGCAGGCCTGTGCAATTAATGATATTGTACACCAGCGGAAAAATGATGATAGCAATAAAATATTAGGCCTACTTTATATTTCAATAAAAGTTCTATTAGTGTACAAGGATCTACATTTTTAATACAGCATGCGAATAAGATAAAACCGTAGCCTATGTATCAACTGCAAAGACCTTTGGGTCCATTACCTTCAAACATCACTCCGCTTTAAGCTTATAAGAGATGGTACCGATATGACATGGGGGCGGGAGAAAAGTCTTTAAGGATTTTATACATACAACTATTTAGTTAACATTATACGGATAAGTGTTCAAATGATGAAACAAATCAAACAAAAAGTTTGTAAGAATTTTATTCATACAAATATTTTGTTAAATTGTAATTTAATATTCAAAGAGTTCTCCATCCGCTATGATACATTTGTGGATTCTCTCCGTGAAACGCTTCATTGTTCTTTTGAACATATCGAGTGGGATCCATTTCAGTTCTCCATCTATTCCGCGACCAGGGGCATTCACGTTTGGAAAGATGAAACCAGGAGTGTAGAGTTTGTCACGCAAATAAGCCCAAAGCCAGAAATGACATGCGGGTAAATCAAGCGATCTGGCTGGCCACTCGATGGGACCTCGCCGCCCAACCCATCTTCCTTCAAGGTTCGTATCCAGAATCTCACGGGCAGCTGCAGAGTAATGTGGCGGCGCTCTATCATGTTCATAAAGCCAATTCCTGCCAACGCCATTAGTAAACTGTGTGCAAAACTTTGTCTCTCGATACCTGGCAACAGCGTTTTCCATCCATCGTATCTCTCGATATGTCAAAGGAAACGATTCCTGAATAACCAATGCACGCCCAAACTGTTAGTGTACCCGTTTTAACGGGTTTACCCAATACTATTTTAGAATTTTTTTTCGCCCAGTAATGAACGTTGTGTTTGTTTCCTTTACTCGTTAAACCGAAGACACATTCATCCGAAAATATGATCTTTCGAAATCTGGATCACTGTTGAGCTTTTCTCTCATTGTTTCAGCAACCTGCAGCCGTCTATCAGAATCATCGTCGTATATGAGCTGAGGGTAAATGGGTTTGTAATCGTGGTACCCCCTATGATTTCAAAATTTTTGCTACTGAAAATATGGAAATACCCAATTCCTCCCCGACTTTTCTCGTTCAAGTTGTTGGATCGACTCGGAAACTGGCAAGGACATTTTCTTTGTTGTTGTCTCCTGTCACCGTTACCGGCCTTCCGTTTCTTGAACGATCTTTTACCAGGCTCCCTATTTCCAAAAGTTTGAGCTTCCAGTATCGAAAAGTGGTTGCATTTGATGGTGGTTTATTATATTTTTCTTGAAATAAACGCAAACTTTCTTCATAATTATTACAAGAAATAGCGGCACTATTGCAGTTGGGTACTTAACGAAAATATCACGACTTAACTAACCAATCGTCAAGGGCATACAGTTGACCTGACCGGGCATTCAATTAACCTAACCGGGCATTTATAGCCCATAGAATGAACTGTTTGTTTTATTTTTCCTTTAAATTTTTTGTTTTAATGTAAATGAATTTGTTGGGTTGCGGTACCCAACTGCAATAGTTAGGGTCGTTTCCTCCAATAGGCGAAATAGGCGACTGTAGGAGGCAAAATTTCTGAAGGATACGATAGGGATTGAATTCGAAACAATTTTTGTATTTATTGAGTAAAATGTTTTTAAAAATGTAAAAATATTTTTGTTCTCACACACACACACACACATATATATATATATATATATATATATATATATATATATATAGGCCTACAAAGGTGGGCAGGACCGAGTTCCAAAAGGACCGAACTCCAGGAACTCGGTCCTTTTCTCAGTGAGGAGCGACGGTCCATTTTTAAGCAATTCCGGACGGTCTTTTTTAGTGATTTTAGTGTGTTTAGTGATTATTTGAAGTTCTAAAGAAGATGGATCGTTTCCTCCAGAAGACTCAGAAAGAGACTGAGACTGAACTGAAACTTGTTTCAACACCTGGAGGAGACGAACGAAGAATCTACTGAAACTCAAGCATTTAACTTAATAACTTTTTTTCATCATTTATGTATTGTATTAATTATAATTTACGTTAATAAAATTAAAGATTTCCGGTATCTTTAATTTAATTTTTAATTTTAATCAAATTTTTCACTTATATTATATATAAGGACCTAGGACCGAGTCGTTCCTAGGTCCTATCTTCAGAAAGGACCGTGACCGGGACCGTCGGTCCAGTTTGAGGCAAGGACCGGGACCGGGACCGTCGGTCCTTTTTGAGGCCCGGGTGCCCACCTTTGTATATATATATATATATATATATATATATATACCTTACCTTATGAACCTTATGTTGTTTCGTGCGTTGGTCTCTCTTCACACGGAGGTCAAGCTGGTGGTCCCGCCTCTAGGTCTGGCTTGGTGGAGGAGCGAGTTGCTTTCTTGCGCTCTCCACCGTACATAGCCAGGCACACCCGGCTCATCTGGTACCGTCCTGAGCCAGGCATCCAGTCTTCTCTTGAAGACTTCAACTTTGACCCCCGTTACGTTTCTGAGGTCCTTTGGAAGCTGGTTGAAAAGTCTTGGCCCCTGACAACCAAGCTATTTTCCTTCAGAGTTGAGGAGGTCCCTTGTCGGGCCTTTAATTTGGGAACACTACACATTCTGCCTTTCCTATTTTCCAGTGTTGTTTGAATGGTAATTGGGTTTAGTTTTAGGTTTGGTACCAGTTTTTCGATCATTTTCCATATGTAGATTATGGTGCACCTCTCTCTCTTCTTTCCAGGGAGTACAGATTTAGTTTACGTAGTCTTTCCCAGTAGTTGAGTTCTTTGCAGCCATCAATCTTGGCTACAGGTGAAATGTGTGCGCGTTTCTTCTAGTTTATTAGTTTCTTCCTTTTTATATGGGCACGTCAAAACTGAGCAGTGTTCAAGTTTTGGTATAATCAGTGTTTTTAGTAGGGGAATCATTACTGTCCTGTCCCTTCTCTTGAACGTTCTTAGTACCTCTCCGGCGACTCTTTTTGCTTTATTTATCGCTACCTGATTTTGTGTTTCGAATTTCGCATCATCTGTCATTATTATCCCGAGATCGATCGCTTTCGTGCTTCTCTGAATTTCCTGTCTATCTGGCGCATAATATGCAGTCTGTTTAAGTTCTTCTTTTCTACCATATCTCAAGAGCTGAAATTTCTCGGTGTTAAATGACATGTTGTTGTCTTCTGACCATTTGTATATTTTGTTCGTGTCCCTCTGCAAGGCCTCCACGTCATGTACATCGCTGATTTTTCTGCTAATCTTTGTATCGTCTGCAAAGGATGTTACTATACTGTTGCTGTTTACTCCGCTGTTTATGTCTGTTAGCATGATAATGAACAGGAGTGGGGCCAGTACTGTCCCTTGTGGTACTGAGCTGCGTACTTCCGATTCTGATGACGATATACCTTGAATTTTGACGACCTGCAAACGTTCTCTGAGGAAGTTGTAGAGCCATTTTCCCACTTTGCCTGTTATTCCCATATATTTCATTTTATGTCCTATATACCATGGTCACATTTGTCGAAAGCTTTAGCAAAATCTGTGTATATAACATCGTAGTTGTCAATGCTTTCCAATGCATCTAGGATATTGTTGTAATGTTCTATTAGTTGTGATAGGCATGATCTACCTGATCGGAATCCATGCAGATTTTCGTTGAATCTTTCCCGTGTCTCCAGGAAATCATAAATTTTCTCTCTAACTATTCTTTCAAATACTTTGGTGAGGTGGGACGTCAATGACATTGGTCTATAGTTCTTTGCTTGAGATATGTCCCCTCCTTTATATATAGGGACAATGTTTGCTCTTTTCAAGATGCTCGGTGTGTATATATATATATATATATATATATATATATATATATCAGGGCTGTGCGGGTCTATCACTTTCGGGTCGCGTGCGGGTCTGGGTCATTTTTCTAATTTACTTTCGGGTCCTGGTCCGGGTCCGGGTCGGACCCGAAAGTTCACTTTCAGGTCCTGTCGGGTCTTTCAGTATATGACCCGGGTCTGGGTCGGGTCCATTATTAAAAATGTAATAATTATAATCTGGGATAGGAAGGTAATAAGACTGCTACCGTAGCTACATTAACATGTTTTCTGAAATATAGTAAAACATTATATGGCTATACGGTAGTAGCCTAACCATATATATTAATTAATCCGATTTTGGAAATGTTTGAAAATAGGTATATTAATTGTATTAATATTTAATAGTAACTAGGTATAGTTTTATACATGCATTGCTAAGGGGCAAAGTACGATGTATGATTGCTCTCTTCGGCCCCCTTATTCTAAATTTTAATTAATTTTGTGAAAACAAATTCTATATTTTTTTGAGTGAACTCAAATGGAAATTATCATCTTCTTGTATTAAAATTAAGTACTTTGTTTATCTTAAAAAACAAAAATAAAACCGGCAATCTGAAATAATTAAAGTAATTTGGTAGTAATATTGTCTTTATATTTTGAGGGCAACATATTCTGTGAACTACTTTAAAACAGATATTGATATAGCGGCATAGCCTATATTTATTTCTCCTAGAATCTAGATTGAAAGTTGTGGCAAGACAGGAAAGAGATTTCTGAATTTTTAACTGATTTTTTTTATTTTGAATATACACAGTGTGTGTATGTATATATATATATATATATATATATATATATATATATATATATATATATATATGTATATGCAGAGATGGGCAGTAACGCGTTACATGTAACGACGTTACGTAACGAACGTTGCAAAAGTAACGAGTAACGGTAACGCCTGAAAGATTTTCAAATGTATCAATGTAACGGTAACGCTTTGCAAATTTTTTATCACTGTAACGGATTTTTTCGTTACTCATTACTCGATACTTGAATTTGAATTTGATAACATTGCCATTCCATTCATGAGGACTATTAAATGCAATTCACTATTCCGTGTTAGTGGCAACAACTAAATTTATATTTCTATGTCTCTTCATCTTTCCCAAAAATCATTGGGTGCAAATTATTGTGCAATGTATCGTTTTTAAAAGAAGAACATTTATATAGTCAATAATAGTAGCTATTAGAATTTATGTGGTATGGCTGCCATTTGTAAGTTTATCTGTAGTTTCAAAACACGTGTGAAGGCACATAAACAAATATCAAATGTAACTAGTTACTTGTAACGTCGTTACATGTATCGAGTAACGGTAACGCTTTAAGGATTTTCAAAAGTAACGATGTAACGGTAACGCCGAGTACATTTTCGACGTGTAATGAGTAACGGTAACGCCGCCCAACTTAATGTAAGGGTGCCCATCACTGTGTATATGTATGTGTGTGTGTATATATATATATATATATATGCGGTTCTTAACTGAAATATTTTTATTAGGACTATTCTACACTATTTTATTTGAGAAGACTTTTATTCCCCAACGCCGTTCGATCTCAAACACAATACTGCGTCTAATAATGATTGAGAAAGAGAATTTCTTTGCGGTTCAGAATGAAGCTTAGAGCGGAGAACAATCTTTCAACGCTAACTTGTGTGCACGGAGTAGACAATGCTACCAAGGCTGCCTGTTTTAATTCTCCTCCCATTTCCATCCACCATTTCATGGGATCTTGATGGATGAGTTTCCCAGCTGAATCTCTCTTTTTCGCGAGGCGAAGACATTTTTCAAGTTGTATCACACCTGCATCAAACTTCGCACTCAGTGACACAGTTTGAATTCGTCCTTCCTTCTGGAGGTCTTTCTTTTTGTCGCAATTCTTTTTCAACTCACAAACAAACAATAAAATATATTAGGATTAGGCTATTCTTCCGTCACCGTTAACTCTCCACTTCCAGTGAGTCATTTGGAGGGTGGAGTGATAATTCAATACATTGTTGCCAAATCTAAAGGCGCACACATAAATTTTGTAAACTAAAAACTCGGCTGTGCGGGTCCTTCACTTTCGGGTCGGGTCTGGGTCTGGGTCAATTTTAAAATTCACTTTCAGGTCCGGGTCCGGGTCTTATCTCACTTTCGGGTTAAACTCGGGTCTGGGTCTGGGTCCGGGTCCAACCTGCCAGCCCTGATATATATATATATATATATATATATATAAAAAAAAACAGCATGATCGCGCTGCCTCATGGATGGAAAAGTTAAGGACTTTGTACACGGCACTAGGGGCTTTCCATATATATATATATATATATATATATATATATATATATATGCAGTAAAATCAGAAAAACACGTGATCTTTTTAATAAGCAAACAACCACAGGGAAAATAAAAAGTAAACACGAAATCCGAGCGCTTTCGTGATATATTCATATCTTCAGGGACAAGAAGATGTAAATATATCACGAAAGCGCTCGGATTTCGTGTTTACTTTTCCTTTTTCCTGTGGTTGTTTGCTTATATATATATATATATATATGTGTGTGTGTGTGTGTGTGTGTATATATCAGGGCTGGCAGGTCGGACCCGGACCCAGACCCGGGTTTAACCCGAAAGTGAGATAAGACCCGGACCCGGACCCGATAGTGAATTAGAAAAAAGACCCGGACCCTGACCCGGACCTGAAAGTGAATTTTAAAATTGACCGAGACCCAGACTCGACCCGAAAGTGAAGGACCCGCACAGCCGGATTTTTAGTTTACCAAATTTATATGTGCGCCTTTTGATTTGGCAACAATGTATTGAATTATCACTCCACCCTCCAAATGACTCACTGGAAGTGGAAAGTTAACGGTGACGGAAGAATAGCCTAATCCTAATATATTTTATTGTTTGTTTGTGAGTTGAGTTGAAAAAGAATTGCGACAAAAGGAAAGACTTCTCCAGAAGGAAGGACGAATTCAAACTGTGTCACTGAGTGCAAAGTTTGATGCGGGTGTGATACAGTTTGAAAAATGTTCTCGCCTCACGAAAAAGAGAGATTCACCTGGGAAACTCATCCATCAAGATCCCATGAAATGGTGGATGGAAATGGGAGGAGAACTAAAACAGGCAGCCTTGGTAGCATTGTCTACTCCGTGCACACAAGTTAGCGTTGAAAGATTGTTCTCTGCTCTAAGCTTCATTCCGAACCCGCAAAGAAATTCTCTTTCTCAATCATTATTAGATGCAGTATTGTTTTTGCGATCGAACGGTGTTGGGAAATAAAGTCTTCTCAAATAAAATAGTGTAGAATAGTCCTAATAAAAATATTTCAGTTAAGAACCGCATATATATATGGATCTTTCCTGTTTCATTAACTGTCCGATTTTTATGAAAACGTGATATGGACAGTTTTTCACGCTGATTTAAAAATTATAAACCATTTCATCGAGAAATACTTAGGTTAGGTTAGGCTTATTAGCATTTGATATTTTCTAGGACACTGTTTTTCTTTCGGTATTAAGTTATATTCTTGTAAAAAATTTACTGCATTTTCTTCTGTCTCAGTCTTCCTATGTAATTCTATAAAATTAAATTTGTCAGTCATTGGAAAGTAAAAAGATGTTGAACTATAGTCTATGCTTGCAGCGGAAGAACAAAATAGATGCGCAACGCCACCGTTTAAAAAATAGCCTAGCCTATGCTTTCAGTGATAGTCTATGCTTGCAGCGGAAGAACGAAATAGATGCGCAACGCCACCGTTTAAAAAATAGCCTAGCCTATGCTTGCAGTGATTACACCGTTCTAGTACTTTTTGTAGTATTCTATTATTTACTTTCATTTCGAAAAAACTTATTTTTAGACAACCTAACCTAACCTAACCTAAGTATTTCTCGATGAAATGGTTTATAATTTTGAAATCAGCGTGAAAAACCACATATCACGTTGTTTTCATCAAAATCGGAAACAGTTAATGAAACAGGAAAGACCCATATATATATATATATATATATATATATATATATATATATATATACACACTGTGTATATTCAAAATAAAAAAATCAGTTAAAAATTCAGAAATCTCTTTCCTGTCTTGCCACAACTTTCAATCTAGATTCTAAGAGAAATAAGTATAGGCCATGACGCTATATCAATATCTGTTTTAAAGTAGTTCACAGAATATGTTGCCCTCAAAATATAAAGACAATATTACTACCAAATTACTTTAATTATTTCATATTATCGGTTTTATTTTTGTTTGTTAAGATAAACAAAGTACTTAATTTTAATGCAAGATGGTAATTTCCATTTGAGTTCACTCAAAAAAATATAGAATTTGTTTTCACAAAATTAATTAAAATTTAGAATAAGGGGGCTGAAGAGAACAATCATACATCGTACTTTGCCCCTTAGCAATGCATGTATAACTATACCTAGTTACTATTAAATATTAATACAATTAATATACCTATTTTCAAACATTTCCAAAATCGGATTAATTAATATATATGGTTAGGCTACTACCGTATAGCCATATAATGTTTTACTATATTTCAGAAAACATGTTAATGTAGCTACGGTAGCAGTCTTATTACCTATCCTATACCAGATTATAATTATTACATTACTGAAAGACCCGACAGGACCTGAAAGTGAACTTTCAGGTCCGACCCGGACCCGGACCAGGACCCGAAAGTAAATTAGAAAAATGACCCGGACCCGAAAGTAAATTAGAAAAATGACCCAGACCCGGACCCGACCCGAAAGTGATAGACCCGCACAGCCCTCATATATATATATATATATATATAAAGGGTGATCCAGAGAAATGGGACCCAAAAGAAACCCTGTAACTCTTAAAGTATAAGTCCTTTTATAAAATTATACGCATCATTCGAAAGAGGATAGTTACAAGTTTGTACAGGATTGTATAGGTTTTGACAATACAAGACAAGATAAGATACAAAACAAAATAAAAGTGTTAGTTAAAACTAACCCTTCAAGATGACTGCATGGACTGTGGAACAGCTGCGTTTCATAACTGAGCAATATTATGAACATGGAAAAAGTGTAGTTTCAGCTCTTAGAAGGTGATTTTGACATCTGAAAATTTGTCTTGAAAGATCTTTGAGCTGAAACTACACTTCTTCCATGCTCATAATATTGCTCAGTTATGAAACGCAGCTGTTCCACAGTCCATGCAGTCATCTTGAAGGGTTAGTTTTAATTAACTAACACTTTTATTTTGTTTTGTATCTTATCTTGTCTTGTATTGTCAAAACCTATACAATCCTGTACAAACTTGTAACTATCCTCTTTCGAATGATGCGTATAATTTTATAAAAGGACTTATACTTTAAGAGTTACAGGGGTTTCTTTTGGGTCCCATTTCTCTGGATCACCCTTTATATATATATCACATTATACGTATATAAGGCAGATGTTTTGATGCATATTTTGCAAATGATCAGCTAATAGGGTTAAGGGTCCCCCAAGAAAAAACTTGTCTAGGGCCCCCAAAAATGCTAGAAACGGCCCTGGCAATAGTGCCGAAATAACCCATAGTACAAGATACACGTTTTCTTTATTGCTGTATTCCATCCTCACTGACATGGCGCTCACTGAGGCTAGGGCCTAGGCCCTAGGCCTAGGGTCTTCCTGTTCTATCCTAAGTCATTCCTGGCTTTGTATAGTTGCTTTGAAAAGTATCGCATACACTGCAGTGATATCATTGTAATTTATTTATTATTAACAAATTATTTGTATGTATAAAATCTTTGGACTTTTCTCCCACCCTGTGCATATATCGTATATAATAAAAAGAAATATTTTATTAAACCATAAATTTTGTATAAACTTGGAAATGATAAACAAAACTGTACATAGTCCCGATGTAACTTCAACTTATTTAAAAAGAAAAAAGTGAAAATAAAGTCAAAAAGTCAAAAAGGTTTGAAAAAAGTGAAGCAGTGGCAATCTGTAGGACCTACCTCAAATTATGGAAAAGTTAAAATCATCGACATTGTTAGATTAAGCTCAGTTAAGATAGGTTAGGTTAGGTCATGCTAGGTTGTTAGACTAGGTTAAGTCGTGTTAGGTTAGGTTAGGTTAAGTACAAGGGTGCCGGAAGTTGTTAAGGGTAAAATGTACGTCCCTACACCATACATACGCCCCCCAAGAGATGTGGGATTGTATTGTTTTTACAGATGAAGTGTATTGTTTTTTCAGATGAAACGCCGTGCATCTGATGTTGAATGCAACGCATTTACTATTTTGAAGTAATCTTATTCTTATGTTACATGTAAATAAAAGTATGTCGATAGTTTATTTCATCTGCTTTCATTTTCTTTACTACATAGGTGCATATGGATGATAAAACCTAAAACTTTATATTGAAAAAAATGCCCCTTACTGAGATTGCACCCCCAATATCAAATTGCTTCCGGCGCCCCTGGTTAAGTAGCGTTGGGAAGAGCCATGGATATAAATTACATTCATTCATTATCACATAACTTTCAAATTTAAATAATAGAACTAATTCAGATAAATTATTCGCCAAACTACGAAACATGATAGGCCACGGTCTAGGCAAAGATAAACATTGTTATTTGTATAAGTTAAATGCAAATAAAATGAAGGCCTTTTCAAAAATGCAAGTAATATAATTATATTTAATTTAATTTTACATCGTCCCAGCAACAAAATGTTAGTTTAAAAATTTTATAATTGTTCCCCTGATATTAACTATTTTCTTTTAGAATTCCGTTTTTCTTTATAACTTTTATATAGGTAACTAGTGAATTATTTTTATTTGAATTTATTACCCGATCTTCCAGAACCTATAAAATTTATTTATCTTTTTATCACGTATCATCAAGAATCGTGTAGGCTTATAGGATTTATATATTAAATACAATTCGTCGGTAAATATTTACTATTACACCGGTCTCCGGTAGAAAGTTTTAAAAGCTGGTTTTCATTGTTTGTCAATGTGTTGAGTTCAAAAATGATACTCATTTCCGTCACAAATGATTTGTTAAAGAGTTATTGAAGCTTAAACTCTCTAACGGGAAAAGGGTAAAAAAAATGGCGCTTCTACTGATTTTAATTTGAATCAGTTAGTGGACATGGCTTTTATAATTTTGGATAACGTTAGGGGTTAGGTTAGGTTGTTTTAGGTTCGCCCAATTTTGAAGGTGAAATTTATGTTTTTCCTATGGTTTTTGATGTGTTTTGTATTAATCTGACTTTCAAAATCTTCGGAAACCACTCGTTTCTGTGATTCTCCCCACCCAAAAACTCCCGGTTCCCACTGGGGGTCCCCCAGGTAAAAAAGGGTAGAAAGTTTTAAAATCTTCAAGCTTCAATAACTCTTTAACAAATCATTTGCGACGGAAATGAGGGATCTTTTCCGTTTGACTGCCGCCATTGAAACATAAGAGGTGAGTGCCCCCAGCCTTCTTTACTTAGCCTTATAAGGCTAACTAACGAAAATATCACGACCTAACCTAACCAATCGTTAGGTCAACTGTACGACCTTGACGATTGGTTAGGTTAGGTCGTGATATTTTTGTTAGTTAGCCTTATAAAGCTAACTAAAGAAGGCTGGAGTTTAATTATGTTTCAATGGCGGCAGTCAAACGGAAAAGATCCGAAATGAGTAACATTTTTTAATTCAGCACATTGAAAAACATTGAAAACCAGCTTTTAAAACTTTCTATCGGAGACCGGTGTAATAGTAAATATTTACCAAATCCTCTATACAGTGGCTGTTATATGTAGTTAATTATAATGGAATTCTGAATTAATTTTTAAAAATTAAATCTTAAATATTTTAAAACTAGATCTAGCTCGGCCTAAATATGTATTAGGCCTACCCCTAACTTCAGAATAGCCGAAGTTGGCATAACTGTATAAAAGGCTAATATATATGTATCCTAGCCCCATATATTTCCACTCATTAAAAGTATTGTTAACAAGAACAATTCGATAGTTAATTTCTTCATAGTGAAGTTAAAGTTTTTTGCAATTTTGCTCCAGAAAATACTATACAGGGTGTCCCAGAATTAACTATCTATTTCAATGAAATCGGACAAATTTTTTAAAAACACACTTTTATTTATGTTTATCATGTTTAATATGTGTTAAAAATGTATAAATTTCTAAATTTTTTTCATAATTTTATTTTCATAATTTTTTCATTATCTGGTCCAATGAAAGACCGTCTGAAGTCATAGAATGGCAAAGAGACTCTCCAAAAGTTAACGTGTGGCTTGGAATGACCAAATCCAAAATTTATGGCCCATTCTTCTTTGCGGAAGCAACTGTAACAGGTACCGTCTACCTTGATATGCTTCAGCAGTTTCTCGAACCACAGCTTCTTGATGATGACATTCTTGATAATGTTGTGTTTCAACAAGAAGCATTGATCTTTTGGCGATAAACCTTTGTTTTTATGAAACCCCATGCAAAGAAATCCAGGGGTGTCAAATCCGGAGAACGCGGAGGCCAAGGTCGAGGTCCTCCACGTCCAATCCACCGATTCGGAAGGCGTCTGTTGAGGTATTCTCGAACAATTAGAGCATAATGACATGGTGCTCCATCTTGTTGAAACACAACATTATCAAGAATGCCATCATCAAGAAGCTGTGGTTCGAGAAACTGCTGAAGCATATCAAGGTAGACGGTACCTGTTACAGTTGCTTCCGCAAAGAAGAATGGGCCATAAATTTTGGATTTGGTCATTCCAAGCCACACGTTAACTTTTGGAGAGTCTCTTTGCCATTCTATGACTTCAGACGGTCTTTCATTGGACCAGATAATGAAAAAATTATGAAAATAAAATTATGAAAAAAATTTAGAAATTTATACATTTTTAACACATATTAAACATGTTAAACATAAATAAAAGTGTTTTTAAAAAATTTGTCCGATTTCATTGAAATAGATAGTTAATTCTGGGACACCCTGTATAGTAACGGTACAATAAGGTATCATTCAATACGTGATGCTATTTAACCTATAAGTAGCTCCTATATACCTATATGGTTATACAGTTTACAACATAGGCCCTAATTTATATAACCCTATTATTTATACTTATCTTGAATTAAGTTTTATATTTCATTATATTTATACGTAACTTCATTAAGATAATTTTTAAGTCACGAGCACTCATCCGTCCTTACACACATAAAAAACTGATAGAATTATTGTTATTATTGCCCAATGACATAATCAAATTCATTTTTAGTGTTTCATTATTGCAGTGATGCCATTTATACCGCCATTGCTTTTCCATTTGCATATAGTAACAATGAAAAAAGCATCTTAATAAATGTGGCACCAACGCACGAATTTAACGATCTCAAATAGTCTTTATGACCTCGACCCTAAGAGCGGAAATTGCTTTCTATAGCTATAATCAGAGGCTTTATACGCGACGCTGCTTGTTGTTGTTGTTGTTGTTGGTGTCGTCATGGTACTGGGATAATTTTTACGCATGCGGTTATGTACACTCGTGACGTCGTCACTGGTTAAATTTATTAGTTTTCTTTTGACTGGAATTGAGGATAGGCAACTACACAAGATTTAAAACAAGGTATGACATAATTCACCGCTAATTCCTATTCAATTTCATCCTTGTCACTACGCCAAAGTTAAACTCTGAATATAGCCTCATTCTAATGATTAATTTATATTACTTAAGTAATTAATCTGCATTAGCTTAAAATCGCAAAAAACAGATTTGTTTCATTAAATACTTACATAATATTCCCTAATAAAATAAACAAGGCCTAAGCTGTAATAGACCACATAATAATAATAATAAATTTGATTTCATTTGCGGCACAAATTAGACAAATCTAAACTTGTTAAATTTTATTACTGAAAAAATGTGTATATATATATATATATATATATATATATATATATAATATAGAGGAAGTGAGAAACATCTTCCTCCACCCACGCCTAATCCGACACTGGCCCAAAAATATTTATCTTGCACACATGTGTGATTAGAATATCAATGTATACTTGCATAATGCATGTACGTACGCAAAGAATTTCGTGTAAATGAAAACGGGTTTATTTATATCTTTATTGCTAAGAACAAAAAGAAATTTCATATTGTAACATTATTAAAAGATATTATTTTCAATCTCATTAATTAAAAATAAAATTTTGTGAAGTTTTCCCACATTTTGGCAAACAAATCCTTTCAGCCAATCATTTATTACTCCTTCGGAGTTTCTACGTGTCCGGTAAAATAACTGGCATGGATTTAATAGTAAAATTAGCTTATCCATTAACTTAATATTAAAAAGTGTTTGCTATTAAAATTCTATAAGCCATAGAATATAATTTAGGTTTCACTTATATTATTTTATGTTATAGAATATAGAATATCAATTAGGGTAATAAATTTGGATAGGAACAGTTCCTCCACTTCGCAGCTATTGACAGACGAATTCCTTATAATAATAATAATAATAATAATAATAATAATAATAATAATATACAATAAAGAGTCATATCACGATTAAGGTAAGTTAAAACTTTTATTTTGGTTGCTCTTCTAATTTTCTGTGAAGAGAGAAGCATTTTATCTAAAGCGGATGTTTCATTGTTTCAACCGGCAGATGGCGCCCAATGTCCTCTATGTGTTTATTATTTTGTGCTTATGGCCCACTATGTGCCTCTTCTATAAATAGATTTCTAATAATAATAATAATAATAATAATAATAATAATAATAATAATATACACTTTCCGGCAATGCAAATTAGGCTATACCTATGCACAACATTTAGCATTCATTTGTGTACATTTGCACACTGTGTTACACCTGGTGCTGAGATGCAACACCTGTTTTCCCGAATGTCTTATCAAATGAAGAGGTGAAAGTGTTTTCCGTTCCAGAGATGAAGAAAAAGAAAACCGATAAAAAAAGCCCTTCAAATACAATCTTAATAAAGGATGAAACGCGATAACATACAGAAAAAGTATACGATATCGTAAATTTAATATCATGCCATATTTTATGGCAGAAATGTTGTTAAACGTTCATTATGAACGCGGTTTCCTTTTATAGTGTATAATAATTATTATTTTAATAATTATCCTTACATTATTATTAATCATCGGTGAATCCGTGATCTTTTGTTGTTTTTATTCGTGTCTCCCTCTCTCTCGGATTGTCTCTAATTCTTCAATTAAATGCAGGATCTTGTACGAGCCATTTGGGAATGTGTCGCGGCATTATGGCCCTCGTTTATTATTCCAAATTAGGCCTAACGACGAACACCTATAGAGTGTCATTCAACGGGCCTGATATTAGACGATCCTTATCCCATGTAGCCTTTGTAGCCTATCAACGATACATATGAATATTGGGATTTACACAGGCTCTCATAAATTAAATTAGCCCTTATTCTGCCTCGTACCTCCTGAAAAGTATGATTATAGAAAATAATTTTAACTGTTACGGTTTAAAATAATGTGGACCCTTTCCAGCCTAAAATAACCCTTGTCATGTCACCGCATGCTAAAAGATTATTATTATTATTATTACTAGTACAGTTCCCGTCACTTCGCTGACGGTTAGACAGGCTAAACTACAAAAAAAGAACCCAGCCGTGAAAATTTTGAGCTTCACATTGTGTCAACATTTCTGAATCTGGTATCTCCCAAAACCTCCTCACCCCCATTCATACAACTTGGGGGCTAACCCCCTCCCCCATTACCCCCACCCCTCCCCATTACCACACCCATCCCCCATTACCCCCACCCCCACCCTTCCGCCCACCCCAACCCTTCCCCCCACCCTCACCCTTCCCCCATTGCTAAACTACAGAAAAGAACACAGTCATTAAAATCTTGAACTTCACATTTCCGCCCGTAATACAATTTCTGAATTTTTTTTACAATTTCTGAATTTTTTTCTCACAATTTTTTCTCACAATTTCTGAAAGTGTGACGGACGGACAGACAGACAGACGGACGGACAGCTCTCTTATTATAGTATAGATTACTAGTACAGTTCCCGTCGCTTCGCTGACGGTTAGACAGGCTAAACTACAGAAAAGAACGCAGCCGTGAAAATTTTGAGCTTCACATTGTGTCAACATTTCTGAATCTGGTATCTCCCAAAACCTCCTCACCCCCATTCATGCAACTTGGGGGCTAACCCCCTCCCCCATTACCCCCACCCCTCCCCATTACCCCACCCATCCCCCATTACCCCCACCCTCCCCATTACCCCCACCCATCCCCCATTACCCCCCCCACCCTTCCCCCATTACTGCCCGGGATAAATTTCACAAACAGAGAAACAGACAGGCTAAACTACAGAAAAGAACACAGTCATGAAAATCTTGAGCTTCACATTGCCGCCCGTAATACAATTTCTGAATTTTTTTCACAATTTTTTCTCACAATTTCTGAAAGTGTGACGGACGGACGGACGGACGGACAGCTCTCTTATTATAATATAGATTATAAGAAATGGGTAAAAACCGTGATGCCAAATATGCCCTTTTCTACACAGAAACTCCCCAATTAAACAATTAACTTCTCCTTTTAAATGCCCCGGGGTATAATACTTATATACGTCAATAATAATACATTCTCTCTCTCTCTCTCTCTCTCTCTCTCTCTCTCTCTCTCTCTCTCTCTCTCTCTCTCTCTCTCTCTCTCTCTCGTTGCTATTATTTTGACTTAATCTATAAAAGTCTACTGCTATTCATTCATGTACGCGATTTACTTACAGCTGTTTCGAATTTCACGTATGCACATGTACCGAATTTAATACAACCAATAAAGGATATCATATTTCCTGCACGTTATATATATATATATATATATATATATATATATATATATATATATATATACACACCATCCATTCTATTACAAAATTTCTGACACCAGATTTTAGATTCTTCATCAATATTGATGAAACAAAAATCTCTGCGAATATTCTCATTCGGTCTTTCACCATTCCATTTCGGTCCCATTCATGATCACGTGACCGGGAAAACAATTCTTTGTGATAAAAAAAAAAGCGCGCATCACTTAAAATTCAGAGGAGCTACATCATCGTTCGAAAACACTCGTAAAAAATCTTTCTGGCAATGATGCGTCTCTTACAGAGACAAAATCCTTGGTTTTCTTAAGTAAGACCTTCGAGAACGCGCTCTCATTGGTTCGAATCTGTGGCGTAACTTTATATATAATTATATATAATAATACCTGTAAAAGGCTCGTTCCAGGAAATTTGCAGTACATCTCAAGATAAAAAAAAATTATAAACGCGAGCCTCAACATTTGTGGGAATCCAGCCAAACGCTTCGAAACTTTTAACACTTCATCATCAATCTTCTTCTTCTTCTTCTACAGCATTATTATAGTCCCGCACTTGCGCGGGGTCGTTGCTGCGGATCCTCCTTCTCCACTCTTGTCTATCCTGTACCAGCTCGACATCCAGCTCCCGCTCCCTCATGTCGTCCCGAACACTGTCCCCCCTCGCATGGTCTCTCCTTCCTCGCCCGTCTTCTCTGAGCTATCTTCTTCAGCCGCATCCGCTCATGGTGCGGTAGCCCTCGTCCACTTTCCACGGGTCAGGGCGATCCCCCCGCGCGTCGGTTACGGCGGACGCCCTAGCACGTACGACATTTACGACATTTTCCATGATCCGCATATCATAATGGTATTGGCAAGGTTTTACGCCGGATACCCTTCCTGACGCAACCAGAAAGACAAATAATGAAATTTCTAAATATGAAGTTTCAGAATGTAATTATCGTAATATTTTCTCTGTGAAGAAGATAGTAAGCCGCCTCCTTTTTTTTTTTTTTTTTTTTTTTTTAGGAAAATAATTTTTCTGTACTTTTCGTAATAATTGTCTCTCCCTTAATCGCTAATCATTTTCCTTTACAAATTCATGTCTACTCTTTCTTTCTTCTGGACTGAAATTCTTCAGCGCATTTACTTAGTACGGGGCTCCAATAAACCTTAGCCCCCCCCCGCCCATGGCCTAAACCATTAGAGGTACAGTAAATCTAAACATACCTTACAAAAGAGAATTTAATCCTGCATTTAATGAGAAACAATTAAAACTTGGTGTTCCCGCCATTGGCTTCCAAGACAACCTGAATTCGCTTTGGGTAGCTTGCCAAAAGTGACGTGAATAGATCTTGATCGTTACGCAAATTTGCTAAAACAGTTTCAATGTGTTGCGTCATTGTATCCTTCGAAAATCGATTTGCTGCAGGTTCTTGAAACGAGAGACATTCAATCTTGTCCTTTAATAATAACTGATCCAATGTGTTCACAGACGTTCAGGTCAGGAGAATTTCCTGGCCATTCTTCATTTCCAAAGAAATCGATCTCATGGTTCCGCAACAACTGTTGAGTGGCTAATGCCTTAAAGCAGGGGGCCTTATCGTGCAGAAGTGTGACCTGATCGACATCCATAACATTGTTTGGGTTTCTTAGAAAAGGAATGACATGCTGGGATAGAATAATATCACGAAAATACTGTCCATCCCAACTCTGACCATTTGGCTTCAGCACCCACGTGAGCTTCTTTGCAGTGAACAAAACAAACACACCAACACAGTCTGGACTTTTTAATAATTCGCGATAATGTTCATTGTCATCGATTTCATCTGGTGTTGTGGCCCACACTCGATCATTTTGGTAGTTAGGCCGACGTGTTACGTAAACAAAAAATTCATCGGAGACAGCTAAATGCATGAAATCATCCACATCCCAATCTTCAAGATAATGGGCAAACCACGTTCTGTCATCGATGTTAAGTTGAGTTTGTCTTGGCTTTGGAAGTTCATTGCCAAGACTTTAAACCTTGCCTATGACGGTACAGTCGAATGATCTCACCACTAACGATCTTTCCTCTCAACACTTCGATCTCTCTAGAAAGTTTAGCACAGCTGTTTTTCCGCTTACGCGTACCGCTTTCAATGATGTCCTTTGTTTCCTGAGAGAGTGGCAAATTTGGGCGCCCAGATTTGGTTGTATCCATTTCATATTCATCCAAAGTTTTATTCCAATTTCTTTTGACGAAGTCCTCACTTCTTCGCAACTTTTTGGCAACCCATGAACGTGTTATAAAGGTGGCTCCAGCATCACGAGTTCCCCGAAATGTTATTGCTCGTATGCGATCTATCACACGTTGCCTCTCCGAATCATCAATTAATTGAGAAGCCATTATATTATCACTTTATCAGCTAGAGTAATTTTAATACCTGCAATAAATAAAGAATTTTATATATTTTTATAATCACTAAAAACTATTTCGATATAAGTAAACATGTAAGCTGCAAATGGGGGGCTAAGGTTTTTTGGAACCCCTTACATCTTCCGCCTAATTACACTTCATCATCAATACTTACAATATTAATTTTGAAGGATGAATTACTGTATTATCATTTGAATTCGGTTCCACTTTATGTTGAGAAAGATTTTAAAATCCTGAAATCTGTTACAGTCTGCAAAATGTTGAGAATTAAAATTTTCAGAAGTATTTTGAAAATTATTTACATTTTCAAACATTTTCGAAAGAACCTAAATGTCAACATTTTACAAAATTTTCCTGAAAAGTTTACAGTTTTAAACATTTTGCAGACTGTAACAGATTTAAGCACTTTAGAGTCTCATATATATATATATATATATATATATACAGTATATATAGTATATACACAGGGTGATTCAAAAGTCAGGTTACATAGGGCTTTTCTGTTTCTTTGCAGGTAAATGAGTTATGAGATGTTATCGAAGGAGGAGCGCATTGATGTGATATTCCTAGCTGGCTGCACAAGTGCATTGCCGTTAACGGTGGCCATATCGAACATGTGATGTGACTATTCCCCTGTATCATTACGTTCCCCTGTATTCCCCTCTATCATTACGTTCCCATGCCATGCTGAACACAACATTTGGCAATGACACCTTAAGTCGGACAACCACTTTTGAGTGGTACAAGCACTTTAAGGAAGGCCGAACGTCGACGGAGGACGATGCGAGGGTGGGACAACCTTCCACCTCAAGAACTGATGACACTGTTGCTCGTGTTCGTGAAATGATTCGAGGGAACCGTAGACTGACAGTCAGGGAAGTCGCAAACGAAATGGACATTTCGATAGGTTCATGCCACACGATACTCAGAGAGAATTTGGGAATGCGTCGTGTGTCAGCCAAATTTGTGCCACGACACTTGACTGCCGAGCAGAAAGAGCAACGCGTTGTTGTGTCTGAAGACCTCCTTCAACGTGCCAATCTTGATGAAAATTTTCTCAGCAACATCGTTACGGGTAACAAGACGTGGGTGTACGGGTATGACGTTGAAACAAAACAGCAGTCATCACAATGAAAGTGCGCGACAGTAGCCATTATTCAAATGCACAAAATGCGACAAACCACACAAAATGACTTCATAAAATAGTAAATATCGAGAGAACAAAATACGATATCAACAAGTGGTAACCGTCTTTGGACACAGACTGAGTCACACTACATCATGCACCACATGACCAGCATGCGCGTCATGTGATGCGCGCGCAGCATAACCAGTTCGGGAACTTTTTCAACACACCTCGTGAATATATACACACTGTGTTCCTCAAAATTTGGGCACAATTTCAAAGAAAACTAAATGAAACGGAAATAATATTAAACCCTTTATATTGTCTTTAAAATGTGAAGGAGTTTATTTAAATGGGATGAGTAGCCTCTTTACAAATTCAACTTGAACAACAGTTGTTAAAAAATAAAGTTGACAAGGAGGGTAGTTAGAAACTTAACTGAACATTAAAGAAGTTTACAATTAATAAAAACAAATTGAATAAAACATTAGCGCAGCGAGTGTTAAGTGTGCCCTCCATTATTATCAATAACCAACTGTAGCTTTGTGCGCCACTGCGAACTGCTGTAGAAATAGTGTCTTCATCGACCTCATTCCACGCTGTTAAAATGCGTTCTCGAAGTTGACTGATATCTTGAATATTGTGTTGGTAAACTTTGTCAACTATTGTATGAAATAGTCAACTGGACTTAAATCCGGACTATTTGTTGGCCAGTCTTTTGGCGCGATGAAACCGGGTCATTGTTCTCGCGAGTATGCAGTGGTGTGTCTGGACCGATGACACGGAGCGCCGTCTTGCTGAAAAACATAATTCTCACCAGAACTTTCAATTTCAGGCAACATTACTTTTTAACAACTGTTGTTCAAGTTGAATTTGTAAAAAGACTACTCATCCCAATTAAATAAACTCCTTCACATTTTAAATACAATATAAAGGGTTTAATATTATTTCTGTTTCATTTAGTTTTCTTTGAAATTGTGCACACATTTTAGGGAACACAATATATACTGTCTATTTCCAGAAGAAATATATATATATATATATATAGGGTGTCCCATAAGTCCGGCATCGTAGGAAAAATAATAAAAAAAGGCAAAACAAAAGCTTTTATTTACAGAACGTGCTCAATATGTCCATCATTGTTTTCAATACACAAATTCAGACGTGATACCCAGTCAGCAAACACACGGTGAATGATGTCAGGAGTAATGGTGTTACATGCCCCAATAATGCGCTGCCGCAAATGTTCAACACTCCTAATTTTCTCTGCGTATACCAGCGCTTTCAAGTGGCCCCAGAGATAAAAATCTAGTGGCGTGAGATCCGGGCTTCTAGCTGGCCATTTCACAGGCCCTCGACGTCCTATCCATTGACCAGGGAATTGTTGGTACAGGTATTCCCTTACTTGGGTGTTGTAATGTGCAGGAGCGCCGTCTTGCTGGAACCATGTTGGGAAATTTCCTTCTTCGTTGAAGACACTGGGAAATGCTTCTTCCTTGAGCGTACGTAGGTAGGTGCCTCCAGTGACATGTTCATCGAAAAAGAGGGGGCCTATGATGCGATCCTTCCAAATGCCACACCATACCATCACCCGAGATGCACCTTGTTCCTTTGAAGAGGTATACCAGTGAGGGTTGTTTTGAGACCAGTAGCGGGTGTTCTGTCGATTTACCTCACCACCTCCCGAGCATAATGAATTATGGTTTGTAGAAATAGAAAAATATGAATTTCTCCTATGATGCCGGAACAAGAGGGGCACGAGAGAAGACCAGGAACGAGCAAAAATATTGATGGCTTTAACAAACGAATTTATGTTAACGCAGGAGATAACAGAAAAACCAGGAAAAAAAATTACCCGAATCTGATATTCACAAACAACACCAACTTGACTGATTATATAAAAATAACACCAACTATTACCTCAAACCACAACTTAATAGAGATATCAACTTAAAAAAATAATACCCATACTGAAGAAAGAAGCAAATTTGAGATTTTTAACCTAAACTCAAAGACTATAAATTGGAAAGAAATCAGATCCTACATGGCCCAAATAGAGTGGAAAACAGTTTCAGAGGATGAAATAACAGAAGAAAAGACGCTGGAAATTTTAGAAAAATATGTTCCGAAAGGCGAAAGCGAAAGGGAAAGGGAAAGAGGAAATTTTTCAAGAAGCAAAAGCAAACAATATTCTACAAAACAAAAAAGAGAGTAGCTGCGAAGTTAATTGCACAGACAACAATACCAGGGAAGTAATACAAAAACTGGAGCCTATCGATAGAGAAATACAAGACCTAATTAAGGGTCATACAAAGAGGGAAGAGGAAAATGCCGGAGAAGTAATAAAGGAAACTCAAAATATTTCTATATCTATGCGAAAGGAAAACAAGAACGAGCGCCACCATTGGGCCCTCAAAGAAAGGAAATAATGAACTAACCGACGACTTAAAAGAAATATCTCAAACACTGAGAGCGTCCAGTACGAATCAGTTTTCAGTACCCCAAAAAGTGACGAAGTAGTACCTGACAGAGACGCATTCTTTGAAGAGAAATTACAAGGAGGTTGTATAACAGATTTTGATTTTACCCCAGAAGATATAGCACGAGCTATAAGACATCACATTTAGCTGCAGGTCCGGACGAATAGAATGCCTTATTAATTAAAAACTATAAAAATTAAATCGCTACACCCCTATACTGGATATGGAGAAGATCCCTGGACGCGGGGGAAATACCGAGCATATTAGAAGGAGCGAACATTGTGCCTATATATAAAGGGGAGGATAGGTCTCATGCAAAGAACTATAGATCGATGTCACTGACATCACATCTCACCAAAATATTTGAAAGAATAGTCAGGGAGAAAATATGTCTTTTTGGAGAAACGAAAGATTCAGTGAGAACTAGCACGGATTTCGATCAGGAAGATCGTGCCTGTCACAACTAATAGAGCACTATAACATTATCATAGACGCTCTTGAGAGCAATGATAACTACGATGTAATATACATGGATTTTGCTAAGGGACTCGACAAATGTGATGATGGTATAATAGCACATAAAATGAAACACATTGAAATAACAGCCAAAGTGTGAAAATGGATATACAATTTCATCAGAGAGTGTTAGCAGGTCGTAAAAGTCCAAGGTATCAGAATCGGAAGTACGAAGCTAAGAACCACAAGGAACAGTATTGGCCCCACTCCTATTCATTATCATGCTAACAGACATAGACAATGAAGTAACAAACAACAGTAAAGTAACATCCTTTGCAGACGATACAAAAATCAGCAGAAAAATCAATGATGCAGAAGAGATGGAGGCCCTACAAAGAAACACGAAGAGAATATACATATGGTCAGAAGACAATAAACATGAAATTTAACACCGAGAAATTTCAACTCTTGAGATATGGAAGAAATGAGGAGCTAAAACAGACAGTATATTATACCCCAGTTAGACAGGAAATTCAAAGGAACCAGAAAGCAATCGATTTAGAGGATATAATGACCGATGATGCAAAAATTGAGACGCAAAACCAGATAGCGATAAACAAAGCAAAAAGAGTTGCGGGACGGCTACCGCGAACCTTCAAAAGAAGGGATATGAAAGTAATGATTCCCCTGCTGAAAACACTCATTATACCAAAACTTGAATACTGCTCAGCTTTGGCATCCCCATATAGAGAGGAAAAAATTAGTAAACTAGAAGCAATCCAAAGGAATTTCGCAGCCAAGATTGATGGTTGCAAAGAACTCAACTACTGGGAAATACTTCTTAAATTAAATCTATATTCACTGGAAAGAAGAAGAGAGAGATGCACCATAATTTACGTGGAAAATAATGGAAAAACTGGTACTTAACCTCATGCTGAACCCAGTAACTACCCAAACGACACTGGAAAATAGGAACGGTAGACTGTGTAGTGTTTCCAAACTAAAGGCCAGACTGAGCCAGATTGGGTTGTTTAACCTCCCCTCAACTCTAAAAGAAAATAGCTTGGTTGTCAGAGGGCAAAGGCTATGTGCGATGGAGAGAGCAACTCGTTCCTCCACCAAGTTAGGCCAAGAGGTGGGGCCACCAGCTTGACTTCGTGTGAAGAGAGACCAACGCACGGAACTGCTTCGAGTTTGCGAAGTATATGGTGGTGGACTGGTGTAGTGGTTAGCGTTGCTGACTACGAATCCATCGGCCCCGGGATCGAGGCCCGGTGACGGCAGGCGGCGCGCAGCAAAACCCAGCTGTTCATTCTTCCACACAATAAAGAAAGTGGTTGTTAGATAAATGGGTACCCTGGGTAGCCTAGTGGTTAAAACGCTGGGCTGATGGTGGGGCGTGGTTCGGATTCCACGTTAAACTGTATGTCTAAGGTGGAGTGACAAGCTTGACCTTCGTCAGAATGAACAATTCGAGCGAAAGCAAAACCAAGGTTATATACAGTATATATATATATATATATATATATATTTTTTTTTTTTTAATGTTGATGTTTCAAACTTGAATGTTTAGAAATGTTAGTGACATCATGAGTGTTGATTGCAACTGGCAAAGTTTCTTCAAGATTTCACACCCTAACATTATTGACATAAGGGTGACACATCGTCAGTGTCAAAAAGTTGTTATATAAAATAAAATGCATTTAATATTAAATTCAAACTTAACTTTTATTTAACGCTGAAAATCGTCCTTTTTGCACCGATTAAAAGAAAATATTGGAACAAAGCTTTTAGAAGAGTATTTTGTCAACTTATGCCAAATCGAACATTGAAAAAGTTGTTCTGTATCAATGAATTTTATCCCAATATTTAGTCAGTTCATGAAAATCAGTATTGACAGCACTGATCAGTCTTCCTCTCAATGTCTCAATGTCAACCTTTGTATATCAAGATTGTCAGCGTTCAACCAACTCAGTGTCACATAAATATTGTATATTGTATATTGGGAGAGAAATGTATCGCGGGTATTAGCATCATAGTGCGAGCAAATAAAATCTGATAAAAAAAGAGATGAATTTTGGCTTTAACAAATACACCGACCGCATTAAAAAGAAAAAGTTAATTAGTTATTTTTTTTAATTACCTAACCTTCACATTTCATCAGCCTAATTTGTTATTTAATTTATTTAATTATTATTATTATTATTATTATGTTCAAGGTTTGTCTGTACATAAATTAGTATATATAAATAGGTACAATTCCCAAATTATGTAAAAGTAAAAATACAGCCACGCTCCAAAATCTCTCTCTCTCTCTCTCTCTCTCTTTAAGAACAGAGTAGTAAGATATTTCGGAGAAACGCATAATTTTATAACTAATAAAAAAATTAAAGAAATGCATGACATGGATTAGGTGAGGTGGAGTTACGTTTCTGCCATCATGGTGTGGAAAATCTGATTTCCTTTCTTAATTCCCGTTTCCACCCTTTTCCTGTAGAAGCATTTCATCATTTCACCGGCGTGATGACAAATAGAGCTGTAAATATTTTGCTTAAAAACAAAACCATATGTTGGAGTTCTTTTTGACGATACCGAGTGGTTGATGTACCATCGGCACGAGTCTGTTATTGGTTAGTTTATACAGCGATGTAATCTCGTGCACGATTTTTATGTGTGCATAGCGTAATTGTAGAGTTAGCTTATATATCTTTTTTCTTTCCTGTATAATTTCCTTGGCTACTTTTCCAGGGTCAAGGTATTTTTTCAACCTTTTTTCCGTACCCGCCTCTGGCGGAGGGTGAGGAGAGAGCCTTATGCTTTTCTACCCATTTTTCTACTAATGCTAGAATAGGTTAAGAATGAACCAGTTTAATAACAGAAACCTCCCCAAGTAGACCAAAAGGTTTTTGGGGCTTCCTCTTGTCCTTGTAAATCTATATCTCTCTCTCTCTCTCTCTCTCTATCCGTTTAGATGTTAAATAGATAAGAGAGTTAGCTGGTGTAATTGGGTTGTTTAACCTCCTTCGCAACATCTAAGGCCCCCCATCCGACTTCTGTGTCCAGATTACGTAGCGACCCGTGGTTTGGATCCTACGTAAAGCTGCGGGTCATCTCCGTCATATGACATTAGATGTTGCGAAGAAGATTAAACAGCTCAATCAAACTAACTAACTCTCTTATCCATTTACCATTTCTAGAACTCCCCCCCCCCCCCCCCCAACTTCTAAATATTATAAATTTTTTTCGTTTTATTTGAATACTCACAAACATGAGAACTTAATACTGAAACACTTTTCAGCCGTAAAAGGAAAATAACGTCTAAAAAGAACTCTTTCAATGAAATTTTTCCATATATATTGTGTTCAAAAGCTTAAAAGAATTAGACTAACGCGTCGTTTACATCTTCTTACATCAAAATTATTTTCAAAACCATTTTTTAAGCATAATTCTTTTTAAAGCATCTTTGTGTTACATTTAAGGGGTAGAAAGATACTTCTACATCAGTTGAGAAGAAGCTACATGAAGTTTTAAAAGCAACTTCAGTGAAGCCTTTTCTATTTCTTAAACAATTACTTTTGTTTCCAGGGAAAACATTTAACATAAACAGAATGCAAAATAACTTCATCGTACGCTTAAATTTATTCTAATCCGACCATTTTGAGGATCTGAAATTCTCTCTCTCTCTCTCTCTCTCTTGATATGTGGAGGGGCGCACGTCAGAAATCCAAGATGTCTGCCCCTCAGGAATTGTGAAATAGACTCAGTCGAACGAGCTTCAAAATTCTCATTTAAAGAATATTTGAAAGCTATTACAAACAAGAAAAGTAATCGCATTAATACTTAACGATGAATTAGCGTTGAACGTTGATTTTAACACCGAATTTTAAATGATGTGATCAGTTTGTCAAACGCGCTGAAAATATATTATTGCGAAATGGTTGTTGATTCTTGAACCAAAATGACGTCACCATAAAACTAGAAATAGAAGAATAGTTTTATTCTAATTATATACTTTTATACATTACTTGCTATCATTTTAAGTCATATTTCACTCGATAGTCATGATAAGTATCGAAAAGTTTAAGCTCAGCATTAAGAACAAAAAGAAAAAAAGATGCGTATCATTTGGAGTCCATGACAGACACAAATTGAAAACGGCAATACTTTAATATTAATGCAATAAATACTTAATTAATAAAGCAGGCACATAGGCTTGTATGCTTCTAAAAATGAATGTGATAATTTTAAAAATATTACTTTATAAACGTGTAAATCATGCGAGTATGTCTTTGTGCAAAGTGTATAGTTTGCACTCCATACACTAGGTGGCGAGTACCTATCTTCATTTAATACTCTATATAATGTAAAACATTTGCAGTTTCGTATCTTATTACGCGTATAGTCTTTGTTGGTACAGTCTGCTGCGAGTGTAGAAGAATAAAAGTTTTTGTTTGTTTGATTCCAAGACGCCTAAACTAAGCCTAAAAAGTTAGGTGACATATAATACTAAACGGAATACAGCAAATCTCTAAATTAAATAAAAAAATAAATAAATTACTTTAACACCATTATAAAAAAGTAATATCACTTGAAAAGTTTTAACACCGCAAAAATATACATAGTGTAAATAAATATTTTATAAATAAAATTAATGTTTTCAGAAGTCATTATTTAAAAATGTTGAAAGAAACCTGGGTGCGTTATTGCTTGTTTTGGAAATTATGTCGGTAAAGTTCGTCACTTTGATTCATGTTCACAAAAAGAGGTCGTGATTTTGACACCGGATTGCTGTCTGCTGATAATGCGGCTGGAAACTATTCAGAGAAAATGGAAATTGAAACGTTTTTACTTTAAAGATTCAGCCATGATGTATTCACAGTAAGGTCAGTTCGAAGATTCGCAGCTTGTAATAATAATAATAATAATAATAATAATAATAATAATAAGTGATAAAAACACGGAAAACTCAAAATTTTAAATTAACCTTTAAATCAATACACTGCAAAGACGTGACGTCATAATGAATCTATCTGCATGAACTGTTCAGACACACACACTCACTAAATGTTTTCGATTAAAAAGAGGGATCAAGTAAAGATAAGCACCCCCAACCTTTTTTAGTTAGCTTTATAAGGCTAACTAACGAAAATATCACGACCTAACCTAACCAATCGTCAAGGGCGTACAGTTGACCTAACGATTGGTTAGGTTAAGTCGTGACATTTTCGTTAGTTAGCCTTATAAAGCTAACTAAAAAAGGTTGGGGGTGCTTATCTTTACTTGATCCAAAAAGAGAAACCAATAATAGCAAAAAAGAAAACCAAAATAACCTAAAACTCTTCAGTTGGTTTGTGGGCGACCAGCAGTCTCCCATCTTTATGGGGGTGTCTGCTGCAAACTGAATCATTATGATACCCTCTGCGTTCACCTCTTTATATGTAAAATAAAATTAGCTTCAAGTGTGACAACAGCTTACAATACCCATTAGTACATGGGAATATATATATATATATATATATATATATATATATATATATATATATATATATATATATATAATCCTTGGCAGTAACATTAAACTGAGCGCACGCAAATACCCATACAGCAAAATAAATGTTTTACTCAAATTTCAGTACTGAATTATTGCCAATTTATATATATATATATATATATATATATATATATATATGATGAATAAAACCACGAAGGAAAAAAGAAACACAAATGGGTGCTCAAGCGCTTTCGTCTAATGACATCCTCAGGAACACTGGAGTGAAAGGACAGATCAAGGCAATATATAGGTTACAAAAATAAACATACATACATACATATTCATATATATATACATATATATATGTATGTATGAAAGGACAGATCAAGGCAATATATAGGTTACAAAAATAAAACATACATACATACATATTCATATATATATACATATATATATGTATGTAATGAATATGTATGTATGTATGTTTATTTTTGTAACCTATATATTGCCTTGATCTGTCCTTTCACTCCAGTGTTCCTGAGGATGTCATTAGACGAAAGCGCTTGAGCACCCATTTGTGTTTCTTTTTTCCTTCGTGGTTTTATTCATCATAAATACTTTTCACGTGTCACTTTCGTGAAATAATTTTTCATATATATATATATATATATCCCATAAATATCTCCTAATATTACATCAGCTTTAAATTTAAAGATTTGTCTGGCCGATTTTTCAGACTCTGGCTATAATGCCGGTCCTCCTCTCTTAGAGGAGTATATATATATATATAGAGAGAGAGAGAGAGAGAGATGCTTTTGTTTAATGATGTAAAATACAACTTTGTTTTACTTCCACCTCATTTAATGTGAACTTAAACTATTTTTGAAAATAAAATAATTTTGGTTAATGTTTATCTATTTATTTATTTATTTATTTATTATTTTTAGTGTAAGCGGTTCACCTTTAAATCTATTCGCTTTAATTCTCTTTACGAATTTTGAATCTCAACTACACATTAGTATGCTCTCAGTATTGTTGGGAAGTATTTTTTTTGTTGGTGTAACTATACTAACTAATGCGTATTTGTGTGTCTTTGATTGGTTCTTTGTTTATTTATTGTTGATGCATTTTTATAAATTAAATTTATTATAGCTATGTATTTTAAATTCATTATAAAACTCAGTGAGTTTAATTAAAGGTCGTATTACATTTTAAATTCTCATTTTTTATCTTATAATTTTTAAATTAATGTTAATCCTAAGCTAGGACAGCCTAGATCTTTTGAGATGATTATCGGGCGAGAATTGGCACCTCACTTTTGTAACGGCGTGAACTCTTGCCAACAACTTCTGCATTACGAACTAGGCCGTTTTTAATGAAAACTTCCTCATCCTTTATTTATTTGTATTTACATTTTGTATTTTCTTTCTTCCTATCAGCGTTACGTATTTTATCTCTCGTTCGTGTGATTTAGTTTTTGTATTTTCCCCGACAGAATGCGGAACACCAAAATTTACGTTCTTTTTCCGTTCCCGTTGCATTATTGATCCGGCAAGGGTAACTAGGCTATACAGAACTCTTCTAGGCTATGGCGGAAAGCAAGTAAGAACGCGACTTTACTTTGCTGGCCCCACCCCCAAATGCAATACATTTTGTCATGCTCCCTCCCATCATGTTAAACGAGTCACAACAAATCCTCATTTGAGGTGAATCAGTATAATATTTCGATTTAGAGATATTTACAGTGGGCCATTTGCGGGTGTAGTTCAATTCTCGCCTGCAGAAACCAAACATACAAAACGGCTCTTATTCTTTTCATCATTTCGATCGTGCTGCACAGAACATTTTTATCGCTTATCAGTCGTAATCTTCGCTGCAATTAAATACTCTCAGGGTAATTACAAGCTTCAAGTACAAATATTCGTTTAATCGAAGACAATTTATGATACGGGACCTAATTAAACACGTCATACACATATACATATACTTTCGGTAGTCGGTACACTACAAGAGGTACTCGCATAAATATACCGAAATATACGTAAATATACGAGAACTCTTATAAGTGCTATATACAAATTTTCCATAAAATTTAATTCTATCCCAAAACCTTATCTTTAGTAGGTGTAATTCGGTGTTTTATGCAGACTTTGACAAACCTTTAGTCAATATTTAATAAAACCTATTTTGTGAAAAAAGTAATAGAGAAAAAAACTGAGTTTTTACCCAAACTGCGTTCTACAGATCCAGGTCATAAAACTCACTGTAATTCATTGTACAATATATAATAAGAATAATATATATATATATATAACCTTGGTTAACCTTGGTTTTGCTTCCGCCCGAATTGTTCATTGTGACGGTTAAACTTGTCACTCCACTTTAGACCTACAGTTTAACGTGGAATATATATATATATATATATATATATATATATATATATATATATATTTCAACCTTTCAGATGTTTCGTGCGATGATTCCTCATTTCACAGAGGTTAAGCGTGTTGCCCGTGTTGCCCCTCATATATATATATATATATATATATAAATGCGCCTCGGTGGTGTAGTGGTTAGCTTCGCTGACTACGAATCTATCGGCCCCGAAATCGAGACCCGGTGACGGCAGGTGGCTCGCAGCAAAACCCAGCTGTTCATCTTTCCACATAATAAAAAAAAATTGGTTGGTAGATAAATGGGTACCTTGAGTAGCCTAGTGGTCAAGACGCTGGGCTGCTGGTGGGGCGTGGTTCGGGTTTCACGTTAAACTGTTGGTCTAAGGTGGAGTGACAAGCTTGACCTTCACTAGAATGAACAATTTGGACGGACGCAAAACCAAGGTTAACTAAAGTGTGTGTATATATATATATAATTAAAGTTTAAGTAGCTAAATATTAAAAATACTTATGCTTTTCATGAAACGTCATTCTATTTTGACCGTTGTGTCAGAGTTTCAGTACCATAAAATTATTTTATGAGAGTACGTGCAATATTTCGTGCTTTAAGAACGTATGAAAAGTGTTCTTGACACGAAATATCAAATTAAAGAACAGTAATAATGAAATATTAATTAAACGGATATTGAATTTTTCGCATTTGTGAGTACAGGATCTATATAATTGGGTCTGATGCACTGAGGTTAGGTTAGGTTAAGTTAGGTTACGTTAATGGAGGTTAAATGGAGGAGATTACGGACACCAATCGACAAAGGAAATACTTCGTACAGGAGGCGGGGACCGTTAGGCGGGAGACAGGGAGTGCTCAAAAACTCCCGATTCTACTGTCACTGTCTTTTTTTAGCTGATTTTTTCCCGTGTCTCATCTACCCCGTGAGCAGTCCAGCACGCTCTCAAATACGCACTTTTCTCTCTATTCTTCCCTACATATACGCGCGTTTTACTCACTACGCAATCTTTCCAAATTAAAATAAAAAAGTGGACTCGTGAGCCTCGGAGACCTTGATTTCAACTCGCTCCTTCTTATATAGAGGGGGTGGGCATTTTTGGGGGCGCTTACCCTTAACCTCTCGTTCCTGCATAAAAAGAGAAATAAAAGTGCGTTAGGCAAATTGATGTAGGCTATAGACCTTACATAGGTCTTACATAAAACAAATATTGAAAAAGTCTGTGGAATCTACGGTAGATTTATCAGTTTTCGTTCAAATAATACATAATATCTTTTCTCGAGTTTATTACGTATTATTTTTGGACGTCGATACTTTGATATATTTCCGAGTGATGACATAACGTGATGGTATTTCTTCTATATTAGAATTAATTTATCACACGCATGCACCTTTTGTTATACCACATTTCATCCTTTGTTCATAACCTGTATTAGATATTTATTTTTTAAGTGAAATTAACTGTACACTCATAAAATAGCCATTTATTATGATTATCGTACGCGGGAAAGAAAAACACTGACAGCCATTTTGTAAATGCATTTTCGTAGTGAGAAGATGTTAAACTGTAAATAAAGGCTAGTATATAAATGTTTTAAATATTATTTGGTACAATATAGTCCTTTTGAAAAGCAATCTATTGATGTCGCTCGTGTGTCCATTACAAAAATTTAAATCTATTTAGGTCGCAGTCCGATCAGATAACATAATAAAAAATGTAAATGTAATTGCTATAATATCCGGCTTTTTTTTCATTTTCCATCCCGTGTCCATCTAATAACAATAGGTCGGTATCTGTTGTTAACAATAGGTCGGTATCTGAGCTATAAACTATGGCCTGTTATTAAATATAGGATCATTAGTGATTCATAACATACGGGATTTATCTAGTTTAGATCTGGAAAAGGCATCGTACGAGTATTTTAACTGTAAGATAGTAATTTATTCTTTTAGCAATAAAACATTCAGTTCTCGACCCTTCACATCATGTTTTGTACATGCAACATTTTCACACAAATTATACGATAAGTCTGTGTTGCTTCGACGACACACACACACACACACACACACACACACACACACACACACACATATATATATATATATATATATATATATATATATATATATATAATGTATAATATATATATATATATCCTGAATTTACCTCATTAAGTATATAAAAACAAATGCGTGGAACGGGTGTCACAGCAATTGCATTAATCAAGCCTTAATATAGGTCGAAACTGTCAATATATGTGTGTGTGTGTGTGTGTGTGTTTAATACATTAAGTGGCTAATAGACTGGCCTGAAAGGCTCTCATTGTCCATTCCCTTTGAGGATCCTTTGTCAGTAGAAGGAAAGTGTTTATATACTCTAATAATTGTAAACTGTACAAGACTGTAGTTTGTTGGAAAAACTCTGGAAGTAAGCTCCAGGGAGCCGTTTTTCGTTAAGGATTGGACAAAATAATGGAAAGCCCGCAGTTTCAGTGCTGTATTTTCTAATATCATTAATGACATAATGTTCTTCGCTGAATCGATATAGAATTTTATTAGGTTTTGAACATCTGCTGCTTAAATAGACATGTAGAAACATAAATAAAATGACACTTACAAATGGATTTAGCGGAGTATGAAAGATACATGGTTGTAAGAGTCCATATGGTTGGTGCTTCAGTGACAATCGTCGTGAACCTGCCTATGGGTGGCTCAGTCATGCCTCGAGGGACGTCCCTCAGGGGAATGATTTTATGGAAAGAATTAAAAAAATATCAAATAAGCACAATAGTCCATCTCCAACTTTATTTGAGCTTCTGCACTGGTTGATGTTATGAGGGGCTTCACTACATTGCCCCAAACATCTTTTTGACTGATATTGGTCGTTGCAAACTATTAATTGTTAACTTTCGAAAAGAGTTTTAATGGTGCAACTTCGGTTCAACTTTCATAGCTCATGATAAGACTCTTGTATCACCTTCTGTCAGTGATGTTTTTCGTCTAATCTTCTACTTATCTGATGCCCTTTTTTTATTTCCCTTCAGGAAATCATTCTTTTGGGGACTGTTCCTCGAAACACCTGGGCAATCTCGGTGACATTTCTCACTGAGGCCCCAAACAGGCTCCTATAATAATTATTAAAATAATTATTACAGGAGCCGTGGAAGGGGGATGACTGTTATAATTCCCCCTTCGACACTTAGTTACATCTTTTCCAAATTCTATTTTTTAAATATTATTGTTTATTCTGTAAGATCAGAGAAAACAACATCAGCAGATATTGCAGATGTTCACATTATATGCATTTATAATTATATTGATTTGATAAAGAATATGACGCCAGTTACGATATCGGCAAATAGCACCGAAAATGGGGTGTTTCTGTTATTCTGTCCAATCCTGATATATATATATATATATATAGGTGTGTGTTTGTTAAATAATCATAAGCCTTTTGTAGCCTCACTTTCATTGTTAGCCTAGTAAGTGATTGTAAGCCTAAATGCTTTATTAAGCCCCGCCCACCACTTCGTTAAAGCAACAAGGTAATAATATCAGACACGCCTGAAATAGCTTGAGCCATCTATTTTCTCTTCTTGTGATACATATCAAATTATTAAACAAATTAACACAAATAAGGCGTGTTTTCGGAAACAGTATGAAGTGTGATCAATAAAATAAGTGATAATAATCTGCAGTTTCTAAAAGTGTCTGCAGTACTGAGAATATAAATGTAATGTCAAATATCTAACGTAATCACTATACATAGAACCAGCTTTATAAACAGAATTAACATAATGGAAATGTGACGTCATATCCAGTATCTGAAATCAACGCTTTTTATAAATTCTTTTATAGCCTACATCCTACAGCGTATGTACCTTACAGGGTGGAAGTTGAAATGTAATTAGATGAAACTAAAAATCCTGAAAGCTTTATACAAACATCGTAATATATTACCGTACGTTACGGGTATCATACGCATTCATAAACAGAATAATATAGGCTTCCATACTTCTCTACAAAAATCATTTGACAAAAGAAACATAATTAATTACGTACATTTATACATTATAAAAAAGATCTCATTTCCCAAATGAGTTGGGGTGAGAATGGAGACAACAAATTTGATAATCCATTTATTAAATGGTTCAGTAATTTAGATTTACATTACCATAATTTACATCAATACAATTACGAATGGAACACGATTAAAAGCGTAAAATATTTAATAACATTTTGAAGTCGGTTCTTCGAAAACCTCTATTTTCACTTCCTTATATATCTGTATCATGTATGGGCCTACTTGGCTGCGGGTTATATATACTGTCAACAGCCAATTCAAAAGCTGTTTGGACCTACCTCACTGATTCGCATAGTTAATTTTCGCTTCCTATGAAAGATTACTTACGAATGTAGCAATAAAATTTATTGAAGCTAATTTACGAGTAATGATTCTGAATTTTAATGGTAATAAATCGCGCAAAAACTATATATGGCATCACTTATAAATGTGTATTTGTCTATGTTTCATTTATCATTATATAAATGATAATTTAATCTGAATACGGTATACTAATAATAATTACAGTATAATAAGTGGATGACCAGCAATATTATTAGTTATTTTAATGGAACTTTGTATATACTTTGTACAGTCTCTCTCTCTCTCTCTCTCTCTCTATATATATATATATATATATATATATATGCACAGTATACTCGTATAATTCTTCACTAGTGCTGTAAGTTTGTCTCCTGCAGATTTATGTAGGCCCTACACGGAAAGAGAACGCCAAACTAACATGAAATAGGCTTATTCTGAACAGATACAAAAGCACTACATTTTATAACCTTTTAAGTCTTAGAACGGAAGCGTGAATTAAAAAGATGGCTCACAGATGGTACATTTTAAAACAGTGTGCAGCTGGTTCAAATTTCACGCACTAAACAATTGTTTTAACACGTGTGTGAAAATCTTACATAAGCCCTACATTGAAAGTAGGTAGCGAAGCGATGCTCAAATAAGCCTAATGATGCAAATTAATGCAGCTTTAGAGATATTTTCAGGTCAGGAAGAACAAGATGATGATGAGATAATGAGATTTAGTTTTAGCGTAAAAAGTGAATGTGAGCCCTTATTTAGTTTAAACACTTTTAAAAATGCAAACACTGAACAGGGAAAAGCCACTTTCTCCGAAACATAGTATACGAGTATACACGTGTGTGTATATATATATATATATATATATAGAGAGAGAGAGAGAGAGAGAGAGAGAGAGAGAGAGAGAGAGAATCATAATTTGTAGAAACTGGGAAGATTAAATCTTTTTAAAAGCAAATTTAGATGAAAGAGATAAAGAGAGAAATAGGAGGAAACCTAATTAGTTGGTTGTTTAGATAAATTTGATTCACGACGAAATTAAAGTAGAGGGATAATTACAGGGTCATTCCTACTGTATGAGAAGAGAAGTTCTACACGACACGACTCTATCATCAAAAGAGAAACAGCTGTTATTTATGCAGTATACATAATATCCTCTCTCTCTCTCTCTCTCTCTCTCTCTCTCTCTCTCTCTCTCTCCCTGCGGTTACGTCGTTACCAATATCGTAATTGCTTTCCGTAGATTAGCAAAGTTAAGCGACATTCAGTTTGAAGAGTAATTGAATGGGGGACTGTCCTCCGCGTCCGAATTGTGTAGTAACCCGTGGTTCGGACCCCACGTAAAGCTGTAGGTCCCTTCTGTCATATGACCTTAGATGTTGCGAAGTAGGTTAAGCAACCCAATCAAAACCATACAAACAGTCTCTCTGTGAACTGTTTTGGTTGTACTCATGGAAATATGTTAAAATTAAACGCAGTTTTCAAGTACAAATCCGTGAGCACTCCTCTTTCTTAAGACAGGAACTAGAATTGTCATTGAGTAGTTGACCAGTTTTACAACTCGTTACTATTCAAATACTTCAAGGCCACATTCTTTCACGTATTTGGAACTGATGATCTAAGCTAAAAAAGGAACTATATATATATATAACCTACCGGTAAAACAACTGTGCTGTTGATCGGAAGGTCGCGAGAGTGAGTCTGTCCTTCGACTTTGTGATTATTATTATAGACTTCTTTGGTGAATCGTGGCTCGGATTCTATATTAATATGTTGGTCTAAGGTGGGGTAACAAGCTTTACTTTTGTCAGAATAAAGAATTCGGGTGGAACCTAAAACCAAGTTCAACTATATATATATATATATATATATATATATATATATATATATATATATAAAATGGCCCAAAGAACCTCCTCAAAACGTTTTCTAATTTCCGAAATCAATTTTGAACGGGAACAAAAATAAATAAATAAATAAATTCAAGTGAAAATATCGAGTATCTAAAATCAAAACTTTTTAAAAACTTTTCAGTAAAACGTTTTAGTTTAAATGACCGAAGTTTTAACGGTAGTTTCGCCCGTTAAAAGTCTGATTAGATGTGAAAAGTCTTTTTCATCATTTCAATCTAGCGCTTATTTTCACACCATGATAGTCTCAAAGCTCTTTATATATATATATTATATATATATATATATATATACACACACACACACACATATATATATATATATACGTATATATACACACAGGGTGTCCCATAAGTCCGGTCTCATAAGAAAATTTATTTTAAATAAAATTTACAAAAGTAATACATTAGAACTAATGTTCAAATTGACGTCTTGTTTAGGGACCATTTTTTTTTTTGTTGCGGGTAAAATAATACGTAGAATGGACATTTTCCTGAGGAGTGCAACTCACTTCCATATTAGCCATGGCGTGTTATTCTACCCGCAACAAAACTAGGTCCCAAAACAAGACGTCAATTTGAACATCCGTTTTAGATCTAATCTATTACTTTTGTAAACTTAATTTAAAACAAAATTTTCCTACGAGACCGGACTTATGGAACACCCTCTCTCTCTCTCTCTCTCTCTCTCTCTCTCTCTATATATATATATATATATATATATATATATTAGTTATAAGTAAAAATTAAAGACGTATTTAAATAATGTGAAAGGTCTTTTCATGTTTAGAATCGATAGAGAGCAGCCCCACCAATTTTAGGCAATCATGAAAATTGCTACAAACGTCATTTCAACATGAAAAGAATATGCGTGGTTTTCATTTGAAGGCGTCATTATGAAAAGAGTCTGTATTACATGAACGAGACACTCATTTATTACAATGTTACTTACACACATGTGTCTCAGGGACTACTTTAGCTGCTATAAAAGATGTTCGTGGTTAAAAGGTTAAAAGAGAGGATATATATATATGTTCCGTGCGACGATTCCTCATTTCACGAAGGTCAAGCTTGTCGCCCCTCTTCTCAAGCTGACCTGATAAAGTAATGAGTTAGTTTCTTGTACTCTCCACCTCACATAGCCAGGTACGCCCGGCTCATCTGAGATTGTTCTGAGCCAGGCGTCTAATCTTCTTACGAAGGTGTCCACGCAACACCACTCGTGTTCCTTAGCTCCTTGGGCAGCTGGTTAAACAGTCTCACAACAACTATTTTCCTTCATGGTTGAGGATGTTCCCGTCTAGCCTTTAATTTGGGAACACGACACAGTCTTCCTTTTCTACTTTCCACTGTTGTTTGGGGAGTTACAGGGTTCAGAATAAGATTAGGGACTAGTTTCTCCATTATTTTCCAAGTGTAAATAATGGTGTATCTCTCTCTCTTCTTCTTTCCAGTGAATATAGATTTAATTCAAGTAACTTTTCCCAGTAATTTAGTTCTTTACACCCCTTGATCTTGGCTCTGAAGCTTCTCTGAATCCCTTCTAGCTGTCTAATGACTTCTTTTTTATATGGGCATGGTAGGACCGAGCAGTATTCCAACTTGGGTATGATCAGTGTTTTCAGTAGAAGAATCATTATATTCCTATCCTTTCGTTTAAAGATTCTCAGTATCTGCCCATTTATTCTTTTTGCTCTGTTTACTGCTATCTTATTTTGCGTTTCAAATTTCGCATTATCAGTCATTATAACCCCGAAATCTTTTGCTTTAGAATTTCTCTGAATTTCCTGTCCATTTTGGGTATAATATTCCATGGATTTTAGGTCCTCTCTTTTTCCGTACCGTAACAGCTGAAATTTCTCAGTGTTAAATTTCATATTGTTTTCCGACCACTCGTAGATTCTGTTCATGTCTGTTTGCAGAGATCCTATATCCTCTGGGTTTCTTATTTTTCCACTGATTTTGTGTATCGGCAAAGGATGTTACTGTGCTGTTTCTGGTTACGTCCTCATATTTATCAGTGAGCATGATTATGAAGAGTAGTGGAGATGAAAGATTAAAAATACCAATTAACCCTCGCGTTAGAGAGTTGGACAGAAAAGGACTGAGAATGTGTCAAAAGTCGGGTACTAATGCTCTCCTTAAAGGAGGAGGAGGAGGAGGCATGCCGTTAGAGAGTTCAGAAGAGCAGTGTCCGTTATAATAGCGATAGTAAAGAGAGAATGAGGCAACATTGCGGCGAAGGGAGAGGAATTTAAAACAATCAGTCAGAGGCGGGGAATTGATGAGACGAAAAGACTTTGATTCCACCCGGTCAAGTAGCAAGTAGAGCCGTATGGGTTGAGCTACCTCACACGTGAGAAGCCTACTCCATACAGGGGCGGAGAAGACCCTGTAAAGAGACAGCAACTGAGTGAGGGTGAAGAAACTGCGAAGCGGGTACGGCACACCTAACCTCTTACAAACTATTTTAGAAAGAGTATATGTGATTTTTCCAGGGAGAAGAGGAAGCATCGAGTTGTGTATTGTTGAAGATAAGGGGATAGTCGTATGGAGATTGTGAAGAGTGGACAGATGAAGGAACTGAGTTTCTGAGACATTGAAAGCCACGAGGTTTTCTCTCCCCCAGTCAGATATAGTAGAATGATCAGAGGTTAGGCGTACCATAGTCGTCCTACGCGAAGCATTGAGTGACTGTTGAGAAGGACGCTTTGTGAAGAGGGTGGAGAAATGAAGAGTGGAATCATCGGCATAGGAGTGAATAGGACAGGAAGTGCCGTTTAATAGATCATTGATAAATAAAAGGAAAAGAGTGGGTGAACACCACTACCTTTAAGAGAAGAACAGTGGCCATCTACAACCGCAACTGTTGATCGGCCAAACAAAAAAAATAAAGATGGAGGGCGAAGAGTTTGGATTTTAAGGGTTTTTGACAGACTCTTTCAAAAGCTTTTGATATATCAAGCGCAATAGCAAAGGTTTCACCGAAATCCTGAAAGGAGGATGATCCAGTCAGAGAGATACGCAAGAAGATCGCCACTTGAGCGTCCCTTGCGGAACCCATACTGACGATCTGAAAGAAGATTGTGAGAAAAGAGGGGTTTAAGAATCTTCGTATTAAGGATAGATTAAAAAACTTTACAAAGGCAAGAAATCAAAGCGATTGGACAATAGTATATACTGTATATGAAAGTATGAAAGTTTACCGTTCGTTTGGAAAATTTTAACAAATAAAAAAATTAGTTGAACTTCAACATTTAAAACATCAAAGAATTTGAGGACAATTAAAAAAGTTAAAATTCAAAAGTTTTTGTACAATTATTTATAAAATTATTTTATTGTGTGTCCAACTTAGGCTTGAAGAACTGAAATCTTTTATCAGTAGTTAGCCGTTTATTGATTAGAGACTGTTGGCAATTGTGAGTTCTGGAATTTTCTCTGTGAATCTTCATGGATGACGGATGACTGTACGAGCCATTAGTAAGCAATGGGTCCTCGTGGTCAAGAGCTGGCTACGGACCTTAAGAGATCTGTTATTGCTGCACACGAGTCTGGAAACGGTTATAGGAGGACAGGAGAAGAACTTCGAATTCCCTTTACGACGGTTGATGCAGTTATAAAGAAATGGAAAGGCTTTCGAACAATCAAAACTCTACCAATGTGTGGACGACCTTGCAAGATTTCAGAACGCGCAGCTAGACGGACTGAAAGAATGGCTGCTGCGGATCCACGAGTGACTGCGGGTGATATTTGCCAAACATTAAGACTGTCTAAGATCGGTGTCCATCCCTCTACTGTACATCCTACATTAATAAAGAATAAGTTCAAAGTACTCCAAAGATCATCAAAATGATGGATTTGCATTCTGGAAGAAAGTTCTCAAGACAGACGATACGAAAATTGAATTATTCGAGAACAACGAGTAACGGTATGCTTGGCGAAACCAAATATTGCATTCGAAGAAAAACCATCCTTCCTACGGTTAAACATGGTGGTGGTAGTTCGCTTCCTTGGAATGTTTTTGTGCTTCTGGTCCTGGAAAACTTGTTGTTATCAGTGTCATGATAAATTCGAAGAAATATCAGGAAATTTTAGAAGAAAATGCATTGCCTTCAGTTCGGGAATTGCGAATGGGTCGCAATTGGGTACTGCAACAAGATAATGATCCAAAACATAACAGTAAGAACACCGTGAAATGGCTTCAATATATGAATTTCAGACTTTCGAGTGGCCCAGTCAAAGCTCAGATCTCGATTTAATCAACAATTCATGGTCTGATTTGAAAAAATCTGTCCGCAAGAGAATCCCTTCGAATTTGAATGAAGTGCAACGATTTCCTTTAGAAGAACGGGCTAAAATTTTAACTGAAAATTGTCGAAACTTTGTAGAAAAATACCCAAAACGAATCACTGAAGTCATTCAAGCCTATTAAAGGTGGACACACAAAGTATTAAATAATTTTGTAAGTAAAAGTACAAAAACTTTTGCATTTTAACTTTTTTTATTTCCTTCAATTTCTTTGATGTTTTACATTCTATGTTGGAGTTAAACTAATTTTTTATTTGTTAAATTCTTCCAAACGAACGGTAAACTGTTCATAAGTATCCTATGCATGGTACAAAAGATAACGACGAATATAACTGATATATTTCTTTGTACAAATTCTTATGAGTGTCACTGCATATATATATATATATATTTTTTTTTTGTGGTTGTGAAGTGGCGAGCTCAATATATATATATATATATATATATATATATACACCTCGTTAACCTCAGTGAAGTTCCATGCGTTGGTCTCTCTTCACACGAAGGTCAAGCTGGTAGCCCCGCCTCTAGGCTTGGTGGAGGAGCGAGTTGCTCTCTTGCGCTCTCCACCACACATAGCCAGGTACACCAGGCTCATCTGATACCGTCATGAACCAGGCATCTAATCTCCTTTTGAAGGCTTCAACTTTGACCCCTGTAACGTTTCTGAGGTCCTTTGGAAGCTGGTTAAAAAGTCTTGGTCCCCTGACAACCAAGTTATTTCCCTTCAGTGTTGAAGAGGTCCTTTGTCGAGCCTTTAATTTGGGAACACTACACATTCTACCTTTCCTATTTTCCAGCGTTGTTTGGAAGGTAATTGGGTTTAGTTTGAGGTTTGGTACCAGTTTTTCGATCATTTTCCATATGTAGATTATGGTGTACCTCTCTCTTCTTCTTTCCAAGTAGTACAGATTTAGTTTACGTAGTCTTTCCCAGTAGTTGAGTTCTTTGCAGACATCTATATCGATGAATCAGTACGGAATTTAAATTCTGTACCGATTCATCGATTTGTTGTACCTGGTACTCCATACATTAAAACCGAGCTCACCCTCTCGTCTATTGTTAATTTCGCAGCCATCCCCTACCTAAAAGAAAGAAAATAATATATTATAATCAACACTGAAAATTCCTTTCATACACGACTTTTGCGCCACCCTGTATATATATACACACACAGTATATATATATATATATATATATTTTGGCAACTTGGTTTTGCTTCTTTTCAAACTGTTCATTCTGACAAAGGTCGAGCTTGTTACCCCATCTTAGACGTACAGCTTAACGTGTGGAATTCGAACTACGACGCTCCCCCCAGCTCACGTGTCGTCAGAAATTACAAAATCCTCGCACAGACTTAATCTCAACCTCCCGATCAGCAGCCCAACATCTTCACCACTAAGCTGGGTATCCATTTATCTAGCAACCAGTTTTTTGTATAGAAAGATGAACAGCTGGGTGAGCTGAGCGCCGCCTGCCATCGCAGGGAGTCGAACCCTAGGCCGGTGGATTCGTAGGCGCATATATATATATATATATGCACGTGATACGAGAGTTGATGGTTATACCATGGATTTTTAATGGTTATGTTGACCAGGCAACATCCTTTAATTCTTTCTTAGCTAAAATGGCTAACGATGTTGAGTGTGTTTATGGAAGCGAAAAATGGAAATGAGAGAATCAGTTGAAGCGACACTGTGACTGTTTTTATACAAAAGCATAAATATTGTATCCGTTTGTACAGTTAATTTAATGGAATTAAGAGGAATACGAGAAGTTTCGCAGTTTGGTTACACCAGTGGAGTTGCTTCATTACTCACCACGAATATTTGCTTTGATATCTTTTACGAAAATGCACGCGGCGTGTATATTTGTATGTACAGTTATGGAAAAAAGTTCGCCACAAGCCTAAATTTCGGAATAACAAAAAAAAAGTACAGTACGAATTGGTAATAGTCTGTTTTCCTTTGAATATTTTAGTCATTTTTGGGGCAGTATTAAAATTTCAAAAACCAAACTCGGTTATTCCCTATTAGTAATTTGTAAGTTTTTTAGAAAAGTTATTTTGTCGGTAATTTTTTTTCCTGCGTATTGCAGAATGTCTCCTATAAACCAGTTCAAACTGGCTGAGCTGCTTCACTCTAAATCTGAGAAAGGTCTATAGTGATATTTGGACGCACCTTGGCCATTCGTTGGGCTTTGGATATCTTCTTTGAGGGCTTCCTGTTGGTCTAAAGCACCATTCTCCAACTCCGCCATTGTATAAGAGACTTAGAAATCTATGAGAAGTCTATCGCTTAAACCTATGAAGACTTAGGCGATAGGGAAACCGCCTTTTACGGATATATTTCAAATACGTGTCTCTCTATCTACAAAACTCAATGAAGCTAAATGAGAATTAAAATTGCTTAGGTTTGTAGGCTAACTTGATAAATATCGTTCAATATATATTTACAGTCTCCTGAATTAGTAACCTTACTTTATTATTCAAGGTGTGTTAAATTTCATGAATAAATGGCTTTAAAACATGTTTCTTCAAGCCTAAAAAATGATGTGACACCACAATTGATTTTTACACCAAATTAAAGGGCAATTTTTCAGAGTAAACAATAGCTTAGCCTAAATTCGGAAAATCAAAAAGATCTTTTCAAATACGTTTTTCTTTGCAATATATTTAAAATGAAATGTATTCTTAATAAATATACATATAATAATGTATCCTAATGCTAGTTGAGTTATGACGATGAAAAAAGAACGAATTGGAAAGATAATTTTATGCCAATGAAGAAGCGTTTAATAGCGTCAGGCACGAACGCGGAGCGCCGAGTGAGAGATCTTATTCGCACGAAAGTCAGATAACGACTGGCGCAAACCCGCTAAAATGAAAGTTTTTGGCGGGAACTGCTAACTTGGCTCTCCAATAGTCGGCCATAGTGCCACAATTTAACCAACTATTAAATAATAAAGCACCTATTTTTTGCGCTTATTTCGTACTTAATATCATTAAGAGAGTCGCATTATGGGCAATTTTTTCAAGTTTATATATCCTTTTACATTAAAAGGAATTGAATGTAACCATGACTGATGGATCGTCTTATTATTCAATAGACGCGCAGATTAGATACTCCAAACATTGCAAAATATCTCTCTTCATTTTTTTACAACTTCATACGTCTTACATTCCCTCCCTCTACAATAACGAAAATTCGGAAATAACTTCAAGAAAATGCTCTTTTTACTCGTTAGTCGTAATTATATATATATATATATATATAATATATATATATATATATATATATATTTGTGTGTGTGTGTGTGTGTTTCTTTGATTGGGTTATTTAACCTCTTTCACAACATCTAAAGTCCTATGACGAAGGGGACCTACAGGTTTACGTGGGATTGGAACCATGGGTTGCTACTCGTTCATAATCTGGACGCAGAGGATAGTTCGCCATCCAACTAGCAAATACCCAGACCCAATGTAGCTTAACTTCACTGATCGATTGGAAGCGGGGTTACGATATATATATATATATATATATATATATATATATAAATAATGTTTCTGAAACTTTATATCCATGTTGAATGGCCAATTAGCAAAGATTTGGTTTATTTTAACGGATGTGTCCATTGAAAGACAAAGAAAAAAGAAACCAATTCAATTTTAAACACATTTGTAATAATGTCTAAACACTACATTTTGCAATTCACGTAATGAGTGAACCTTTTTGTTCAGTGAGTGAATGAATGTTCAAAAGAGGGAAGTTCAGAAGTGATTTTTCAATTTTATGTTTAAAACATGAAAACCATTCAATGTATTTGAAATGTTTTGCTTATTTTTTTCATTTTTGTCTTAATCGCAATTTTATTTGTAATTTTCTTTAAATTTATTTATTTCTTTATTTAAAGTTACGCATTTTCTTTAATGAGACTTTTAATTCTCTGTTTGGGATAAGTGTAATGTATATTTTTAGATCACTGAAGATGAAAGTTGGAAGTGTTCTGAAACGTTTTGTAAAAACAAATGATTAGGAAGGTTCTCATTATTATATAGTCTTTATTCTCAAAATAAAGTGTTCTATACCACAAAACCAATCTGTCAGTTAATCAATAAATATATATACACGAGCATATGTTACAAACAGACCGTGCATGGAACAAGGAACTCTTCTGGGAAAATTAAATCCATCATAGTCCGAATAAGTAATGGTAAATGACAAACACTATAGCTTTTTCTTTTTCATGATGGAAGCCCAACGTGGGCAACGGGTCACTAGCAAAGAGGCCCCAAAATATAGCTTTCTTCACCAGGTATAGCTGGTAATGGAAGCTATATTTGGGTCCTCTTTGCTAGTAACCCGTTGCCCACGTTGGGCTTCCATTATAAATAAGAAAAACTATAGTATTTGTCATTTACCATTACTTATTCCGACTATAGTGTTTTTAATTTTCCCAGAAGAGCTCCTTGTTCCATTCATATTAGGTTTGTGTATTCCATATATATATATATATATATATATATATATATATATATATATATACACACACTGTGTATGTATATATATATATATATATATATATATATATATATATTAAGTCCTCATTAATCCGACTTAATGCGGCGGTCGGATGATCGGAATAGCCGAAAAATAGCTAAGCTATCATGAGTTCATCAGTTTATGACGAAAATCCTATTATTATTTCCAACAATTTGTATAAAGTTACTGATATTTTGATTCTGAATTATCTAATATTATAATAAAATAAACTATAAAATAAGTAGACTACATACACGGTGGCGCTCATAAATATTCGTACAGAGAACTATTTCAGTTACATTCGTCCTTATCTTTTGCACCATTCAGAGGATAGTTAAGAAAAGTTTACCGTTCGTTTGGAAAAATTTAACAAAAAAAAAAAAAAACAGTTTAACTCCAACATACAATCAGAGCTGGGCAGTATTTAAATACATTTGTATTTAAATACGTATTTAAATATATTTGTGTATTTAGAACTGTATTTATAAATACATTGTTTTTCATGTATTTAAATATAGTATTTAAATACTTTAATGAGCATTTAAATACAATGTATTTAAATACTCAAAATATAAAAATGTAAATACTTTTACTGGTTTAATACACATTCTGTACTAGCACAGTACGACGCGTCGACAGTGTAGTACAGCATGGTTCATGTTTCAACGTGTCAGTTCAATCAGTTGGGTGCCACTCTTAGTCGAAAGCGGTTGATTTCTTTATCGTGTGCGTGTCATGGCTTCAACAAGCAAATCCGATGAATCAAACAGTGATATATCTGCAGATAACAATTTAGTGCACCCTCTGTTTGATGGAAAATACTTTAAAATTAAATCTAAAGACGGTACAGGGCCGGATTTAGGAGTGGGCAAAGTAGGCAGCTGCCCATGGGCCTCCACATCTTGGGGGCCTCCACATATTGACAAGCCATTATCAAAATAGAAAAAACCCGAAACTAGAAAAACCCGATAGATGATCAACAAAAAAACACGCGCATCCAATACCACTGTAGTACATAAACTTTTACCAATTATTATTTGTTGTGTACTGATTATTATTTTGTTTTTATTACTCTTTTAGGCCTACTCTCACTATAATGGAATACCCGAGTAACCCGAGGCTTTCATTTTTTGTAGAAATGAGTGGAATGGACAGACACAAGAGTGCACGATGTTTTGAAAGTGTATGTATGTTAATTATATTATGAATCTTATGGATGACTTCAATTATGTCTTCCCCTAAGGTAGGGGGGCCTCCACACGTCTAAATCCGGCTCTGAGACGGTAATAAGGTAAAAGTGCACCTGCTTGCTGTGTAAACACGAAGTCTCTACTGCAAGCAATGCTACAACGAATCTGTACACTCATCTGAAGGTAAGTGTTTTTTTAGACATCAAAAAATATCTTGAAATTGACCGAATAATCGTACAAAACGGCTCTGCCTTAAGTGGGCCTGTGTAACTAACTCGTTGCAATCAATCTAATTTGCGATGGAAAATTCATTGATGAAAAAGCTTTTAAAATCGTCTGATCTATCGGGTGGTGTATTTATTTCGAAATTCACCGTGTCCCTCTAAAGTAGAAATTTATCAAAACATGAATTAGTGAATGCATATGTTAAAATTTGTATGTATTTAAAATGTATTTACAAATGTATTTAAATACAATTGATGTATTTTGTATTTAGTATCTAAATACATTCGTAAAATGTATTTAGTATTTAGTATTTAAATACATTTCTCCCATGTATTTAGTATTTAGTATTTAAATACATTCAATGTATTTATTGCCCAGCTCTGCATACAATGTATGATAAAACAAAAAAATGTTGAAGAAAATAAAAAAGTTAAAATGTGAAAGTTTTGGTACGTGTATTACAAAATTATGAAGGGAGGGGAGCATTTTTGCGGGCACCCGCCCTTGGCCCCGTCCTTCCTACATAAAAAGAAAAAGCAATTTTCTCCAAAATATCGATCATCACTCATCAGGGCTAAATCGTACGAGAACTTTATATTAGCCATTCTTTTCGCCATTTCAGCAACGTTTGAATTTCTGTGAAAATGGGAATATAAAGCAGGATACGCTCTCCAGACAGTATTGACGGCTCTTACACTACAGGCTGTCCACCGAGGACCGAGAACACGCCCCATTTTAATAATTTCACTACAGCAATACCCCGGTTATCGGAAAGGATGCGTTCCTAAAAGTCATTGCGAATAACGAATTTGCGAATATCGGGGCACTTTTCCCCATAAGAATTAATGTTTGACATACTACAATATAACTACAATGAGTGTAAAACAGTTAAACTGCCATTTACCTTTGTTGTGAGTGTCAATGGCGTACCGGAGCTGGCATAAAGAGAAAGAGAGAATGAGGAGTTACTGGGGTGAAGAGGGGCCAGGGTCATCGGCCTCCCCACTCGAGACGGTACTGACACTGCTGCTGTAGGAATGAGGACTAAAAAGCCTATGGAACTCGTTCTTGGAGGTTGAAGAAGTTGGAGTGGCAACTACATCAGGAGAAGGGGAGGATTTGGGCTGGAAAAATGCATGAAGTGTCGGTTGGCGAGCCATCTTCCTCTTCTCCTCCAGAAGTTCATAGTAGGCTCGAATGTCGTTCTTGACGTTGCGGATGACAGTGATGCTCCTCGCCACATTCGGGTCAACGTCCAACGCCATGTCCAGTGCGTCTCGAATGAAGAACGGAACTGGAACGATGAGGGTTTTGAGAGGAGGACTCTCAGCCTGCTCCTTCTTCTTCGTCCACTGCTAGATGCTGCTCCAACTCGATCAAGTCACTTTGAGAATAAGCGGGTTATGCTTTGCGAATATCGAATATGGGTGTTTAAATATCAATTGCGAATAAGCGGGGTTGCGAATAGCGAGGTATTGCTGTATCCAAATCTTTTGCACTCGCATTGAGTTCTACTTGGTTTTCAAGTGACTGATGGTAAACTGAGTATACTCGTATTTTGTCTAAGACTATTTTAAAATGATTCACTTCATTTAAATCATTGATGGTGTAATAGCGTGGGATGTTAGACCACCGTTAGGCTCAGGTTAGGAATTAGACATAAATAATACTTACAGGCACTTTGCTTCAGGTTTTCGTAGGAAGCCCGTATTTCGAGATGTAGGTGACCATTAGCTCCAGCTAGTAACGAAATCTTCGGCTAACCCACCTCAATTTAACCTGTTATTAATCTTCAGATATTTACCCTTAACTGTCATAATAATTAGACGACTTAATACTACGACATTCTACAACAAACTTGGTCACCCATTAGAACAATCTATGTCACCAAATGTAGTCTTAAATTAGGCACAATATATATTTACATGTCACTGATTAATTTGGATAGAAAAAATATGCTACTCTGCAGACGTCACAAACAAACAGGACGCTTGTGATTTTAATTTAGTCGATTACCATTTTAACATGTTTTATTCCCTGACTTTTTAACTCTCTCTCTCTCTCTCTCTCTCTATATATATATATATATATATAGTGTGTGTGTGTGTGTGTGTGACATAAAAGTTTCTCAGGGGACCATTCTGAGTGGTATCATATATATATATATATATATATATATATATATACACACCTTAGTTAACCTTGGTTTTGCTTCCGCCCGAATTGTTCATTCTGACGTACGTCAAGCTTGTCACACCACCTTCGACCTACAGTTTAACGTGGAATCCGAACCATGCCCCACCAGCAGCCTAGCGTCTTAACTACTAGGCTACCTAGGGTACCCATTCATCTATCAATCAATATCTTTATTTTGTGGAAGGATGAACAGCTGGGTCTTGCTGCGTGCCACCTGGAGTCACCGGGTCTCGATCCCGGGTCCGATGGATTCGTAGTCAGCGATGCTAACTACTACATCACCGAGGCGTATATATATAATATATATATATATATATACGCTCAGATAGCATCATGCAGAGCTAACTGCAAGCGATTTTTCAAGCAATGCTAGATTATATTGTTTGGAGATACTTCTGTCAATTTTGTTGCTACCCCTGATTGCTTGCCCAACATTGTACTGGCACCATCCGAGCAAAAGGCTGTCATATTTTTTTAACACGTATTTTCTGTCAAACCTACAGTTATTTAAATCTTCAATTAGAGATCCGAACACGTTGTCCGCAGTCGTAGACGATCGTTCTTTCAGATTGACAAAAGTGGTTATTTGGCTCAGCTACAGATTTGACTTCACACCGTAAATAAATAAATAACCAATGCATTTTTCTTAGCTATTGTTGATACTGCGTCATTTATTATGCATACCTTCGCGTCATCTTTAACTACGTTCATAAAGAGAGATTTATTATTTGAGCTGAAGTGTATTCAACAATGCGAGTTGCCGAAAACCGGGAATGGAGACAATTGCCGATGTTAACCGCATTCTTTTCTCGTAACAATTGCGCAACACCAATATCAGACATAGGTCTATTTCTCTTGACTAAACTGTAAACTACATTAAAAATATTAACGGTAATGTTTCGAGCTGTGCTGTTCATAGTGTCAATTACCAAAGCAGCGCCTGCTTTTGGGATCTTTCTAAGAATGTAATAGGTTGGCCATCTTTAAATGTGTGCTCGACAATGAATGTTCTTTTTTTTATCTTCTTAGAGACACCTGTTAAATTTCTTTAAATGTTCCATTTGCAGTAAGTGAACAGTTCGTCGACTGAATAGATAAGTGTGCAGGTTTCTCTCTTTCTAGTCCAAGACAACCCACGTCTGAGCATGTTTTACAGCCCAAATTTTTGTTTTTAACATTTAATCATGGATATTGTTCAGTAAAATATTTAAATTGTTTTTGGGACAAATTAGGACAATCTGGGACTTTGGCTGAACTATTTCTCGCGATAGTTGTGCAGCGCCACGTTTTTTGAATAAGGGAGTATATATACATAAACATTCTTAACAAACATGCAGCATGATATTTAATCTTTAAATTGAAGTTAATGTCTATTAGCTGAGTATTGTGGTAATACTATAATTGTAATGGTATTGCTGGAGGGAGAAACACACAAACTAAAAACATTGCATGCTTTTTGTTTATCCATATTATGTGGTGCACATGTTTATATATGTGAGTGTATATCTTTGCATTTGTGTATCTTACATATAAATGTATGAGTGTATGCTATACTCTTTTAGTATACCTTAGCTGCAACTGTGAGAATTGTATTTTAGAAAATGTAAGATTTTTTAGTTTCCAGATAGTGTTTTTAGCTAACTCGTGTTTCTCAATTAATTAATGACAAATCCGACCTTCATTTTTGTGCAGATTATTCAAAAAACATTTTTATTCATTACACAAATTAATATATATATATATATATATATATATATATATATATATATATATATTATATATATATATAATTTATATATATATATATATATATATATATATATATAATTTTATATATATATATATATATATTGCGCGTTCCTCCAAGCACAAATTGGTGAGTGATGGGATGAAACTATAATTAGATGGAAAAAAGGGGGAGGGACTGTCCCCCCTTCTTTGCTAATAGGGGAGACACGTCCTACCCCTCCATGGCGCCGCCCCTAGATGTGCTCGATATAGTTTGGCTGCTGTTGGACTTATCTTCATCATTCACACTCGATTTTTTCTGTTGTGTTTTGAAAAATGACAACACCCCCTGTCTCTTCATGTTGAATACATATTCACGTTATAAATAAGTTGTAGCATGTCAAAATAGGTGCATTGAGTAATAAAGTGGATCTGGTGAATTTTAGCATAAAATCTGGTGTATGGCAAAACGGATTTGGGGCATGACACAAAGTAAACAAAATTTTCCTTCATTTTGCCGTGGGATTGAGTGTTGTACTACTAAGTTGGAAATGTTGTTTGGGCATATCGTAAGGTGAACTTTAAATTGATTAGAGTGTAAAAAAAAAAAAAAAATTAGATGAGAGTCATCTAGCAGGTGACTTTGGTAAAGACAACAAATCAAATTTGCATTCAACAACAAATGTCAGTTAAGCCTGTAGCTGTCTCGAAAATCCTGATTGGCCAGAATTGGTCACGTGGGAACGACTGATTCAATGTAAAGTTGCCACATAACCTGGTACAATATGGTTCCTGTGAAACTCGATGTGGGCCAGATCAATGGTAAAGTTTGGTAAGCGATTATGATTGTATCAAACTAATTAAATCCCTGAAGTAGGCAATAAATATTGCAAATAAATAAATACTAGATCCACAGAGGAAGGGTAGACAATGTTTGAGAAATTACGACCCAAGTAAAAATGGATTGTAAGTTGAGGTCCAGATTGAGAAATTTGGCAGAGATGATCTGTGTTACCTTTCAAACTAAATTGCTAATTGCAAGCTTGTTGAGTTCCCTTATAGATAAATGGCATGACTAAATGGCATCGCTTCTCACTTTACACGAGATTTAGGCACTATAAATAATCTACTGAAGTTGATATAGTAGTACTGCCAAATTTCTCATATTGGCTAAGGCCAAGAGTAGAATGTAAATGGATATATAGGCTAAGATCAAATAAATTCTCGTGCTGTTGTAAATCAGAGACATCTCTACTGGGTAATTATTGAATGTTTCACCAACATTGAAATTAATATCCAAAATACATTTTTCTAATGTATTTTGGTGTGTTCTGTTCAAATATGACCTTCATATCTTGCTCAAATGAACCGAAACAAAGTTATGAACGAATGAACAACACACACAACTAGTGTTAACATTGGAGTGGCCTGCATGATGATGGCCCAATAGCGTGTTTCTAGATCATGGTGATAAGTAAAAGTTATATAGAGAATTAAAATTTAATGAGGAAGGTTAATCAATTTTAGTCCTCAAAAATTTATTTTATTGGTCGGTGTAAATTTGAGAAATTATGTACACGCCTAGGTACTTGTAGGTTATCTCCCCCCCCCCCCACCAATTTTGACAGAATATTTTCGTTAAAACTAATGAAAATATATCGACTTAACCTAACCAATTATCAAGGGCGTACAGTTGATCTATTATTAATTATAACATTGTTTGTTTCTGGAATAGTATTTACTAATTAATAATAGATCAACTGTACGCCCTTGATAATTAGTTAGGTTAAGTCGTGATATTTTCGTTAGTTTTAACGAAAATATTCTGTCAAAATTGGTGGGGGGGAGATACCCATTTTAGGCGTGGGTACTTGTAGGTTATAATTATTGAAATGAGGTAAAGTTGGTTTACTGAGCTCTAGTTATTAAATTGTAGATGCTAATCATTAACAAGGTTTTCCATTGCAACAAATTGGCTCATTTTGGGCAAACTAATTGAGAACTTAATTTGAATGTGGGTGTGTAATAAAATCATAAGTAAAGTTAAAAAAAAGATTGGCAAGTTGGTGTAATATTTGAATCTTGTTAGTATTAAGACTGTTTTGTCATACAAATTTAGTTTTTAATTCGGGTGTCATTAGCCTGGGGTAGTATAGGAAGTCGTATCAACTTTATGGGATCACTATTCTAGTTGATTAGAGCAACATAGTCGCGGATCCGTGACAAAACCACACGTACTAAGAAGATTGTTAAGCATATATTAAAAACAAAGTTAACATTAAAATAAAAAATAAATATTTAAATTTTAAAATATAAAACATTATACAACATACGGTACAGATACCTATTAACATTTGTTTAGTGTTTACCATTTCATTTGTATAGTAATCTAAACCAATTAAAATGTGATAAACTAAAAATTTTAAATAGTTAATATATTGTCTATTCACTAAAAATTTAATAGATAAAAGAAATAAATTAAGGTAAATTAAAATGTTTTTTTTTTCCCCGCTATTTTTATGATTTCAAGATCAACATATTAAGATACTCGGATAATTTAAAAAAAAAAAAAATTGTTTGGCGACTTTTTTTTTTTTGGTCGCAGGAAAATTCTATACAAAAGGATATCTTTATATTTGACGCAATTTTTTTTTTTTTTTTTTTTTTTGTATTTAAAGTTCTTTCGGTCACATAACAAAATATAAATACTGTCAAATTTATACTATTAAAACACAAATATAAAGTACAATATTTTGCATTTAAATTACATATTTTAAATACGACCCATTCTGCTGCCTACAGTAAACTAACTGAACTCGCGTATCTTGAATTAAATTACCTCGTTTTAATATTTTTTAATGATCTTTTAAAATTAATTAACCGGTTCGGCGGACCAGTCCAAAATTTAACCAGTTCACGCGGACCGAACCGTCTCCAGCACATCCTCGGATAAAAGTTCCAAATTCTCACTCACTCGAGTAAGTGAGGTTGCCTATCCAGCGCTGGCATACGTGAACATGAACATTGAACACAAAAATTTAATGATTGGTGTGTTAGGCAACTGCATAATCAATTCATTGGTAATTTTTTACTATCAGTCCAGCCTCTGGAAACTGAAAATAAAGTTTACTATAAGACTACATTTTTTTTAAACAACTTTTATTAAGTACATATGAAAGCAAATGCCGATTAAAGCTATAAAATTAATGTTAAGAAATTATTTTTTTGAGCGATAAAATCGCGGATCATGTTTTTGGGAGTGATAAAATAACTGATCCCACAAAGGTTAGGAAGGTATCGCTAACAAAATTGGGGGGTTTGACCTGAACTCATATGATTTTAGTGTCACGATGGCGTCGGTTTGCGATGGTTGTAATTATTCACTGTGTTTAACTTCATGCAAATTTTTTGATGATGAAGAGGCTGCATTTAATTTTTATGTAGAACACGGTGTATTGCTAAAAGAATTTATTTGCCCTAAGAAAAACAAGGAAGGTATTGTTTGTGGTATTAAGTGTGTGTTCGATAAAAACAGAAAAGCATTTTGTTGGATATCTAGCAAGATACATATTCTGCTTGAAATATCAAGAACCCAAACAAAGGCTACACGCTTTTCATGTTGCAGCGGCTCAGCTCTACAAACCATATTAAAAAAGAAATATATATATATATATATATATACAGGTAAGAGTAGTACCTAAAATTAGGTTAGGTTAGTATAGTTTTACGATATATATAATATATACAGTGTTCGTTTTACTACATATATATAAATGTATATATATACCTTTTAGGTCACTCATGTTGGCTGTTTCTACAATTTCCATAATTTATATATCAATCAATGGATTCGTTTTTACATCGCGAATGCGCCCTAGATAATCTCTACTGAAGGAATTACCCGCATTTTATGGTATTTTTTCACTTATACCCCAAAACAAACTTCATGTCCTAACTTAGTCTCAAGTGAGGGAACTGGCCCAAAACTATCCAAATCGCATTCCTGGTGTAATAACGAATCCATTGATCTATAAATTATGGGAATTGAAGAGACCGGAGTGATAGTAAAAAATTACCAATTCATTTTTCTTTGACGATTTTAATTTCATTTGAGCAAACTATTCACGTTACTTACATTTTTTCTTCCCAACTAAAGGCTGTTGGAGTTGACATATGAAGTTTAATCTTTGAAAAAGATGCGGCGACTTCCCGATATCCCGTTGCTGTTCGCAACTTTCCAACCGAAACCTTTCCTCAGCGCTGGATAAGCCGTGGTAGACTGAAAGCGTGGCCACCCGAATCGCCCGATTTAACCTTTTTGGATTTCTATCTATGAAGGTATGTTAAATCTCTCGCGTATTGTGGCAAACCCGGTAGTCTAGCAAACGTTTATCAACGAAACGGAGGTTACTGAATCCATTTCTAATCCCCTAATGGAGTTCGGGTGTCGAATACGCATTGTAGCGACGAATGAAGATAGTCTCGTGAAAGTGTTCTAAACCTGGGCAGTTCGAAATGTAAATAACTATATAGTGTATATTTATTAATTAATTAATGAGAAAAATGACCAGTTATTTTTGCATCATTTCTTGACACCCTGTATCAATAACTTTTGAAATAGAATGTCATGGCAGTGTCGAGAGCTTGAGAAATTGGCGAATTACCTTTTGTATATAATGAAACTGTTCCTTCAAAGTAAAGGCTGCTGAGACAGTTTCTTTGGAACCATTGTTCTTTATTAAGACTAATTTTCCTTTTTAACAAAATTTTCAAAATTAAAAACTACTAAAACCGATAATACAGGATGATCCAATTTTAACGCAACCCAGATTGTATTGTACTGTGTTGCGTTTTAATTGGATCACCCTATAGGCCTATATTATAGGTCCGCATAATTTTAGGATGAGTTAATTACTCTAAGCTTATCTTTAACAATATTCTTAATTGTTCCAGAAGTTATCTAGAACATAATCTTGCAACAAAGTAGATAAATCAAAGTATAGTACATCTACAGGGTGTCCACAATGTCTTGTGACCCCGGTAAAATAAACTGAGTTTAGTTTTTCTTTCAGACCCATTTGAAATGAGTGATAGCGGCAAGTATACGATTGAACAACGCGTATTGGCTAGTACCCGGGTTCATGAGCGACCACGTAATGGTAAAACCATTGAAAATATTCGCGCAGACTTCCAAGACCGAATCAATCGCGTAACTCCTCCAAAAAGAACTCCGTTGAGATGGGAAAAGAAACGGTCTACAACGGGAACTGAAAAAGATAAACCAAGAACTGACGGGCCATCTAACGGTATCAGTGATAAATGGATCTGGAAGAAAAACGAAAATCGGTTCGTATTTTACTGGGATGGTAAGACATTGTAGACACCCTGTACTGTACTGTAGATACAGTAATGTAACTGAAAACAAGTGTTCATATGACTTGTAATTTTAAATGTAATGAAATATTTTACTTTTTTTAAACGTGTTTTATTCAAAATTTTATTTCTTGATATAAAATATTTGACTATGAATGTAATTCATTTAACAATTTTATGAATTGTTTATCAAAGTCCTTAAGTTATTGATCAATAATACTTTTTGTGAAAAGATTTTAAGAAAAGTATCATGTACATTAAGTATCATATCAAATATAAATGTATCCTGAATAGGAAAATAAATAGATAAGGGCTTTGGGAAGTTGTAACTGAAAGGGTCTGTATCACAATTTCTTGATGCTCTAAGTCTAATGTAAACCAAAGATGTGGCAAGTATAGTACCCAGACTACACAAAGTACAAAATTCGCGCAAGACACCGCGATTTTTGGCAAAATTTTTCACTTTCCAAATTCCATTCGCGCGCAATATGAAAAATTCTCGAACCTAATATTTGTCTTCGCGCTAACCCGTTGTGGGAAGAAATTTTGTTGCTACTGTAGTATGCGGTCTACCGTTAAGTTTCTACTGTAGTATGCGGTCTACCGTTCAAAATATTTAAAAGGAATTGAAAATGAATTGAAAGGAATTATAATTTAATTTACACAATTAAGGAATTATTAAAGAAGTTAAACATACTACTACCGCATACTTAACGGTAGACCGCATACTACAGTACGCCCTTGATGATTGGTTAGGTTAAGTCGTGATATTTTCGTTAGTTTTAATGAAAATATCACGACTTAACCTAACCAATCGTCAAGGGCGTACAATTAACCTAATAATAAGAAGATAAGAAGCTATAATTAAAAGGTAGACCGCCGAATCGTAGGTAGACCGCATACTACAGTAGCACCGAAATTTTTTACTGAATATTGAATAACCTTTATTAATAATAAAATAAATTGGTTTTACAATTTACAACAACGTAAAATAGTGAAGATGAACTGTTTATTTAATTTGGCCCTTAAGTTTTAATTTCAACAAAAAGTTAAATTTTGGTTTAAACTTTTGTCTTACGTGTCGAGCTCGAGTAATTTCGGTTAAAACTCGCGCCCGATGCGTCTGGCGTGAGCGAGTTGTGGAAAAACCTTCGCGTGAAGCAGTCACAAAATTCGAGTACATTTTGTAGTCTGGTACAGTATCAATTAGGGCATGGTTAATGAATCATTTTTAGGAAAAAGTGATGAATGATGAAGTTTTCTAATTAATCAATGATTAACTGATTAAAATGATTACAAATTAAATACTTCTGAAAAGAGTAAGAAAGAGTTTTATTGTTTTTGTTGCTTGGGAAGGCTGAAGAAAACATTTTGCTCAAACATTTAGTTTGCTTTAGTTCAAGAAATCAGGCATGGGCGGATTAGACAGTTTATACATGCAAAAAGGAGCCAAATTCAAATAATACATTATAAATTTAAGGTAAAATGGTGAAATTATGAGGAAAATTAATTATTTCCCATCTTTTTCTATAAATATTTTTTGATTAATTAATGATTAAATTCGAAACAATTTAACTGATTAATCAGAACCATGCCTAGTATCAATATATATATATATATATATATATATACAAAGGTGGGCAGGACCGAGTTCCAAAAGGACCGAACTCCAGGAACTCGGTCCTTTTTAAGGACCGTGAGCGGGAAAGTCGGTCCTTTTCTCAGTGAGGAGCGACGGTCCATTTTTAAGCAATTCCGGACGGTCTTTTTTAGTGATTTTAGTGTGTTTAGTGATTATTTGAAGTTCTAAAGAAGATGGATCGTTTCCTCCAGAAAACTCAGAAAGAGACTGAGACTGAACTGAAACTTGTTTCAACACCTGGAGGAGACGAAGAATCTACTGATGTTAGTGCTTCAACTTCAAGTCAAGCAACTGGAGCTCCTAGCGGAAGAATTGAACCCGGCAATCCCGGCAATTTTTCATTTTAATCAAATTTTTCACTTATATTATATACTGTATAAGGACCGAGGACCGAGTCGTTCCTAGGTCCTATCTTCAGAAAGGACCGGGACCGTCGGTCCAGTTTGAGGCAAGGACCGGGACCGGGACCGTCGGTCCTTTTTGAGACCCGGGTGCCCACCTTTGTATATATATATATATATATTTTGTATAGACTCTAATGGTTACCCTCTGAAACAGACATTTTCAATGACTGACGTACATTAGTAACTACAGAAAACAAAAGTTCACAATTTTAGCATGAACTAAATTTATTTTATCCGCTTATCCGCAATCAAATTTTGAATTTCGGGTATTTTATTGTTAAAACCCATCAGTGGTGGGCACCGTTAACCAAAAAGTTAACTTCGATAACGATAATCCGTTAACCCCAATTTTTAACTCCGATAACGATAATCCGATAATTTTACTACAAAGTTAACGGAAGTTAACGATAATCCGTTAACGATAACTATTTCTTTACTAACATTTAAAAAAAAATCGAGGAAAAAAAGCTTTAAAACCCATAGAAAATGTTTGTTTATGCAAAATCCAACAATAAATAGGTATTTAACTGTATTTTTCTCAAGTTTTACAACTTTTTTGCTTAACTTTTTTTTTATTTTTAATAAAAAATGTACTGATTACATGTTTTGAAACCCTTGTAACCACTAACCATTAACTAAATTTTAATTTACCAGAATTATTATGGCGGGAACTGAAAGGTAAAATTAAATTTTAGGCACATTTATTAAAGACTATGACACAATGTGCTGGTTGCCCTTCAGAAAGACCAACTTCTCAAAGTTAGGCCCAACTGCCAGTCTTGACCTCTTGGGCCTCAGGATGTCCTTGCCGAGAGAGAAGAGCCGTTCCACTGCGGCAGAGGACGGAATTGGCAGACTGAAGTTATGGCGGTTTGAATTCATTCGCGGAGCGGTGATCTTCCGTGAATGACTCCTCGCAGTTAACGTGTTAACGGACTTTAACAGACTAAATATCGAGTTATCGGAAGTTAACTGGTCCGATAACGATAAATGGAAATTAACTTCCGTTAATAGTCCGTTAAAAAAAGTTAACTTCGTTAATTAACTGTTATCGGATTAATGCTTTAGTGCCCAACACTGAAACCCATTAACAGTAATAATGCACTATCGTTTGTTTTTCACCAAAACTATATACACAGGGTGGTCCAAAAGTCCATATCGATTTTGTTGAAATAATATTATTTCTATTTTATTTTCTACAGGCCATAGATGATGATGGATGTACAAGAACGTGTTGGGGTAGTAACACTAAGTGTGCAAGGGAAGAATACTCGAGAAAAAATCGAAAGATTATTTCACAAACCAGCGCTTACAGACAAAGCAATTAGGGAACTAGTCAATAAATTTAAAACAGGATCTGTTCATGATGAGTCAAGATCTGAACGTCCAGGTACCTCGAGAAAATGTCGAATTGGTAAGAGATGACTTTGAACACATCCTAGAATGTCAATTCGCACAGCATCATGTAGACTGAGCATACCAAAACGACTGTTCTAAGGATTTTAAAATCGATATTAAAAAAGAAAAGTTACCATATTCAAGTACTACACGAGTTACACGAATTGGTTTATCGAAGACGAGTCGTCATGTGCGCAGAATTGATTGAAAAAATTCATACCTAAAACTTGTTGAACCACATTCTCTTCAGCGATGAAGCGACATTCTGCACATGCGGACATAATTGCCGCATATATGGCAATTATGTCCATTCTACAAATGGGGGAGAGATTCTCCTAAAGTTAATATCTGGTTGTGTATGACAAGATCAAAGATTTAACGGACCTTTTTCCTTTGCAGAAGCTACGGTAACCGGGCCATTTGATCTTTACATGCTTCAGCAGTAGGGTGTGTCAATTTGGGAGGTGAAAATTAATTTTTGCCAATTCCTTCACTGAGGGGTTTTAAAAATGTTTTTGGATGTGAAGAATTCAAATCTGCTATTATTTTTGTGATTGCTCAACACTTAGCTTGGTAAATCTACGTTTGATTAAAAAGCACAAATTGCTCTCGGAAAACAACATTTATTAATTTTAGCTTCTCAAAATGTCAGGTAATGCTATAAAAATTTTAGTTTCTCTGCATAAAACATATCCTAGTAATCATAAAACATATCCTAGTAATCATAAAACATATCCTTGTAATCATAAAACAACATTAGAAAGTAATGACATCAGTAAAAAAAATATTTAAACAAGTTTCATCAAGTCTTGCTTTGATTCGTTCTTGGACATCAGCCGCCGACTTGCTTCTTGGCCTCTGATATAGCCCTCACGTTTCTCATGTGTATACACCCTGCCTGCTGCCTCTGTGACTTGTTTCACACACCTCTCTATCAGTGTTGGAGTCCTCGAGGCCGGCCTCTATGCCGATTTTCCACGGCCTTGGCCTCGCTATGTAATGCCTCGGCCTTGGTCTCGACACCTTCTGGCCTCGAAAAATACGCCGAGGCCGGTCGAGGCCGCCCGTTTTGAATTAATTTTTATATTGGATATTTTTATTTCAATAAGAGTGGTGAGAACACCATCTTTCTCTTGCGATCAGACAGGTAGCTATAACTAAGTAATAAGTAACACAATGTCGTTTATGTTAGAATACAAATTTAATAAATTAATTTTTAATAAATAATTAATCAGTGGGGAATGGCGTATAGGAGCGATGGAGCGATCGCTCCCCCTTGCATGAAACGATAAATATTAATTTAACAGAAAAAATATTAATTTTAAGATATTAAAATAAATATTCTTAAAATATATTTTAAAAATTCATGTGACATGAAACTTATAGCATAGCTTCAAACAGCGTACCACTGTTTGAATACAAAATAATATTGCAGTCGGATGGAGCGATAAATTTTTTGCTCAAGTAAATATAAATTATATGTTACTGCTGTAATGAAAATATAAGTGGAACAATCGCGAATTTTTTTTATAATAAGTTTATTTTTGCTAATAGTTACTTCAGTAATAATGATATAAGCCATTTATATGTATTTTATTGAAATTATTACTTATTTGTAATTAACTAGAATTGTACGTCTGGCAGAGCCGCATATCGTGTTAATACACGTACTCTTGTCAGTCTTGGGAGCGACAGTTGAATTCGCTCTAGCCTATTGTGAGTCCGTATTGTCGTACAGTGGTACATTATTTTTATAATCAAATACTGACAAATAGTCTTGTTATTTGGAGTGTTATAATCATAACGTGAGTAATTTATTCGACAATTATTTTTATATTTTTAAAATATTTTTTTAATACAAATTTATGGCTTCCTTTGGCATACTGTATAAGTACCGTAAGGAATCACCATGTGATTGTTTATATACTAGAATTTTAAAAATTAATCGTACAGTAATAAGTTAATAACTGACAACATTGATGCGTGCATAATGTCATTTACTGTCTTTTACAGTTTTACTATTGTCATTTACAGTACTGTGCCGATTCTCATCTCATCTGCGCTTCTAACTTAATGATGTCTGCAAATTCTCGAATCATCCAATTTGGATACTTCGAGCATGAGATATTTGAAGAAAATGGAAAGAAAAAACATAGAGCAAGGTGCAAGTTTTGTAAGGCAAAGTCTCCAAAACTTAGTGAGTTCTACGGTACCACTTCCAATTTTACAAGGCACCTGAAACGTGTGCACAAAGCAGAGTAAGTGCATGTACAAATTGCTATCAGTTTTGAAATCATTGGGTCTGCAATGCCTTAACAAAGTAGAGGTTGAGATTTTTGCTTATTTTGCTTGTTGATATTTGCTTGTTTTGAACTTGAACTTACATGCTAAGGGAAAAACAACCATCAACGACAACTCGCGACAGAATCTCAATGCGTTTTTTTCTATGTCTAGTGATGGAGAACCAATGAAATACAAGCAAAATAATCAACGGCAGAGGCTGATCTCTGAGGAAGTAGTGAGGTTCATGGTAGGATGCAGCCTACCACTTTCCATTGTTGAGGACAAGCACTTCCGGAACCTTCTGCAAGTTTTGGATCCAAGGTAAATGAAATGTTTTTTTGCTCCCCTCTATCCTCAAGGGGCATGATTATGCCTTGCTGAACTCCATCTTATAGAGCAGCATAGGCTTGGTGCATTTATTTCATTTAAAAACTGTTAACGTTTGAATATTTTTTGTTGGAAATTTTAGGTATCAGCCCATGGCAAGGTCAATATTGACAAGTCAGACACTTCCCAAGTTGAGAGCTGAAGGAATCAAGAAGGTCATGGACTTGCTGTCCCACCATAGCAGTATCTCCTTGACGACTGACATATGGACTGATAGGACCATGCGCAGCTACTTGGGTGTAACAGCGCACATCATGGGCACAAACCCTAGAACTAGAAATTATGGGTTGTTGTCTGTTCTCCTGACCTGCCAGCGCTTCCATGGGAAGCACACAGGGGAAAGAATTGCACAAGCATTTGAAAGCATTCTGGAAGATTATAACATAGGAGCAAAGGTTGGTTAAGGCTGTCATTGTTAGGGTTTTAAACTGTCAATGATAAATAGAGATAAATGCACCAGCTATAGCATTAATTTTTTTTGTTATTTCAGGTAGAGTACATAGTCACGGACAATGCTGCAAACATGAAAAAAGCTTTCAAGGTTCAATTTCCAGTAGAGGGTAATGGAGAGAGAACTTTTGAGGAGGACATTGGAGGACCAGGAAGTGGAAGATGAGACACTTTGGGAGGAGCTGGACGAAGAAGATGAAGCTCATGTTGACGCTGCATTGAGAACAAGCTCAAGGCAGCGGATATCTTGCTTCGCCCACACACTTCAACTTGTGGTTCGTGACGGGTTAGCAGACATGAAGTGTGTCAGCCGAGCGATCGCCAAAGTTACGAAGATCTCCACTCTCTTACACAAGAGTTCTGTTTTCAAAGAAAGGTGAGTAACGGTTTCAGAGCTGCCAACTACTATGGATTTTCCATATTTTGTTTGGTAAGGTTGGCAGCTCTGCCTTTTCAATTGTCTGGTGTGAGTGTGAATGGAAGACATTAAAATGCCTTTCTTGTTTCTAGGTTTGAAGAAAAATTTGGAGATGGCCGAACCATACCTGCAGCAGTGGCTACTCGCTGGAACTCAGTATACCACCAGCTTCGGTCACTGCTGGGGATGGAAGGAATGGACCTCAAGAAATTGGCTGAGGTGTGCGATACCCAAGAGTTTGCTCATGCTCTTCTGATTCGTCACGAGTGGGGGCAGTTAACTGAGCTGTGCAAAATTCTGGAGCCATTCGCCGAAGCCACCAACTTGACTCAGGGTAAGAGTTTTAGTGGCGCAAACATCCCCTGAACAATCAATCAAATTTACAATGTATAAATAACTTTGTCATTTGATTGGTGGTAATTAGTTCAAAAGCGTTCATCAATGTAAATTTTGTTTTTGTTTTACAGGGGATCAGAGTGCCACAATAAGTCAAGTAGTTCCTGTTGTCCTTGATATAAACAGCCATCTCCGCAAGTGGACTGATAACACTGGTATGCATATGAAATTTTTTTGTCTGCTGTGAGGTTTGTTCAACTCATATTATATAATTCGACCATGCTGAATTCGAAAATGACACTGGTTTTCCTCAATCAGGTCATGTTTTTTCTCTATTGGCCATTTATTATAAGTCCAATTTTATCCCCAAATTTATTGATTTTTTTAGCTTAAACACTGTAGATACTAGTAATATAAGAACACTCGTGAAAAATGAAAACTGTGTGTGAATAAATACTTTTATTCATACAATGAATATGGAAAAAAGTTTATTGAGGAAGGAATGAAGTTTTTTTGGCTTTCCGTCTGTGTTTTTCTTCGGGCACGTCTCGCTTCAAACACCAGCAATAGTCCGCCAGCATATTGATATCCCAGTTTCCCTGGTACCCTCTTCCATTATTTTGATATCTTGGTGAAATCGTTCACCCTGTTCCTCACTATAATCCCCGCAATTTTCAGGAAAATAGTCCAAGTGGGACCACAAAAAGTGCATTTTTATGGACATGCGCGACCCATGAGCTTTGAAAGCTTCCATCAAGTTTTCGACAACGGACTCGTATTCTGGACTTCTACGCTTGCCAAGAAAATCAGTGACAACTGATTTGAATGCCTGCCAGGCATTCTTCTCAGTTGGAGTCATTGCGTTTTCGAACTGAGTATCCTTGATCAAAGTTCGAATTTGAGGACCATCAAAAACTCCAGCATTTAGTTTAGCATCAGATATATGAGGAAATTTACTCTCGAGATATCGGAATGCTGAACCCTCCTTATTCATTGATTTGATGAAATTTTTCATCAAGCCCAGCTTAATATGAAGTGGTGGGAGCAAAATTTTTGTTGGTGGTACAAGGGGCACTGAAACGACATTATGCGACCCAGGTTCAAAATTCTCTCTGGATGCCCATTCACGCTGTGCATAGTGCTTCTCATCCGCTCGGCTATCCCATTTGCAGAGGAAACATGGGTATTTCGTGTATCCCCCTTGCATTCCCAATACAAATGCCACAATCTGAAAAAAAATGAAAATATTTAAAGAATTTAGAGAATTTGTTCTATCAGATAAAAAAATCTATGCATTGGACTGTATCACTTCTGTGGGGAAGTTAAGTGTTCTTATACGCTCTCAAATAACCTTTGGAAAAACAACATAGTCAATAGCAATAGTTTACTTATGATATTAGTATTACCTTCAAATCTCCACAGATCCTCCAGTTATGTTGGTCGTATACGAGAGCATCCAGTAAAATTTTCATGTTATCGTAGCTCTCAGTAAGTTGTACGGAATGTGCTACAGGGACTGATGCAACCCTATTCCCAATGTTGAGAAGTACTGCTTTCAAACTTCGTTTAGACGAGTCTATAAATAGCCTCCATTCTGATGCGTTATATGGCAGGCCCAAGGATTCGATTAGCCCCTCAACATTGCAGCAGTACACTAAGGAAGAGGTATTTTCGTGCACTGCAAAAAACTTGCGGAATTCTTCCTCTCGTTTCCTATACCAGGAGAATGTTGTTCCCGGAGCCAGCAAGTTGTCCTCTCGAAGTCGTGAGCCCAAGATCTCGGCAGCTAATTTGGAAAGTCCTAAATCCCTGGTAAGATCATTAAGTTTGGCCTGGTTGAGAGGCCTCGGCTCATTTGAAGCGGTATTTTGAGGTATATACGACTGGACTGGTCATTGGCATTGGTCATTGATTCATCATCAGAATCATCGAAGTCCAGGGTTTGAGGTGGGTCGGGTATTGGAATTCCAGGACCATGGGGTACAGGTCTCATAGCAGAAGGAATGTCAGGGTATACAACAATGTGTTTATTCTTCTTGTTAACTCCTGAAAATAGAAACACAGAAACATGGATATAAAACTTGCATATGAAATAGAAGAAGCATTCAGTTCAGACAGTGGCGGCTCGTGAGGGAAGGCTGCGGTCTGTAAGATATGAAATAGGTCGATGGAGTCTGTATATTTTCTTTCTTTTTCATTCATATTGTCCCTTCGGGGACAATATGAATGAAAAGAAAGAAAATATAATCATTGTATATGTAAATGTAACTTGTATAACAATATGTGTGTAAATGTATTTTCTATAACAATATGTATATGTAAATGTATGATTACCATTATGGTGAATATTATGCTATATATGGTGAATATTACATTATGGTGAATATTATGTCAAGTTTCATACGAGGATTTCAAAATATTTAAGAAAAATAAATTTATAAGCTCACCTTGGAGGTTTGTCATGCAGAAATAGCAATCTGTCACGTGATCCTTTCCTTCTCTCCAAATCATGGGAATTCCAAAAGGCAAAGATTTCGCTCTGCCTTTGCTCCATCTTCTCAAATTTTCAATGCACGTCTTGCAGCACATATGAGGGGCGAAATTTTTGTCCTGGTCCCCTAGCTTAATTCCAAAGTATGCTCTATACATTGTCTTCACATCTCTATTGGGATCATTTTTACACGCTCTATTCATTATGAAATATTTTATCTATATGCCTGAAAAGTAAAAAAATATATTATACAAGTGAAACAAGTGATGATAGATGTTGCTGTTCCAATTCCGCTTTGACAAAATCACGAAAAATTGTATTTTACTTATGAGGCCATAGCCGGATAACCTGATCTGATTGAGAAAAACGGATTGCAGATTCGAAGTCAGCAGGAAAATCCCTATAAGAATCACTTACAAAACCCTTGACAGCAAAATTGATGCATACCAGTGTAATGCAAGGTTTTGTAAAACCCTGGTCACAGCTCTACACACTTCTTTGAAAAAACGTTTCAGAGGGGTGTTTATCAACTGTGGCATGGACACCGATCCAGGCTGTAGAAGCCATCAAGAGCCATTTATTGAAAAACTTTATCTTGTTGCTGCTGTCCTGGATCCACAGTACATGTTGCACTGGGTTGATGCAGACGTGGTGTCACTGGTGTGCGAAGAAGGTCCGGAGAATGCCCACGAAATTCTGAAGAATACTCTAAAAGGTATGTTGAGTTTATGATCAAGAGTGAAAGAGCAAGGGTTGAGAACAGGATCCAAAAAAAATAGTTCAGAACTTGTACAAATGTACAATAATTTGAATAAACTTGCAAATTTAATTTTTCTGGACTGATTTCCTTTGCTTTATATTACAGAGATCGTCATAACAGAAGCGGAAAGGTTCTCATCGAATGACGGCGAAGAAGCTGGAGCCCTCTTTTACCACACCTGCAGCGAAGATGATGAAAGCCCTGCAAAAGTGCCCCGTTTGTTGGCCAAATATAAAAGTATAAGGAGTCGCACAAGGTCAAGGACTGTGTGCGAGTACAGCTTGAGAAATATCTGAGAGATGAAGAGCGGCATGGGATGGATGCAGTGACATTTTGGAAGGAGAAAAGTGAGGGAAACCTCAAGTACCCTTCACTGTATACCCTTTCAAAAAATATTTTGTGTGTGCCAGCCAGCAGTGCTCCAGTGGAGCGTATTTTTAGCCGAGGAGGGATAATAATGCGACCACATCGGGCGAGGCTCTCCCCTCAGATGTTGGAGACTCTTATGTTTTTAAAATGTAATGAGCATATTCTTTGAAAAATAAATGTTAGAGTCATGTGTTTGTGTCAAGTCAATTTCGCAACCAAAAAAGTTGCTGCACAACTGCCTGCTTCTGTTTTACATGCGTGTGTGTAATAACTGGCCTCGGCCTCGGACACTGTGGCCTCGACCTTGGGCCGGCCTCGAACACTGCGGCCTCGGAGGTCGTGGCCTTGACTACAACACTGCTCTCTATTGACTGAGCATGACAGGGCCACTGTGGAACTTGCATAGGCTTGTCAAAGAACTTCTTTACTTCCGCTGTAGTCAGTTTACATGTCAAAGGAGGTTCAAATACCCCGTCAGACCAGTCTGTCAGCTCCAACACGGAAGAAGCACTGGGGTTGATGGAAGGTGTCTTCCTGGGACGTACAGAAAGATCTCCAAGTGTGTTATCATCTCCACCCCTCATGTCAACAATCTTTTGGACACCAGCTCTCCTCTCCTCACTGTCATCTGAGCACAAGAGTGTCTGGATTATCATTTCGCTGAATGCATACCATGCTGAGCGCTTGATGGTTGGCAAAACAGCATCCACTACAGCCTTCTTTTGCAGCCTAACTAGCCGCAGCTGAAACAAGATGTGGCGTGGGCCTTCCACCCAAGAGTGTTTTACTTTGATGTTGAACCAACAGGGGTAGTACACACCAACAATGTATTCCACTATCAGTCTTAAGTTGTTGAGGGTTTTGCCTTTAAGGCCATGTTTTGAAACCCATATGCGACAAAGCCTGTTTGCTGTTGTCAACCACCTTGAATGGCTCACTGGACCAATTTCAAGAAGGGCCAGATCTGTAGGAAGTTCTCCTGTCCTTATGGCCTGTGTGATCCTATACCCGTACGCTTGATCAGTAGAGAGATCATTTACGACATTGTCACTCAGTGAAGTAAGAGGCTCTCCAATTGAGAGTTTGGTGAATGAAGGATCAATTTCAAGTTCGGTTGCAGTGTCTAGCATCTTGCCAATGTTACCTGTCCACTTGTTGTTGACAAGGTCTTCCCATCCAGTGCTGTGATCAAGTGTCGCAGGGGTAACTCGTTAGTGTGGAGGGCACAAACCAACCAGATCAGCTTACGGCAAAGCTTGACCTCTACCCAATGCATGGAACCACCCTCCCAGCCAGTGTTAACATTTGTAGAATCACCTCCAATGGCCTGCAGGCTTTTATCAATGTCCTTCTTCATGAAATCTACAAGATTATCAGCAATAACTTCAGCAGGTTTTTTTTCTCGTTGAGCCTTTCTCAGGAGTGAAGTGGTAGAGATATCTTCCACCTGGCTCACTGCATACAGAATAATGCTCTTCTTTGATGATGCTGGGGAACTGACGATCTGAATTGTCTGCTTTCAGCATAACTTTAGTTGTATCTTGACGGCCGTCAAAGAAGATGCAGTCAATTTCACCCTTCTTACAAAGATCATCAAATTCCTGATCCAGGGATCTCTCAACTTTTTCTTGGGCCCTCTTGACTTTATTGTGATCAACTACAAGTCTCTTGTCTTCTTCAGTGATCAAGCCAGCATCCATAAAGGCAGCAGTGGTGATGGCAGCTGTGGCACGCAGGCCAACACCATATCTGATGCTATGCATAGCAACATTAGGTATTTCTAATGTGTTGTACTCTGGCTTTTTATTGGAAGTTGAAGACGTGCTTGGTATTTCTAATGTCACTTCATAACTTCCATCCTTTCCATCTTGAGCATCAGCTATTTGTTCTTCATTTTCATCATCAGAGAAAATTATTTCATTTGATGGCATTGAAACATCCTGCTTGCTTGTCTGCTTATATTCAGCAAGCCTTCTTCTTTCGTCTTCTTGCCGCTTCTGCTTTTTGACTTGTCTGTTGTGCTCAGGTTGATCTGGCAAGCCAATCTGATGTGGTCCAATAGAACCAGACTTGTCTCTCTGACCTTTAATGGAAGCAAGTTCCTTCACAGGGATCTTCATCTCCCTAGGGCATGTACAGTTAATGTGAGTTTCGTTTTTGCAACCAGCATCTGCAAGGCAGCCAAATTCAGAGCAGAGAACAATTTTACACTTGCAACTGAGGATGTCAAAAAGCTTGTCAAGTTTTGCAATGAAAGCCTCTTTGACATGTAGTTTTCCTCTCCCAAGAGATGTGTGTTTGGCCTGCTCCCAGCTCTCTTGGATCTTGTTTAAGATTGTGACTCGTGAATTTACAACGGGGGCTACAAAAGAACTGTTTGCTCGTTCCCACTTTTCAAGCACTTTAGGGTAAATGTCCTTTGCAAGACTGGCTGCTGGGTAGTTTCTCACATCCTCACCACTTTGTTCTCTTAGCAGTAGCCCATATTTCAGAACGTCTCGCAGAGTTGGGAGTTCAGAGGGCAACAACAACTCTACCATTTCCAATTAGGTTGCTCATATGTGTGAATGTCTCCAGTCTTGTCCTCCTTTTAGAAGCCATTGTAGGTCAATTCCCACTGGTTAGGATGGTAGCACTGACGGACAAGTAATCTTCAGCACACTGATGAATATGTTTCACCCTGTGAAATAAGCAAAAACAACAGTGCATTATATATACAGCATATATAATTAATATAATAATTATTATATAATTCCACAAAAAAGTAAAAAAAGTCACTATTTTTATGTAGCTTCTTACCAAGCAAAACTAAATTATATTAAATTAACAAAAATATCTTTAGAATTCCTAAGTCATGCTGCAACTTTTTAGCACCCCTCATATTTGGAATTTGAAAGTTGAAAAATTCGACACACCCTACTTCAGCAGTCTCTTGAACCTCAGCTTCGTTCAGATGGCATTCTCGACACTGTTTTTCAACAAGATGGAACTCCATGCCATTATGTAAACATCATTCGGGTGTACCTTGATGAGCTCTTACCAAATCGCTGAATTGGACGTGGTGGAAACAGGCCTGGGCACCACGATCTCCGGATTTAACACCATTAGACTTCTTTGCGTGGGGCTTTATAAAATTTGAGGTTTACAAGAGTTACAAACCTGCAGGATCTGCGAACCTGTATTGTTGCGGCAGTCGCTAAAATAACCCCAGAGATGCTTGAGAATGTGTTCCGCAATGCAGTGGACAGATTTAAGATTTGCAGAGACTGATGGTGCTCACGTCGAATCTTAGACTTAACCTTGATAAATACCAATCTAATTGTTACTACATTTTTATCCTAAAATACTATTATTTCAACGAAATAGATAAGGACTTTTGGACCACCCTGTATAATATATAAAGTAGCTTAATATGCAGTAAGATACATAACCCAAGATCATAGTCAAATTTATACTTTTTTCTAGTATAATTTAGTGTTGTTCAAATCTGACCTTCATTTCTTGCGCAAACTTAATTTAGGTTAGGTTAGGTTTTGCCAATTTTGACAACTTTGCACAGGAAATGAAGGTCAGATTTGAACAAAACACCCTAAATTACACCAGAAAAGTATAAATTTTATTAGAATCTTGGGTCCTGTACTTCACTGCATAATTATGTATGGACCTTTGCTTTGTCCAGAGCTATAGGGCCCGTCCCTCTGTGGCCAATGGGGGAATGCATCTTCCTTCAGTGTCAGGGCTTTCTCTGCCCTCGTGGACCATTGGATCCGTTTGGGGACCCGGCTGATCCCCTACTTATATTTCTTTTTCCTTTCCCCAACTCTTTCTGGCTCTTTTTTTTCCCTGCATTTGGATTTGTTTTGGACCTTGACTTGACTCTTTCCTTGGGTGAGGGAGGTGGTTGTCCTTCACCCTTGTCACTCTTAAACTAAACCCAAGCCCTGTCCCTGCCATCTTTCACCGCGCGTTGGATGAGAGTGGCCGCCTTTTAGTCACGGGGACTGGGAATGGGTGTATCTCTCCTGCGTGACATCTATTGGCGGTGGGACCGAGTGTGCCCACGATTCGCCTTTCCCTTGTTGGAGTCGGTGGTGGCTGGATGCGCGCGGGGGATGAAGCTTCTTTTTGTTTGCTATGGCTTCTTCTACTCGGCTTACGGCTTCTGCTTCTAATACTCGGACTACTACTACTCTCAACACTCGGGTGGTGGGCAACCAGGCCCTCGAGCCCTCTACCACTGGAAGACCGCATCCTGATGGGGTTGACCCCCTTCTGGTAACGGAACACTTGCACTCTCCTTTACCGTTGCCAACCGCAGCCTGTACCTTGAATATGCCCTTGGACGTACACCCTCTGGAGCAGGGTTCTCGCCCCAGCCCACCTGAGCCGCCTTCGAACAAGTCAAGTTCCACCCAAGACTTGCCTCCAAAACCCGGCTTCTTGCTCTCCCCGTATGCCCCCCACCCTCACCCGCCGCCTCCCCACGGAGAGAGCCCCGCGGCGGACGGGAAAGTCGGCATTCACGACCATCCTATCGACCGTTGGATATACCAGTCCACTTCGATTCTACAGCTTCCCTATCCATTCCAAATATCCACAAATTCCTAGTGATCCGGCCTACCTCTGGGTCCCTGCTAACCAACTCTGAACGGACGTTTCAGGCGATCCGAGCCCGCAGCAACTCCAGCCGCTATAATGTCGCCAAGATCCATCGCTTCACATCCCGACAGGGAGGCACCCCCTCCCCCACTCCGCGTCTAGTTCTTACCTTCAATACCTTAGTCCCTCCCGACCGTATTGTATGGGGTATGGGAGACCGCAAGTCATGCGAGTTTTCTGTCCGCCCATACATCCCAGACCCGACCCGTTGCTTTAAATGCAACAAGTTTGGACATGTTAGCTCAGTTTGCCGGCAGCCGCACCAACTGTGCGTTCGTTGCGGACAAATCGCTCACCGAGACAAGTGCCCCAACACACACAAATGCTCCAATTGTGAAGGCGCGCACCCCTCTTCTCCCGCGAATGCCTGTTCTTCAGGTTCGAGAAGGAGGTCCGAGGCCTGCAGGTAGCGGACTTCCTTAGCCTTCGAGAGGCGCGAGACAGAGTGCAGAGTCGGGAGGTGAGGCTGGGCATATCTTATGCCACTGCTCTCGGCTCTGTCCTCTCGGCACGCTGCCCTGGCCTGCCGCTCAAAACCCCCTCGACCACTGCTCTCCATCCCCCCCAAAGGGAATCCTTGTAGTAACCGACGACCTCCTGTTCCCCGACCATCCCTTCTCTTCACGCACCTCACCTGCCACAGATTCCTCAGGAGTCTGGGACCAGGACACCCAGGCCCCGCCCACCTCGAACCCTGCCCTCCCAGCACTCTGCACACAACCGAACCTACGGCCTGGAGCAAGCCAACGAGGCGGAGATGCCGGAGTGAGTCGCCAGACCCTCCGGCCTTTCAACATCTCTCTCCCTCTTCCCCTAGATCTAAGAAGACGGCTCGAACCCTCACACCGCCCACTTCGTCTACGAGGACCATACCACCCCACCGCAGAAGTCCCACCAATCTACCCCTACAGACTCTGACAATAGTTTCCGAATTACCCACCCCCGACGACGAGATCCAATCTGGACAACATCCTCTTCCCCGAGGATCCAGTGGATGCGGCTCTGGCGCAGTTACACGGTGTGGCCGAGGGGAGCTCGGCCGCACCCGTGAGTCTTATGGATCTGCCCTTGCCTCCTGGTGCCATTTTTACCACCCCTCCACGAGAACACACTGGTTCATCTCCTTCCGCCCCCACAGTAGCTGCCCCCCTAAAATCCCGGGCCCCCTCCCTGTTAGCCACCTTGAGCACCTCCTCCCTCCCACCTGTCCGTTCCTTCTGGTACCCCCTATCGCCACCCAGTGTCCGCCGTGAGACCCCAGACAGGCGGGGAGGTGCAACTTTGGGAAATAAAGCACCCCTTCCTGGCCCGAACACAGAAGCCCACCAGGAAACTTCTCACCCTCTGAGCCCACGATGTTCTCCTAGTTGCCGTGATCCACGCCTCCGGTCTCACTCGGCCGACTCGACCCCGCAATCTCCGCGGAGATCGACTGGCCGACCGATTCCTTCTCTGGTGAACAGCAGACAACCAGTTATACTCCTGACCCATCCTTCACCTTCGCGAACCCCAGATCTCCCTTCACACACCAACTTCCTAGTACCTATACCTTTACCCATCCCCCATCATCAAATAATGGATCCCCCGAAAACTACAATAGTACACTGGAACTGCAGAGGAATATTTGCGAATTACGAAGGCCTTAATTCCTTGATTACCACTTCCCGTCCGTGTGTCTGTCTCCAGGAGCTCATCCTTGGGACCAGGCCCATGCCCTGCCCGACTGGATATTCCTACCTGCACTCGAAGGGGGGACTGCCATTTTCATACACCACGCAGTCCCCTTCCACAATCTCCCTACCCGATCCCCGTTACAGGCGATTTACTACTCGGCTTTCCCTGGATAGACAGTACACCGTCTGTTCAATATACCTCCCCCCACACACACAAGTCTCCCACGATGACCTGGTGGAGGTGGTACAACAACTCCCCAGGCCCTTTCTATTACTGGGCGATTTCAACAGTCGCCACCCCTTGTGGGGAGACACACAACACCTATATGGCCCCGACCTGATTAATATTATGACCGAGCTCTCCTTCGAGTGCCTCAATGATGGCTCCTACATTCTACCATGCTATCACCTGCACTCCATCCTGTATAGACCTGTCTTTCGTTTTGACCTATGCCCTCCTAGATTTCACATGGCAAGTCCTCCAAGAGGACTATGGAAGTGACCATTTCCCTGTTCAACAATTGGCCCGACCAGACCGTTCGGGTACCAGAAAAATGGATTACTGCCAAAGCTAACTGGTCCCGCTTCCACGACGATACATATACAACCCTTACGACTGCCCACTTCCCATCCTCCGACGAGTGTATCGCATACTTCGTCAATCGGTGTAGCAGTTGCGTGCACTAGCATCCCACGATCCTCCACCTACCCCCGCACCCGACGGGTACCTTCGTGAACCCCAAAGTGCACGGAGGCCGTACGCGCCAAGAAGGCTACTCGACGCTTCTACCGTACGCGACTCCCTATCCATCGCACGGAGATGCTGCGGGCCAAGCTCATCGCCCGCCGTACAATGAAGACCGCGTTGAACTTCTTGGCGTGCCTTTGTATCCGGCGTCACCACCACCACACCTTCGGCTACCATCTGGAAGAAGGTACGGGGTGTCGAGAGGCGACATGTCCCCTCCCGACCCCCGGTCCTCCGGACTAACGACGGACTCCTATACGAGCCCAAATCGGTGGCAAACCACCTAGCTTCTACGCTCGCCGCCGTTTCTTCCTCCCCGGTTAGTTCCCTCGTACCTGCCCCTAACAATAGCTCCTCTTCACCGTCCATAGAGGGCACCTACAACCGGTTGTTCACCATGCGTGAACTACAGGCGGCACTGGCCTCTCGACGATCCCTTTGTCCCGGCCCGGACCGTATCCCCTACAGCATGATCCAGCACATCCACCCTACCTTACAAATTTTCCTACTAGACCTATACAACCGCATATGGATAGAGGGCGCCTTCCACTCCCGGTGGAGGGAGGCCTACGTAATCCCTATCCCCAAACCCGGCAAAGATTCCCTCGATCCCACAAACTACGGACCAATCGCCCTAACGTGTTGTGCCTGCAAAATCTTCGAAAAAAAATGGTCGCTACGCGACTATCGTTCTTCCTGGAAAATAGTAATTCCTTCATGACTACCCAGTCCGGCTTCAGACAATTTCGCTCCACCACTGATCCCTTCCTGCTCCTCAGCCGAGACATACAGAATGCCTTTGACAGTGGACAGTTCGTCCTATCAAATTATCAAATTTTTTTGACATCCAGAAGGCCTACGACACCACCCGTCGGACAACAATCCTTAGTCAGCTCCAACATCTAGGTCTCGTCGGAGCCATGCCGACCTTCATTAGGGGCTTCCTGTCCTCCCGAATCTTTAGAGTTAGGGTAGGCTCAGTCCTCTCAGACACCTTCGTGCAAGAGGACGTGGTCCCACAGGGAAGCATCCTCAGTGTTCTATGCTTTTCTATCGTCATGAACACCGTCTGAAAATGCCTTCCACCCACCATCCGTTCTTCCATCTAGGCGGATGACCTTGCGATCTACTGCGTAGGGCGGGAGCCGTCCGTCGTTCAACGGCAAATTCAACTCGCCATCTACCGGGTGGAAAGGTGGGCGACGTCGGTGGGGTTCCGCCTCTCCACCCCCAAGTCCAAGTGCATGCTCTTCAGCAGACCCGCAACCCTTTCTGTTCCCTCTGTCACGTTATACGGCAATCCTCTTGGTGGTACCCTCCACGCGATTTCTGGGCGTGACTCTAGACCGACGGCTCAACTGGGTTCCCCATCTGAAACACCTGAAGCAATCCCTCCAACGTCCCCTCGCTCTCCTAAATCACCTCTCCCACACCACATGCGGCGCAGACCGACGCTCGCTCCTTCACCTTTACACTTCCACTGTCCAGTCGAAGCTGGACTATGGCAGTATAGACTCAAAGCTGGGCACTTGCGTTTTTTTTTTGCGGTACTGCGGTACTACCGCACTACCAAACCGGTACCGCATAACGCAGTACCGCAAGAAATGCGGTAGCGGTACTGCTGTACTTTCAGCGATCCTTTGCGGTACTGCGTTATGCGGTACGGTTTGGTAGTGCGGTAGTACCGCAGTACCGCAGTACCGCAAAAAAACCGCAAGTGCCCAGCTTTGAGTATAGTATACGGTTCAGCCTCCAACGCCTGCCTCCGTAACTTGGACCCGGTCCTTAATAGGGGCCTCCGCCTCGCCACCAGTGCTTTCCGCTCTTCCCCAGCCTCCAGCCTTCAAGTGGATTGCAATTACCTCCCTCTCGCCCTCCGACGGGGTCTGCTCCTCATGAGGACATACCTCCGTGCACAGAGACTACCCTCTTCGCTTCTATGCGCGGCAATTTCTGAACTCCCACCCGAGGGACGGAGTTGGCACTTCAGTGAAGCGGTCCGCTCTTTCCTTGACCTTTCCACATGCCCGCCCCCTCAGTTATCCCCATTTCATTCAGCATCTACCCCCCCCCCCTGGCTCCTCACCCCTATCAAGTTTTGCAGGGATCTGTGTGCCCTACCGAAGACTACCACGAGCGCTACGGTATACAGGTCACACTTCCGAGAACACGCAACCCAACACCCGGACACAGTCCCCATTTATACAGATGGTTCCTGCTCGGAGACTGGTACGGCCGCCTCAGCGGTGATACTGGCCCAGCCGCTTTCTCGAGGCGTCAGCCTGCCCCCGCAAAACCTCAGTTTTCTCGGCAGAACTCTTCGCGATTATGGAGGCCCTCGACATTGTGCGCACCCACTCTGCCAGCTCCTTCGTCATTTATTCAGATTCCCAAAGAGCACTTCTCTCCCTAGAGAGATTTAACCCCCCCTCACCCGCTCGTCTGTACCATCAGCAAACCTTCCACTTTTTAACAGCCTTCCGACACAAGACAATCGCCTTCTGCTGGGTCCCTGCACATGTCGGCATCCAGGGTAATGAGGAGGCGGACCGCACGGCAAAGACGACCTGCTTACTGCCGGCCTCCTCCCAGCCCCTCCCTTTCTCCGACTTCTTCCCGACTCTTCGCTCCCACTTCCGCTCCATCTGGCAATGGGAATGGGACCAGGCCACACAAAACAAACTCCACAAGCTCAAACCGCAATTAGGATACTGGGCCTCCTCATTCCTCCGGTCCCAATCTGACTGAGATGTTTCCACTCTGCTGTGGACTTGTGTGCGTGTTTATACAGCAGATAAGTCAGGAGTGATGTCAAACAGGTAAAGGTTAACCTGTTCGATGAATTCCTTCTGTGTTACGCCGATTCCTAATTCGTTGCAAGTGCCGGCAGTATGTGCAAGATTACTAAAGCTCTCAAGCAAAGCGGAAACATGGCTTCTGTTGAATAATCCATTTATAATATCCCCCCTAAGGCGACTCCATTGACGTATAGGGTTATATTTTTAAGGCCAAAATTTTCGAAATGAAAGGCGTTTCTGTGAATGGTAAATATAATTATATTTACCATTCACAGAATCATGTTCCTGCATTCCAGTTAATAACCTTTTAGGTAGAGATCCAAGGGCGACGTTTTGTATCTGCTTCGATGTTACCCCAGAGGGCACCGTATATAGTTTGATCTGTACTCTGTTAAATGGTATTTTACTGTGGCGTGTACTAAATATTTTCAATTTCTATTTGTTTAGGCCGAGCTTAATTTCACTCAGCGCACGCGGAGATATGTCTCCATAACATGAATCACCACAGGCTTTGAGCTCTCTTCTTGGTCAGCCCCCAGATTTAAACAAATCTCAGGATTCGTACGAGTGAGCTTTATTTTCATATCGACCCCATCCACAAGTAGCTTCTCCTGGAATGTGAAATGTGTGTGTAGGCGCCCGAAGTATTCGTATATCTTCTTTTTATAATTTTTAAACTTGTCCTTTATACTGCTTTCATCTTTAGCTTGATAATAAAAAAGGTGTCCTTCGCTTCTTTTGAAAAGTTGGACATTTTCCAGATAGGCTCGTAGGTGATAGTAACCATTTCCTGCTGAATATAGAGTGTAGAAAGTTTGTTTCTGGGAATACAACGTATTTGTCTTCGCAATCCGTTCCATCTGAATGTGCTATTCGTAGTTTAACGTACATGTGTACACAGCTTGGATCAAAGAAGTAAGGGCCTGAGCTAGGGATCAAGAACTCTATAGGAGCCCTAGGTGAGCTAATGTTGTTTAACGGATTAATCGTAATAGTCACTGTGCTCAATAGAAAAGAGTTGGGGGCATGTCAAAGAGGGACAGCTCCGATTTACAATATTGTGAACTACACGGATGGATGAAACGCGCCATGGTGAGCCAGAAATAGTGCCACCTATCTCGACAAGTAGTAAACAACCTATGATTCATGAGAGCAATGTCCTTAACTTATATCAGTTAAAAAAATGATCATCCATAGGTTTCAGTCGTTTAGAATACTTCTTTTTGATGTCCTTTTACGTTTAACGTCACGTGCTGTGATATACCCCCTTCTTCTTCTGGACCACTCTTCTTCTTCCCCTTCCCACCACCACACATTTTTCTCTGCGTCTTTCATGATTTCGTCCCGTGCACGCTTTAAGTGCTTTTTTAGAGCTGCTTTAGGATTAGTTCCCGCCATTGTCTTCTACCGTGTTAAGACTTGATTGTAACGCTTTCCTGCCGAGATATCTGGCACCACTCTTCAGCAAGGGGACAGCCGTACGCAGTATGGTTGAAAAAAATGGATCCAATCCCACTCCCGCGCTGGTATCTCACCCCTCGATAGACTGTGAAAGGCCTACGGGTCATTATATCACAGTGCGACGAAAGTGCAGCTTCACTGTTAAGCTCCCGTCACCGAATGGAAAACTTTTCCCCTCAATCGTTCTTATATATATATTGACATATTGGTTAGTAGGTTAGTTGCGACATTGACATAATGAGACTTGTCATATGTAATGCTTAAGCTCCTTCCTCTATGATTGGGAATGTGAGCGATACGCAGCAGGCGCGCCTGGGTATCCCCAACAAACTGATGTTCCACGATATTGCTGTAAATATAGCACATGTATGGGTGAGGGTAGCCATCGTTCAATTTCTCGAATTTCAGCTGATACATTAGGCTGCATAAGTCATGTTGTGTTTCATGAAAAGTATCTCTCTGGAGGGCTACTCCATATCGGCCCTAGGTTATAATTTTGAACAGCCTTTTGTCTTTAATATTTCTGTTAGCCTCTGATTTTAGAGTCAGAGTATGTGCCGGGGTATCTTTGTTTACGATTTCGTATACTAAATCATCCGTAAGATTTGATCTTTTCAAACTACCATTTAAGTCTCTCACAACATCCTCGGCTGCGCCATAATAACCCGGGCCTAGTGTTACTATTGTAGTGTAGTCTGTGCCTCTCCACTCCGAGCGGCACGCATGGTTTCGTCCCAAGTTACATCGGCCTTTTCACACATCACGGTTTCTAAGAACCGTAAAAACGGATTCTTTATTATCAATATTTAAAAGCTTGGTAGACAATTGAATTTCGCATATTCCTACCTCATATGATTCACAACCCAATTCGATGGGCCCGTGGAGTTCTGTTACAAAGTTGGCCAGGGTGTTGCCAGGATGTACAGACAGAAGAAGAGGACGGGAGTGTGACGTAGAAGTGGTTAGGCGCCATGTTGCATACTATTTAAGCTTCATTATTGCATCAGCTTTTATATAGGCGTTGAAGCTTTCTGGGTACCCTAGCCATTTCACCAGGTACATTTTTCTCTTTCCTGAACTTTTGCTGCCTAAAATGTTTTCAATTTTAGACACGTTTTTTCCTAAATTAAATGTCACTTTCTGCAGCTCCTCAACGTAAAAGCCTCCTGCAGTTTCTTCCCCATTCAAATCTTCAACATAATACAGCATTATCTCGTCTTTAGGTCTCATAGCCCGAACTTTAAAAATCTCGTGTCCAACCTTGTTCAAATCCCTTCGCGAATTTATTTCCCGAACGCGACAGCCTTACATAATCAATGATTTTGAAATGCGCAGTGTGTGGTGGCACTCTACGAGTGTCTTTTCTGTAGGATGAGGCCAGCGAATCCAGAATGTCTATATATCTGTGTGTGTTTTTGTGTGTAAAATAGCGATGCATGCGTTCTTTTATGGTAGGTTGAACTCTTTCAGCTGAAGATGCCTTATGTATAGAATTGCTAGTGTAGTAACTGATATTAAATTCAGTGAACATGCTCTGAAAAGCTCGGCCTATAAATTCTTTCCCCATGTCCGTACAAAAATAGTCAGGAATCCTGTTTTCTTTCAACATCAGCGTTTTGGTAGCTTTAGCAACTGTTTCAGGCGATTTATTTTTCAGAGAAATTAACCACAAATATCTAGAGAATACATCTATTATGAATAGGATGTAGCTGTAGCCAGAGATGGGCAGTATCTTGTATCTTAAGATACAAAAAGTATCTTAATATACAAGATACGTATCTGAGATATGTATCTTAGATACTTTATTTTTGGAGGATCTTGAGAAGTATCTAAGATACATTTTGTCATGTAGCTTGTATCCCGGGATACACTTTCAAAGATACTTTCATAAGATACTTTTTAAATAGAGACGCTAATAACTATTCATGAAATATGATCAAATCTGACGCACGTTGAAGCAGGCCGGCGATTGCTGTTACATGTTTGTACATGAATACTACCGTTGCGCTGCGCGCACAGTCTCGGCACAGACGTACTCAGGTTTCATCTTGTATCCCGCGGTTTTAACATGTTTTAACATGATTAAAAATCAGGAATTATACATATATTTGCTTATTCCTGCAAATATATTTATTATGAGGAAAACTTTATTTTTTCTTCGTGAGTAGGTAACTGAGCATACCTGTATTAACAATTTATTTGAAATACATAAATTGAAAAAGTGTGGTTTATTTTATTTTTCCATAACTAAAAATTTTCAGGATTATTTATACATTTACTTTGTGCTTTCCTTGTATCTGTAACTTGTATCTGTATCTTGAAGATACAGTTTTTCGAGTATCTTGTATCTGTATCTCAGATACATTTTTGTTGGGTATCTTGTATCTGTATCTCAGATACAACTTCCAAGTATCTTGCCCATCTCTGGCTGTAGCCACCATTATATACTGAATATCTCTGCATGTCTGTTAAATCCGCCTGCCAAATAGAATCAATCGAGGCTGCTGTTGTCTTGACTGCTTTAAACCTTTTTCTCACCGGCTTATGACTTGTATAATCATCCTGCTCCAGCGAAAACCTCTTAACATCTTTTTTCCCTACTCCATCATTGTAACCACCTTTGTACAGTCTGTCAACGCCGTCCGAGTTTGTTCGGTGGACGTACAAATCCCTTTAAACTATACTTTCCACCTGCGGAGGGCGTGAAACTCCATTACTACGATTTCTGTTCTTTATACTCCTACGTGATGAAGAACAATCCATACCCCGTAGGAGTACCTGGAAAAACTGGTAGATGTGCTCCCCCTTCGCGACTTATAGATGCCGATCTTACCCGTCGTTATAGACCACAAGTTCATGTTTCCCCTGTGCGTGAAGTGCGCAGAGGAGAACAATGGGGCCTGTAATCACATAACCAACCAGCGGTAGATGAGAGGTGTATATACAAGTCCTGAGCTGTCCCTAGCCGTTCGCCACGGTTACAGAATATTGAAGATATATGAGGTGTGGAGGTTTCAGAAGCTCCCCAACCTTCTCTCGCCATATACAAGGGCCACTCAATATATTTTGCCCAACCTTTTTTTTCTTTCCAAGTTTCCTTGTAAGTTCCAGAAATTTTGTATCCAGTAGTTACATATCTTTTTTACAAGTTTTTATTTTTCCACACAGTCTCCATCCTTTTCTACGGCTTTCCTCCACCTCGAAACAAGGTTCTTTATTCCTTGCTTGTAAAAGCCCGCTGGGTTCCACTGGAGCCACCTCTTAACCTCCTCAACAACCTCATCGTCACTCTGAAACTTCCTTCCACGAATAGCATCCTTCATTGGCCCAAACAAATGGAAGTCTAAAGGTGCCAGATCCGGGCTGTATGGAGGGTGGAGTAACACAGTCAAGCGTATTTTTGTGATGGCCTCTCTTGTTTGCAAACTGTTGTGTGGTCTTGCGTTATCGTGCAAAAGAAGGACGTCTTCCAGTTTTTCTCTCCGGTCGAACTCGCTTTATACGTCTCTGGAGTCTCTGTAGGGTAGCAATATATGCCTCCGAGTTGATTGTTTGTCCTTTCTTCATAATGTCCACCAGAATCACCCTTTTCATGTCCCAGAAGATGGTGGCCATAACCTTTCCTGCAGAGGGAGCCATTTTGAACTTTTTCTTGCGTGGGGAGTCTGCGTGATGCCACTCCATGGATTGGCGTTTTGTTTCAGGTTCAAAGTGGTGTACCCAAGTCTCATCCCAATCACAATTCGTGAAAAGAAGTCATCCCCTTCTGTCTCGTATCGAAGCAACGACTCGGAAGCAATTTCTTTTCTTTGTGCTTTGTGATCTTCAGTCAGTTCGCGAGGAACAAACCGTGAACACACTTTTGAGTATCCCAGTTGCTGAATTATCGTATTCATACTTCCTTCACTAATTCCTATCTCCAGTGATAGCTCCTTGTATGTGACGCGCCGACTTGATCGAATGATGCTGTTAGCACGTTGCACAGTGTAAGATGTCACAGCCGATGCCGGGCGACCACTGCGTGGCTCATCATCGAGGCTGGCTCTCCCTCTCTCCGATGATCTCACACGTTTAGACCAGCGTCCAACTATGCTTCGATCAACAACAGCATCTCCGTAAACGTTTTGTAGACGTTTGTGAATATTTCCAACTGTTTCCTTCTCTGCGGTTAAGAACTCGATAACAACTCTGTTTACGACGCACATCACTGTCAGACGCCATTTTCGAAACTGCGTTAACCATCGGTTTTATACAAGGGCGTTTAAAAGCGGTTTTATACAAGGAGGGGAGGTTCAACTAGAAAAATCCGGTTATGTGAAGGGCAGAAAATTCAAACTTACGGCCCAAAAGACATTTCAGCCCGATGGCCTATTATTTAGCTAAGAAAAAAGGGTGTGGCAAAATATATTGAGTGCCCCTAGTATAAACACTTTTTTGAAGGATAAGGTAGAAGCATCAGGGTATCAGCTAGGAGTTGAGACCGAAAATGAAAAATCGGCGTATATTCAGCGCCACCGTGATCGTGAAGGGATACAACTTGACCGGGCCCAAATTGTGAAGAACCCAGGCAAGCGCTTTAGTGCAAAGTTGTGCCTAACTAGTCTTTGGGGGAAATTTGCACAGAATACGGGTAAGGGGAACATCCATCTAGCCTAAAGTTATAACGAGGTGTGGGATTATGCCAACGCTCCCGATAAAGCGGTCATGGAGGTCGTGAAGGTAGGTAATACGTACATAATAAAGTACAACAGGACCGAATTGGCTACAGATACATCACGTGTTACAAACATACATTTAGCCAGCCTCACCACAGCTTATGCTCGCATAAAACTTTGGGGACTACTACATTCTCTTGGACGGAGGGTTCTGTACGCGGGCACAGATAGTGTGATATTCACGGAGAGGGAAGGTGATTACATGCCATCTGTTGGGGAATTCCCCGGAGAGTTGACTGATGAGATCAAGGATGAGTATGGGGATAGTGTCTACGCTGATTCTTTTGTCTCAACAGGTTCAAAAACATATGGGGTACGGGTGAGGGTGGGGGATGATGTGAGATATATCGTAAAAGCAAAAGGCATCACGCTTAACCAGGCGAACCGGTGGATTATTAACTTTGATTCGCTGAAGGAGCTAGTGAGCTTAGAAGATGAGGGTGATCAGGCACCCCAGCTGACTGTAGGGACTCACAATTTTCGAGCTCAGAAGCTGGGGACAGTGAAGGAGCTTAGGGGGACGAAAGTGTGTCGTAACATATAGGAAACGCTACCAGGTGCCTGGCACCTACGATACCATACCCTTTAAGTGCCATGGCTTTTGAATGTTTTGTTGTATATATATACACATTTATGTGTCTACTTGTTGACGATGTTTTTTTTTTTTTTACGTGTATTTGAATATATGCCATGAATTTGAAACTATTTACTTGTTGACGATGTGTTTATTTATTTAAAATAAATCATGTTTCAATTAGCGTTTCATTTTCTCGTGTGTGTGTGCAGTAAAAAAGCTATGCACCGCCTACTGTATGCTCAATCAAAGGAGCCACGTGACTCCTGTCACTATTTGGTCATATCTCAACCATGCGTCCTTAGTTGATCTCAACAATCCGTGGAGCTCAGACGTGTATTTTGAAGAATTCTCACGTAGACGGAAAATAGCGATGGCTACCTTTGATATTGCGTGCTCGACATTCATGAAGTGGTATTCGATAAAGTCTATAGATGTGGTAAACACTCAAAGAATCACTAGTCCTCCCTCCTTTGAGGCTTTTAAGGCAATATTGAACCGAGCGAAGCGTGAGGAGTAGGAGGTCCAAATACTCAATGGATATTCTGGCGAGAGCAATGCGGGCTTTCGTGGATCAAACGATGTAATGGACTACGTCATAGGACTAAACTGCGTAAAGGTACACACACACACACCGCGAAGTGAAAGAAGCATCACGTGCAGAAGAGAAACAACGGGTGTGGGTAGTGAACCCTGTTGACGAATGGCGTGACAAGCGGTATTATGTCATGTTACATTAAACCGAGTACGCATACCCTGCGGCTGAGAATATAAATCTTGTAATTACGGATAACCTGAAATATTTTTATCATTACGTTCATATATATCATGATGAGGTTCGCAGTGAGGTTGTGGCTAAAGGCTTGTGCGAGTTTTTAATAGAGTTTAGGATGAGTATAGTTTGTTAAGCAAAAAGGATAGATATGGACACATGTTTCTCTCAAATAGAGCGCCGGATTGTTAATGTGTGGAGAAAATGAACGAAGATGTATGGTGCACGTTCCGATAAAACAATAAAGCCGTTATTACCCACTGCCTCACACAACTCGCGTGTTGTGACGCGGCGACCCTTTTAATGAGCACATCAATCTGACTCCTGTTTTCCAGTGTCACTGCGGTTACAGGCGGACCACTTCAAGGCTTGTCGTCGATATCGGTTTTTCAGTTCTTGGAACGCTTTTCCCAACGTCTAACGGTGATCACATCAATGGTAGTCACCGTACGCATTCTTTAAAAGCCTATGAATATCCACTGGAGGAACCTCTTCTTCAGTAATAAATTCAATAACTTCTCCGCTTCGTACGCACATCTAGCGAGGCCAGAGTTGCCAAGTCGCACCATAATCTCCCTGCGGAATCTCGGCAGTGAACCAACCCAAAAGTAGCCCAATAATAATGACAAATGGCAGATTTGATAACATAAGAAAAGTGAATACAAATATAACTAACAGATAATTAAACAAACGAAAAGCAAGGAAAGTTTTTATTGCACATAATTAAGCAAAAAATAACAATGTATACACTAATGTTAACTACCTAAAACTAAACCTATCAGTGGTGGCATTCAACCGGTTCGCACCGGTTCGTGCGAACCGGTTCCTAAAATTTCTCGAGTTCGATTTGGAAATATTTAAAAGGAAATTAAATAAAGAATTTCAATAAAAACACTTTAGTTTTCATTTCTGACACGGAAGGGAGAGGAGAAGGGGGGAAGGGGAGGGGAGGGCGAACCGGTTCTTCAAATTTTTGAATTCCACCACTGAAACCTATGCTTATTTTCATGTATGTCTATACTGGCATCCTCATTGGTGTTTGACTTGTACACATTATAGTATGTACATTTTGTTAGTTTTTTAACTCTGGTTCTTTTTCCCAATCTTTGCAATATTTCTTTCCATACTTTGCCCATTTACCCATTCTGAAGTATAGAACGCTTTTCAAAACCAACGACACTAGACTGATAAACAGCGGAACACTCATCAGTCGTGACTCTGCGTTGCCCCTTTTTATCAGGTAAGTGTGAGCGCTCCTGGTGTCGATACCTCCAGCTGTTGAAGCTGTATCACTGGTAAACACTCGTCATTCGTGATGGGTTGTGTTCCAGTTCATTCCATCATTAATACTATATGATTAGAGATAATTCTCTTACTATTTTCTTATTTGGGTTAATTTTTTGATTGTCATAATCAGTCCTTCAAAATGGCCTAAAAACCCGCTACCCCCTTCAAAATAGCCCAAAACTCCGCTAACCGCGGCTCCCCAAAATTTCCCGCCAACCCACTCCAAAACTAGCCCAATTGGGCGTGAAAGCCGCGACCTTGGCAACTCTGAGCGAGGTAGCCATTTTGACAGTGGTGTGGTATTGTCACTTGACCGATCACAGCGCCACTCAACTTAAAATGGGCGGGAGATATAAACCTTGCATTGCGATCTCCCGTAGCTTTCCTACGACGCTTTGGTTACGAACTGAAAAATAAGTAATTACTTTCGTACCGCCCCTTGTGTATATATATATATACACATGTGTGTGTGTGTGTGTATCACGTGGGTATGAATTTATGAATTTTGTCATATTCTGAGTGGCTCTTTTGTGACTGGTTCTAACGCGAATGTGAATCTTGGGACATTTGATTAGGTCTAGGGCATGGTTAATTAATCATTTTTAGGAAAAAGTGATAAATGATGAAATTTTCTAATTAATTAATGATTATTAACTGATTAAAAACTATTAAAAATTAAATACTTCTGAAAAGAGTAAGAAAGAGCTTTATTGTTTCTGTTGCGTGAGATAAGACCGAAGAAAACATTTTGCTCAAACATTTAATTTGCTTTAGTTCAAGAAATCAGGCATGAGCGGATTAGACAGTTTATACATGCAAAAAGGAGCCAAATTCAAATGATACACTACAAAATTTAAGGCAAAATGATGGTGAAATTATGAGGAAAATTAATCATCTCCCATCATTTTCTAAAAATATTTTTTGATTAATTAAATTCGAAACAATGCTTAACTGATTAATCAGAACCATGCCCTAATTAGGTCTAATTTTGGGGTGGCTAAATGGGAATTTTGGAATATGGTGATTAACCCTCATTTGGGTGTGGCTGCATAGAGAACTTTCTGATTGGTTCTAACAATGCAGGAAATCTCTGGATATTATGATTATTCCTTAGTTGGGTGTGGGTGCATACAGAGCTTTCTCAGTGGTTTTAACGTGGGTGTGAAACTTCGGCTATTCTGATTGACCCTCATTTGGAAATGTACATTTTTCTGATTGCCCCAAGATCCACAACCAAGTTAGAACCATTCTTATTAGACCTCATTAGGGTGTATATACATACTGAACTTTGTGATTGGTTCTATCGTGGATGTGAATCTTCGGGTATTCTGATTGGCCCTTATTTGGATGTAGCTGCATATAGAGCTTTCTGATTTGTTCTCGGGTGAGTGAAAACCCCGGAACATTCCGACTGACCCTCATTTTGGTGTGCCTGCATAGAAATCGTTCCGATTGGTTCTTAGTTGCTAGGAATCTTGGGGTATTCTAATCGACCTGTATTTGAATGGGGCTGGGACGTTTTGACAGGCTCTTATTTGAGTGTGTCTACACATAGTACTTCAGGATTGGTTCTCATGTGGATGTGGATCTTTGACTGTTGTGATTGTATATTGGTTCTCACATCGACGTGAAAATTTTTACATTCTGATTGGCTCTCATTTGGGTTCGGCTGCATAGAGAACCCTCGGATTGGTTCTCGCACGAATGTGAATCTTGGAACGTTCCAAATGGCCCTTATTTAGGTGTGGTTTCATGCAGGCTTCCTGGTTGGTTTACACGTGGGTGTGAACTTTGGGGCATTCTGAGTGACCCACATTTGGGTGTGGCTGCATAGAGATCGTTCTGGTTGGTTCTAAGTTGCTAGGAGTCTTGGGATATTCCGATTGGCCCTCATTTTGGGTGGGGCTGCATAGGGGACTCTGATTGGTTCGCTTGTGTGTGTATAAATCATGGGACATTTTGATTGGCTCTCATTTGGGTGTGTCTGCACACAGTACTTCCTAATTGGTTCTCATGTGAGTGAATCTTAGCATGTTGTCATTGACATAAATTGTGGTGTGGCTGTATAGAGAATTTTCTGAATGGTTCTCAGATGGGTGGGAATATTGGGATATTCCGATTGGCCTTCACTTTAGTGTAGTTGCATGCAGAACTTTTTGATTTGTTCTCACGTAGGTGTGAATCTTAATACTCTTACTGACCTTCAGATGGGTAAAGCTGCATCGAGAATTGCTTATAAATCGTGGAACATTTTGATTGGCCCTAGTTTTGGTGTCTGAATTAAGAACTTTGATTGGTTCTCATGTGTGTGTAAATCTTAAAATATTATAAGTTGTCCTCATTTGTATGTGGCTTCATAGAGAACTTTCGGATTCTATCTCCCGTGAGTGTGAATTTTTGAACAGACTGATTGGCCCTCACTCATGTGTCTTAATACATAACTTTTTGATTTGGTCTCATTTGTGCGTGAATCTTGGCATACTCTGATTTGCCTTCATTTGAGTTTGTCTGTATTGAGAACCATTAGATTGGTTTTCACATTGGAGAGAATTAGGAAATATTGTGATTGTCCGTCAGTTGGGTTTAGATGCATAGAGAACTTTGATTGGTTCTCACTTGGGTATGAATTTTAGGATATGCTGATTGGCTTTCATTTTTGTGGTGATGCATACAGAACTTTGATTGGTTATCAAATAGGTTGCATACAGAACTTGGATTGGTTATCAAATAGGTTGGTCCTCATTTGGGTGTAACTGTGTACATGGCTTTCTAGTTTGTTCTCAGGTGGGTGGGAATCTTGGAATATTCTGAGTGACTTTCGTTTTGGTGTGGTTGTATAGAAATTTATTTTTGATTTGTTCTAACGGGTGTGAATCTTGATGTATTCGGATTGTGTCTCATTTAGTTTGGGTTGCGGAGAGAAGTTTCTGATCGGTTCTCACGTGTGTGTAAATCGCCGGACATTCTGAGTGGACCTCATGTGGGTGTATGCATACAGGACTTCCTGACTGGTTCTCACGTGAGTTTGACTCTTGACATTCTGATTGAATATCATTTGGGTGTTGTAGCATAGAGAACGTTTTGATTGGTTTTGATCTGGGTGGGAATTTTGGGACATCCTGATTGGGCTTCATTTGGATGTTGCTGCATATAGGGCTTTTGGTTCTCGCGTAGATGTGAATCTTGCTATATTCTGACTGGGCCTCAATTAAGTGTGGGAGCACAGAAAAATTTTGATTGGTTCTCATGTGGGTAGCATTATCTTTGACCCTCATTTCATGTTTGAATACAAAACCTTTTGATTTGTTCACTCGTGGATGTGAATTTTGTAACATTCTGATTGGGCTTCATTTGGGGATGGCTACATAGAGAACTTTCTGATTGGTTTGACGTTGGTGTGAATCGTGGGACTTTCTGATCGACCATTATATTGGTGTAGCTGCACACAGGACCTTATTAGTTCTCACGTTGTGAATCTAACACAGATATTCTGAATTGCTCCCATTTGTGTGTGGCTACCTAGAATTGCTGGTTGTTTTTTACGTGGGTTTTAAGCTTGGTACATTCAGTGTGTCCCTCATTTAGGTGTGTGTGAATATAAGACTTCCTAATTGGTCCTCGTGTAGGTGTGAACTTTGGGACTACAAGAACAAAAGCACAAAAGCTAATTTGTGATTTATGAAGGGAAGCTCGCGTCTGTTTAGGCAGGGCTCAGTTTTGTCGTTAATTGCATGCTGTTGGTTGTAGACTTTTCTTGTTTGCTTGTTGCTTATTCTTTGGGTTCGTAAGTTTAGCACCAGTTGACTTTGATTGTAGTCTCAATTGAATTTACGGTAATTATTTTAAGCTATCATAGACCCTCAAATTCAGTTTATTGCATGCTTCGTTTGAATTTAAATACCGAGCCGATTTAGGCTTGCCAAATTTTGATCGAGTAAATTACACCTTTCTTGCAGTGATGCAGTTGTAGACCTTCATCTGGGGTAAGTTGTTTTTAGTCTTATTTTATACATTAACTAGGTTTAATTAATTTTACCAAGGTAATTGCATGATTGGACGTTAATTAGGCCTTGCTGTATACCTTAGAATTACTTCAGAGGGATTTCAAGTGCCAATCGTTGTTTAACAGTACAGAAATGATAATGTAGTATCCCAGAATATTCAACGCAGGAAGAATATAGCCTAACAATGAAAATAATAAATGCATCGATTGGTGTTGTAGGTGATCCATCAGAATAACAATGGGACAGACAGTTAATAATAGATTAGCTAATACCACAAAGGTCATTTCGATAATAACTAAGTTGATTATAGCAACCAGCCGTTATTAAGAACTGTTCTAAAGAATGGTCAAGTGATTTACAATTTATCTAAACTGTTAGTACAAGTATTGTACAAGCGGCACAAATATAACTTCTGCACAAATTAAAAATGAACAATTTCCTAGAAATACCCCTAGTATCCGCTGTTCCGCGTTGGTGAGATCTCCCAAGACAAGGATCAAGTTCAGGGATAGTGTAGACTCTGGTCTTGTAAAATCCAGGGTTACATCTTGACCATGTCGAAACACCGCTCCCCGTAGATTAGTGAAGTTAAACGACATTGAATCTGGGTGGTAATTGGATGGGAGACGGTCCTCTGCGTCCAGATGATATAGCAACCCATGGTTTGGATCCCAAGTAAAGCTGTACGGTCCCCTTCGTCACATGACCTTTGATGCTACGAAGGAGGTTGACAACACCAAAACCACAACGACTCGTAAAATCTAGTCGCATTCTCCTCTTTGTCTCGAGGTCTTTAGGCCGGCTGTACACAAGGTCGTCTCGTGACTGACGACTTGGGTCGTGATGACTCGAGTCGCGTATGATTTTACATTGACAGAATGGGAACCTCACACACTGCAGCGATAGCAACGCGATTTCCCAAAATCGCGTAGCGGTCGCTGCAGTGTGCGGGGCTCCCATTCTGCCAATGAAAAATCACACGCGACTTGAGTCATCACGAGCCAAATCGTCAGTCGTGAGTCGGAAGACTATCCTTGTGCGGTTGGCCCTAGAATCCGGCGATCCGTCGAAACGTCCAAATTCGCTCCAATGAGTTTCCAGTCTATGAATTTAGGTGAATTCTTGGTTTTAACATTCTAGTTTATTGTCAGTATTAACTAAATTACTTTTTTTCTGGGTCATTATTATTAATATAATTTGTGGTTAAGTTTACTTTAAAAGTTTGTGGGTTGGTTTCTTTAATAAAATATTAACGCTTAAATACGTGGGTAATTAAAGGAAACAGTCACAAAAACGAATTTGATCTTCATCTTTAACTTTTATTTATAATTAAAAATATTAATTTCGAATCTCAATTTGTCAAAGACAAAGTCGAAGTATTTTTGTAAAACTAAAAAAAAATCGTTCTATTTTTGTCCAACTCAGTCATACACAGTCTCGAACCACTCCGAGAAGTGGGAAGGGGGAATGCAGTGACGAATCCACTGCACCTTTGACCTTTTATGGAAGACTTATTGGATCAAGTAAAGATAAGCACCCCCAGCCTTCTTTAATTAGCCTTATAAGGCTAACTAACGAAAATATCACGACCTAACCTAACCAATCGTTAAGTCAACTGTACGCCCTTGACGATTGGTTAGGTTAGGTCGTGATATTTTCGTTAGTTAGCCTTATAAGGCTAATTAAAGAAGGCTGGGGGTGCTTATCTTTACTTGATCCGACTTATTTTTACTGGTTGGTGGTTACACTATATATATATATATATATATATATATATATATATATGCACGCACACTACCGCCCGAAGCTCATTGGGTAGCACTATTTCCCTGAACGCGAGGTGAAGATATTAAGGTTGAGGGTTCGATTCCCGATGGCGTTGGTAGTAATAATAATAAACTGGGAATTAACGCAATGCGATGCATTATTCTGGTCATAAGGTTGTGCCAGGTCCTGTCCTTCCTCACTCATTATTAATGTATATAGTATACTAAGCGAAATCGTATTGGATTTAAGGTGTAAAAATTATTACCTTCTTCCGATTGGTCAGCTTATGGAAGAAATGAAACGTGTACCTGATTGGACACATCATAGTTTTTAACCCATCATGATCTGAATACACGTTAGAGAAAGATATAAAAGCCCCGTCTCTATAGGCGGACACTTTGTTCAAGTGCGTGATGGAGCCCCATTGAGACAACCTAAGACTTGTCTACCAGTATTAACAAACAATAAGTTTTCTGTTTTAGGTTTCGAAGACGTTGATGAACCTGAAATTCGACTGGTTGGTGATTCCATTGTTCGAGGGCAGCTCGAGGAATTCTGTGGAAGAAACCCCCGTCGTAGGCGCTGTTACTGCTACCCTGATGCGAGGGTGGAGGATATAACGAATAGTGTTGACCATTATACGGACGGAACCTCTGAGGACACAACGTATGTTATTCATGTCGGTACTAATAACGTTTTAAATTCTAGATCGGAAGAGCTGCTGGCTAAGTATACGGACTTATTAGTGACTAAAGGAAAAAACTAATAAGATTGTTTTAACAGGTATACTTCCTCGAATTATCCAACGTAACGAGTTTACAGTAAGGCGACCTATATTAACAATAACTTAGTCTCTTTGCCAACAGGAAGGAGTGCATTTTGCGAATTTTTGGAGCAGTTTCTACGGCAGGAGGGACGTGTTCCTCGGAGATGGACTTCATCTAAATGACGTTGGAGCTGCGCGTTTAGGAAGACTACTTCATAATAGGGAATTCGTACACAAACAAAACATTCACATAGCACTTATACAAGAAACAAAACTAAAACGCGCACACAAAACACCCACCATCCCTGACTTCACGGCGATCCGTCAAGATCGTACTGGGGGTCACGGGGGTGGACTCATCATATACATACGTAAAAGCATTACACAATTTGGCCTCTCACTAATGTCATCTTAGGAAGAGACTTCAACGCTAAATAAACTAGTTGGTACCTGCACAACCAAAGCAACACCAGAGGCGCCAACATAGTCACACAACTAAACAGCCTCTTCATTCTTAACAATACAGAAGAACATACACACACACACACCACATCAAGTAGGATACTCAAACTCCTCCCCAGACATAACGTTCTGTTCCACCTCACTAGCAACACATACACACTGGACACTGGAGAACAGAAAAACAACTGTCATCAGACCACCTGCCCATCATCATTACAACACGTTCTACACTCTGCCTCAACAGCTTTAGGCACACTTACAGAAATTACAAGAAAGCTGATTGGGAACAGTTCAAAATACAGACTGAGGAACAATTCACCACATTAAACAGCACACCCATCATAAACATCAATACAACACTCAAGACATTTAATCAGATCATCAATAATGCAAACAAATACATACCCAAGGGCAACATTAGGAAATACAACCCAAATTACACTAGAGAAATAGCCCACCTCATAAGGCAACGTAACAACCTCACACAAACACCACACACAGAAGCCATAAAACAGCAGATACAACAGCTCAACACAGAAATAAACAACAAACATACATTTAGGGAATTCATAACAACACTAAACCACTCCACAGATACATCCAGGCTATACAAGACTATAAACAGCATTACCCACTCTAAAAGCGGCATTCACACCTCACGCGGCTATCTGTCGCAGCCAAAATAATATCCCAACATATACACAACAAGCTAACATTCTAGTTAATCACTACGCAAAGATAAGTCACTTAAACAGAGACAACAACCAGAAACACGCAGACAGACAAACAGCCAGACACAATAAAACCTACAGACTCGACACGACCATTAACACCCTTGAATACAGACCAGATCACCAAGATCAACAAAAACATTAAGAATTTAAGAGCTACTGGACCAGACAACATATCTAACATACACCTTAATTATTCCTGACATATGGAAACAAAGTAAAATTATTACACTACTCAAACCAAACAAAAATCCAACAGAACCAGTTTCCTATAGATCCATTACTTTACTATGCACATCTTCCAAAATAACAAGACCAATCTTACAAATCACCAACCCACACATGCCACTATCGCCTACTCAACATGGATTCAGACCTGACATTACTCACTACCCTCACGCAGCACATCATGGATGGCATCAACTCCAGACGACCAGCTCAACGTACACTATTAGCAACAATAGACATTAGTAAAGCATTTGATGCTATCCGACGCTTCCCTCTCATAAACAAAATACTCAACACAAACATGCACAATAACACCAAAAGGTGGCTGAGCAACTATCTTTCAGGAAGATACTCACATGTCACATTTAATGGCAAGTCATCCAAAAACAAGCTTTTTCCGAACGGGCTTCCTCAAGGCTCTGTTCTCTCACCAACACTGTTCAACTTATACATGCATGACATTCAAACACCCATAGATAACAAGCTTACCTTATCATCATATGTAGATGACATCACTCTAACATCCACCCACAACAACATCGACACCGCTACAAATAACCTACAAACATGCATACATGTATGTACAAATAACCTACAAACATACATGAACCATCACCTTGCTTACAAGCAACACAAAAGAACACCAGATAGCTCCACAGGTTACACTAAACAACACCAACATTTCATACACTCACAGGACCAAAATACTTGGGGTCACATATAACACATCATTATCTTTTGCAAACCACATTCAGGACATTAAAAACAAATGTACGTTAAGACTTAACACGCTTAGGGTACTAACAGGCACAAACTTTGGACACCAGCAGGAAACAACAACACTCATATATGAACAATATATACGCTCAGTTATGGACTATGCTAGCCCATGCTGGGCACCCATTATCTCAAACACACACACAAACACCTTACAGACAATACAAAACGCACTTCGTATCATTACAAGATGCACTCAAACAACACCAATAGAACACATGCACACCTCGCACATTAAGGTAACACCAGAGAGACATTATAACCAAATACTCCATTCCATACCACACCCCACGGGCCCACAGACTTCACACAGTACAGAAAACACATACACACACACACACACACACACCTAACCACAAAGCACTGACACGACTCGGTCCGAATGCGGTCCTAGATGCGAAGCCGCCACCCATTAAGAGGTCAGAGATCAGCCTGAGCAGAACGGATCGAGTTCACTTAGCATGATTACGATGTGGACATCACCCCAACTTACAGACATATAAACACAGACTAGACAACTCCACGAACGACACCTGCCACCTGTGCCAGGACACACCACAAACAATTGAACACATTCTGACAGACTCTACCGCTCTAGCACAACATAGAACACAACACATCATCATTAGTGCGCTGAACCTTGGTCCACTCCGGAGAGGACGATCGGTTACCTGCGTGCCGCCGGCTTGCTCGATCAGGGTGTGCTGATCGGCTAACCAACAACAACTTCATAATACTCTCTCTTCTGTTCAGGCTGCCGTAACCTGAACGGTCCGGCGTAATTTCCTTAAATTACAGGCCAAAAACTATGATTTTACCTTGCGCGCGCGAAGGGTAACGCGGTTTTAACAAACAATTTGAAGGTTCTATCTTTAAATGCTCGTATCCTACAAAACAAAATAAACGAATTTTTTTTATTTCATTGCTTGCAAAGGCTATGATTTAATTGCGATAAATGAATCGTGGCTTAGCACTGAAACACGACTTTGTAGGGGGGTATCAAATTAGAGGTTATGGACGTTTTGTTAAAAACAGAATAGGTAGGCGAGGAGGAGGTGTTATGTTGTATAGCAAAGATAATATTGCGGACACTATAAAATTAAAGCACAGAATTCCAGAACCGATAGATTCGACTATAGCAGAACTTAAATTGAGTGATTCCAAACTTCTTGTTGCCGTTATATATAGGCCCCAGTGGCGTGGGGTGGGTACGTCTACTCTACAGGTTAAGCGGTATTGTGTGCGAGCACACGCACTATATGTACATATTATATAATTATAGTAATTATAGTAGCTAATAATAAACTTCATAACTGGCTTGTGGGTATGTACTGTAGCCTATTCTAAAAAACACGGTAGTCTCTTTAATATCTTTAATAAAATTTTTATTAGGGTAGGCGGCGCTTACCTAGCTTACCCCTGAATGCACGCCACTGAATTAGGCCCCCTAATCAAACAGCTGATACGGACGAAGCGTTATATCGTGGACTAAAGAGAATAATAGGTAGTGAACAGGCCTTAATTATGGGTGACTTTAATTGTGCTACGGTGAATTACGGAAGGTAACCGTTTAGTTAATTTTCTCGAGGATAGATAGCTTTATTCAAAAGGTTGGGAAAGCTACGAGGTTGGACAGTATTTTAGATTTAGTAATAACTACGGATGATAGGCTTATCACTAATTTTGAAGTAAGAGAGCCATTAAGCAATAGCGATCACAATATGGCAGAGTTTGTTCTCTCAGTAAGTCACTTGAAACCAGCTAACTCGATTAAAATTCCTGACTTCCAGCGCGCAGACTTTTGTAAATTTAGAAATGAATTGTAACGTGTTGAATGGGAAAGCGTAATGGAGACCTCCAACGCAAAAATAATGTGGGAATCGTTTGAAACACACTTTAGGACTATAAACAGTGTGCCAGTATGCTCGGTTAAGTGGCTATGTTGGCCTTATTTTTGTATTAAGTTCAGTATATAATACGTAAGATTGTACTTGCATGTTAGGTTAAGTGGCTATGGATTGTGAATGATCCGCAACAAAGATGTTTTGTTTGTTTTTTGTTTGTTATAAATGAGGAATGTGTACCATACAAGATTAAGTGTGCGAAAGTAAATAAAAAGCCCTTGTGGTTTACTTCTAGAGTAGGGGATATTATAAAGAGTAGAGAGAGGGCTTATAGGCTACATAAGTGCGATAAAGACAATTTGTAGTTATGAAACAACTATATATCTTGAAAGCGTGAAGCGAAAAGTGTTATAAAAAAGTCCACGCGCGATTTTGAAATTTCCATAGCTCGTGATGGCAAAGAAAACTCCAAGCTATTTTTCCAATACGTCAACAATAGGAACCCGGTAAAGAGCGTGTTGTTACCGTTGAGAAATTCTGATGGTGAGCTAGTTTCCGAGAACAAGCAAATGGCTTCTCTGCTAAATTAATTTTTTAGATCAGTTTTTACAATAGAAGACGTAACGAATATCCCTACGGTCACAGACATATAATACCTTTCGATAATGGTAATACTTTAGATAATATTGTGGTGAATGAAAGGGAGGTACTGCACTATTAGTAGACATGTTAAGTGCACAAAATAGGGTGTCCACTTCAAATCATGATGCAAAGGTCCCCTTTGGTATGGAAGTTCCTTAGGACCATAGGAAAGAATTTATCCAAAGAGACAAGTTGTATCTATGGTTAATGTTTTTTAAATGACACGGGCTAGACCTGTAAATCAAAATAACTTTTTATGAGGTAGTTTTAGTCGCTTTATTCAAATTTGTCACTCATTTTTTGTGCAAACTATGTAGGAAATAATAATATAAATATATTTAGTGTATTTGTAGTCGAGGTATGACGTCATGTTACTCTGCGTCTTAATTAGTTTGTTGGTTTCTGTTCTGGCTATTTTTTTTTCTAATTGGATTCAGTTTGGTGGTGTTTGTGATAGAATTATGACGTGCCGTTCGTGTGGTTTCGACTTTGAGAACTTGATTCGTCATGTGCCCTAGATGATTAATTGAATGCCCGGTTAGGTCAACTGAATGCCTGGTTAGGTTAATTAAATGCTCGGTTAGGTCAACCTGAAACCCCAAAATAACCTCAAAAATGGTTTTCTCATGCTGAATTTAGCTGAAAACGAGTCATCACACACGTTTCTAAGTTCTGTGACCTTTAGAAATTCAATTTCATGTTTCAGATTCACAATGATTAATCCGAAATGAGTGACTCTAAAAGCACGCCTGCCATCATGGACACTCTGGACTGGAGCTTATGCTTCATATGTGAGTCAGACAAAAACTACGAACCGACTAAGAATCCTTCATCATCTGTGAAATTGAGAAACAAATCTGAAAGACTTTCAGCCTCTTATAAAGAAGTTACGGACAACATTCAGGAGCTCAAGGAATTAGGGGAGTTGCCTGACTTTGTAGTCGTAGATGACATTGGTGGCGGTGCTCAGAATGTAGTGCAGCTGATGATGTCTAATCAAGTAGTGTGGCACAAAAGTTGCAGGAATACTGTCGACAATCAAAAAGTGCAGAGAGCGAGGAAAAAGCATCAAGGGAAGAGTCAGTTAGTCCGGTGAAAACCCGCCGCATGAACAGTGGTGCCAGGTCCATCACACAGGCCTCACCCTCACCCTACATCTTCGAGCGAACCAGTCAACACTCCATGCCTCTTCTGTGACGAAGTGGGCAACAAGAAAGCGCTGAGGAAGGCCTCCATTCTTGGTTTGGATAAGAAAGTCAATGACTGCGCTCGTGTTAGGTGACAAACGTCTGTTGACTAAACTTTCTGCCGGTGACATGGTCGCTATTAATGCCGTCTATCATCGTGCGTGCCTGACTCGGCTCTACAAGAAAGCGGCGACGGTCGGATGTGACACGACTGAGAGTCATGCGACTCAGGTGATTCGAGCACATGTTCTCAACGAGTTACTTGACTTTATTGAAGATAATCGTGTTTCAGGGACGTCACTGGCAATGGCTAACTCGACGGCCCTCTATAACAAGCGCCTCGCTGCTCTCGGTTTTCCCTACATCAAATGCAATACAACACGCCTTCGAGAGGATATTGAGCGCATGATTCTTGACATCAAGGCGATACCAATGAATCGTTGCTGGTCTCTTGTTTTCGACGACGACCTAAGCAAAGCTGTAGTTGATATGGAAAACAATGCATCAACTGAAGTCTCCATCCTCCACAAAGCAGCCAAGATCCTCCGGCGAGATTATCTCCGCATGAAGCAGGCTTTCACAGGCTCCTTCTCAACCTCATGTGAAGCTGAATCCATCCCGTCCACGTTGAGATCATTCTTGCACATGCTTCTTGATGGACCAGGTATCGATGAGCCGGCTCCTGATTCTGAGAAGTCCAAGGTTGCAACATCCATCGGGCAGCAAATCATCTTCAACTCTGTTGGACGCAGATCCAAGAAATCTGGGAGTGTTCCTCGTCACATCAAGGAGAGGGAAACACCAGCATCGCTGTATCTGTCTATGAAGCTGTCTATGAAATCGGAGTGGCTGTCGTCAAGGACCAACAAGCCAAGGTGACCCAGATTTTGCTTGCAGCGCATTCTGGTCGCAACATCAATGAGTCTGTGTTCTCCCACGAGACCTCTGCCCATCCTCCCTCTTTTACTCGGAAGGGACACATGCACCATGGAACCAAGAGCGAGATCCTGGACTGCATTTCCCAGCGGATCTCGACAATCGCAGACCGGTGACGACCGCAGCTGTGCTGGATGGTGCTGTCTCGTTGAAATGCTTCGTCCTGGAAGTGGCGTGACCATCGGAGACTATTTCACAGACGTGTTTCTGTCATACATCCTCTCCTGGTTTGAAAGAAACGACCGGGTTGACATTGTCTGGGATGTCTACTCCAAGACGAGCCTGAAGTCAGGAACCCGGGAGCAAAGAGGCACGGAGCGCGGAGGCGAGTTACTCTCTCGACCAAAGTTCCTGGCAATTGGGCTGCCTTCCTACGTGTAGACCTGAACAAGCAGTTGTTGTTCGTGGAGCTGGCCAACACCTTGAAGCTCATGACGCTTCCACAGGTTAGCTGAGAGATTGTTGCGAGCTACTGACATAGAAATTAATATTTCTTAAAATATTCCTGTCTCTAGTATATGCTGAGGAAGTCAATGTAATTTTCCTCAGCATATCCTCAATTACATTGACTTCTTCATTTCAGGGCAAGCAGCTCTTGACCACCATTCTCAATGATTGCGCAAGCTCACCGGCTGACGCTGATGTTGGTGCAGTTGCCCCCTGCACACACGAGGAAGCCGACACTCGGATGCTTTTACATGTGACTGAAGCTACCTACGTTGGTCATCGTCGAGTGATCGTCCGCACCAGCGACAGCGATGTTGTAGTGCTGGGCCTCTCTACTTTTGTGACCCTCGGACAGAGGATTGATGAACTCTGGATTGCCTTCGGATCACGGCGTCACTTCAGGTACAGTCATTTTATTGAGGTGTCTTTAAACCAGGTGTCTACAGTGTACCGATAGCTTTTAGATCATGAGGCCATTGTCTAACTTATCTCTACATTCCTTGCCAGGTACATTCCAGCACATGTCATCGCCCGCGGACTTGGACCATCCAAGGCAGTGGCACTACCGGTGTTTCGTGCGTTAACGGGATGCGACACCACCTCGGCGTTCTATAACAAAGGCAAGAAGACGGCCTGGTCAGTGTGGCAGTCCCTCCCTGAACTCATCTTACCTCTCGAGCTGTTCTGCCCTAACCCCACCCTGGAGATGATCAAGACTCACACACCCACGCTCCAGAGATTCGTCATGCAGCTCTATGGTGTCTCTGAGGAGGGCATCACAACCGTGGATGCTGCTAGACTCTCCCTCCACAGAGGACGCGACTTCGAGCACATGCCTCCAAGCAGCGACGCGCTGCATCAGCACCTCCTCAGAGTAACCTATCAGGTAAGACAGCATTGCATGGATGGGGACAATCACTCATGCTTGAGATTATTGCATGCAGTTGTATTTCTAGGGGTGTTATTTCAACTAATCAGTTATTTCTCTTGTGACTTCAGAGTGGGCACGTGTGGGGTAATACGCTCATCAAAGCTCCAGCTCCAGTCTCTCCAACGGAATGGTGATGGCAGCAAGAATCCCCCGACTCTGGGCCAACTCCATTTTATACCACAACTCCCACCATTTCGCGGGACATACCAGAGCTTGTCATTTGCCAGTGTAAGACAGGCTGTAAGGTTCATTGAAGTGCTACGTGGAGGGGGAGCCCTGCATTTATCTCTGTAGATGTAAAGGTTCGTGCTCCCACACTGGTAAGATGAGTGAGGTACAGATAGATGAGGAATCAGGTTAGTGCTGAGCGAAGGAATGTCATGAATGTGCTTACATTGTCACAACAATGTGCGATGATATATTTGAGTCGGCTAGTTATTGGTCGAGTGTACTATGTATTAATTATACTATTTAGATACCACAGAACTTGTAAATTTATCATTCAATTTGCAATTCTTACTTCCATGCCTCTAAATTCTGTTTTCATAAATTTTATCAAAATGTCAACTTTGTATCATTTCCCGGATTTGACCTTTAAATGCATTCCAAATGTAAAATTGATGCCAGACCTTAGTTCAGACACCTCAAATTAGCTGGAAAACGTATCACAAAATCAGGAGCGGCTCGCAGGTAGGCACTGTAGAACTGCAGCACCCTTATGATCTTATGATCTTTATATTTAAATATTTAAAATAACCTCTGATTGTTTTTTTCAATGAACTTTGAGTTTTTAAATCAGATTATATCCTTTTTTCCTTAAACTATTTCAATGCCGAACGAATGAATCACGAAAGTAGCTTCAGCCTTCCCGTGGAACTGCGTACTTAACAGTTCCAGATTTTGTTCGAAAAGCTTGAAACCTCGGTGGCGGACGTACGAAGAGCGAGTCAGAATCGCGGGTTTAAGAGGATCCAAAGCACTGTGGACAGAGCAGTGCCGATTTGTTTGTTTGACGTGGTAGTTGTGTTGCTGTATCGTTTGCTAATTCGAAATTTAATTTCCGAATTGCATTCATCAATGATTCGTTATCATTTATTTTTTGTCGTGAGATTGAAGTTAATTATATAATAATTGGATTATTTACAATATATAGCTTTCATTTCTTAGAATATTTTTTAGCTCAGAATAAAAACAGAAGAATGGAATTTGTTTATAAATAAAATTTTTGGCAAATTCGAAATTACCCGTTAAGCGTAAGTACCCTATACAGGGTGTCCCAGAATTAACTATCTATTTCAATGAAATCGGAAAAAAAATTTAAAAACACTTTTATTTATGTTTATCATGTTTAATGTGTGTGAAAAATGTATAAATTTCTAAATTTTGTTCATAATTTTATTTTCATAATTTTTTCATAGTTTTTCATAGTTTTATTTTTAGAATGGCAAAGAGACTCTCCAAAAGTTAACGTGTGGCTTGGAATGACCAAATCCAAAATTTATGGCCCATTCTTCTTTGCGGAGGCAACTGTAACAGGTACCGTCTACCTTGATATGCTTCAGCAGTTTCTCGAACCACAGCTTCTTGATGATGGCATTCTTGATAATGTTGTGTTTCAACAAGATGGAGCACCATGTCATTATGCTCTAATTGTTCGAGAATACCTCAACAGACGCCTTCCAAATCGGTGGGTTGGACGTGGAGGACCTCGACCTTGGCCTCCGCGTTCTCCGGATTTGACACCCCTGGATTTCTTTGCATGGGGTTTCATAAAAACAAAGGTTTATCGCCAAAAGATCAATAGTTTAGCTGAACTTAAAGAACGCATCCAGTTGGCAGTGCGGGAGATAACACCTGAAATGCTTCAAAATGTGTTTCGCAGCGCTGAGGATAGATTCGAAATTTGCAGAGATACAGACGGTGCACATGTTGAAACTTCTCAATAAAGTTTTGACTTATGATTTATAAATCTATTTGTTTTTGTATCATAATTTAGTAATAAACACAAAATTATGTCAGTTTTTATTAAATTTGTCCGATTTCATTGAAATAGATAGTTAATTCTGGGACACCCTGTATTTGATTTTATGATACTATTTTACTTATTTTTATGACCGAGTAGTGAGTAGTTATCTATTTATCTATTCGACTTTCTCTCTCTCTCATATATATATATATATATATATATATATATAATCGACACAATTGTTCGCAATTTCTGAGGCAGCACCCCCATAACTGAAAGTCACGAGCCGCCACTGAATCATAATAGTTTCTATGACAAACGGTTCCTTGGCTCTGAGTCGGCCATGTTTTCGAATATGGCCGACGGCGGCCATCTCGGATTTAAGATACTTGTCTTTGGCTAAATTTTTTTTCCTATGCCCCTAAGGAACTTCCATACCAAAGGGGACCTTTGCATCATGATTTGAAGTGAAAAGTCACTTAGCATGTCTACTATATATTTGTAAAATGAAAATGCTTAAATCACCGGGGCCAGATTCCATATACCTCATGCAACTAAAAGAATTAAAAGAAAGCACTGTTGTGCCATTAACAAAGTTTCTTAATGCGTCTATTTCTGAGGGGTGCGTACCAGATAATTTCAAGTTAACAAATGTAACACTTATTTTTAAGAAAGACGATAAAGATGTGGCGGAAAATTAGAGGCCAATCAGTTTAACGTCGGTTGTAGGTAAGCTACTGGAGTTGATAATTAAGGATCGTATAGTCGAACACTTAGAATTACATAACTTGATTGGAAATACGCGGCATAACTTTAGGCGAAACAAACCTTGCTTAACTAATCTTTTAGAATTTTTCCAAGTCATCGGCCGGTGGATGTAGTGTATTTAGATTTTCAAAAAGCGTTTCACACCGTACCTCACAAAAGACTCGTTGAAAAAACTAAGGCTCATGGAATCAGGAGTGTAGTAATAAATTGGATAGAAGAGTGGTTGCGAGGTAGGAAACAGAGGGTGGTCGTTGATGGAGCGGAGTCGTTTTGGGCTAATGTAGCGAGCGGCGTTTCTCAGGGTTTTGTATTGGGCCCCTTACTTTTTCTTATACGGGGTGTCCCATAAGTCCGGCATCATAGGAAAAATAATAAAAAAAGGCAAAACAAAAGCTTTTATTTACAGAACGTGCTTAATATGTCCACGATTGTTTTCAATACACAAAATCAGACGTGATACCCAGTCAGCAAGCACACGGTGAATGATGTCAGGAGTAATGGTGTTACATGCCCCAATAATGTGCTGCCGCAAATGTTCAGCGCTTTCAAGTGGCCCCAGAGATAAAAATCTAGTGGCGTGAGATCCGGGCTTCTAGCTGGCCATTCCATAGGCCCTCGACGTCCTATCCAATGACCAGGGAATTGTTGGTACAGCTATTCCCTTACTTGGGTGCTGTAATGTGCAGGAGCGCCGTCTTGCTGGAACCATGTTGGGAAATTTCCTTCTTCGTTCAAGACAGAGAAATGCTTCTTCCTTGAGCATACGTAAGTAGGTGCCTCCAGTGACATGTTCATCGAAAAAGAGGGGGCCTATGATGCGATCCTTCCAAATGCCACACCATACCATCACCCGAGATGCACCTTGTTCCTTTGAAGAGGTATACCAGTGAGGGTTGTTTTGAGACCAGTAGCGGGTGTTCTGTCGATTTACCTCACCATTTCCATAAAAAACAGCCTCGTCACTGAACAGAATGGTGTACGGGAAATTGGCATCCCGAGCATATTGTTCCGTGGCCCATTCACAAAATTTCATCCGCCGGTCGGGATCATCTTCGCTTAATTTCTGTAGGATCTGAAGTTTATATGGATGCCATTTGTGAGCCTGAAGAATGCGATGGATGCTACTTTTCGACACTCCTGTCTCGGCGGACAATCGCCGAAGAGACTTATTGGGACTTCTGTTAAAATGAGCCAGGATAGCAGTCCTGTATCATCGTCAGTGGACCTCCTTGAAGGTCCACTGCGTGGTTTATCTTCTATGGATCCTGTTTCCTTAAAACTTTGCAACAAGTCTGCTTACAACTCTGTGTTATTGGCTCGCGGTCTGGATGCAGTCTGTTAAATTCAGCAGCGGCCTCTCTTTGATTCCGATTTCCTATAAGTAGAATTATCTGGATTTGTTCTTCCTTGCTCACAGACATTATGGCCTGTAGAAAGAGAAAAATATGAATTATGGTTTGTAGAAATATAAAAATATGAATTTCTCCTATGATGCCGGACTTATGGGACACCCTGTATATATTAACGATTTAGATGTCGGCCCAGTCAGTACAGTTCCAAAGTTTGCGGATGACACGAAGTTGAGTGATAGGGCGATAAATGACGAAGATAGAGGTAAAATCCAGAAAAATCTGAATAAAATCTTGATTGGTCGGTCACATGGCAAATGAGGTTTAACGTCGATAAGTGCAAAATTTTACATAGGTTCGCGTATAGTATGTCAGGGAAGGAGTTGGCAAGTGTATATTAGGAAAAAGATTTAGGAGTTATAGTTACTGGTGATTCAAAAGTAGCGAGACAAAGTACAGCAGCAGTCAGTAAGGCGAACAAAGTGCTAGGTTTTATAGCTAGGAATTTTGAGTACAAATCGCGCGATATTATTATTGTTCTCTATAAATCATTAGTTAGACCCCATTTGGAGTACGCGATCCAATTTTGGACTTCGCATATGCGTAACGATATAGAAAAAAATCGAGAGAGTTCAAAGACGAGCAACTAAGATGATTCCGTTGCTTATGCCAAAATCGTATGAGGATAGGTTTAAGTTAAAATTGACTACACTCGAGACTAGGAGACAAAGGGGTGAGCTAATCCAAGTTTTTAAAATTATGAATAGGTTCGATAACGTAAATAGTAACTCTTTTTCGAAATAGCTCAATATAGTCGAACTGGAAATAACCGGTGTAAGCTGACAAGTAAAAGGTTCGAGACAGCAGTTGGCAAAAACTTTTTTTTACGCATAGAAGAGTAAATAGTTGGAAGAGTTTGCTGGTAGAAGTAATTAGTAGCACGTCTATAAACGTGTTTAAAGATCGATTAGACGCATATGTTGATAGAGTAGGTATAGTTTAAGGTAGTAAAACTCAAGTTTTTTTTGGTTCGAAAACCACGTAAAATTGTAGGTCCCCTCCACCACCACGGAGGACATGTGCAATACACAATTACAAACACGGTTAAATAGACGAACCATGAGTGGATCCTGGTGTCTTTGTTGGTCTTTAACATTGTAACTTCTATAAAAAGTGACAAACATTTTCAGACGTCATTACGCTACTATTCCGTAAGTATATATATAATAGTGTTAGCTTCCCTCTCGGTGCCAGCAGTTGAACGACGGACAAAAAACGGAACCAACCAACCTATTTACTGCATGTGTAGTTCGAAGGGAGGAGTGAATGTTATATCACCTTTTCTGTAAAATTCATTGCAATTTAGCTCTCCATTTGTTGAAATGGACTTATACCCATTTGGTTGATTAGAAATAACATCGACACTCCAAAAAACTTAAACCCCAACTTAGCGTATCCTAACCTATGCTAACCTATTATAGCTTTTGCTAACCTAACTCGCAATTACGTCGATTTTTTGTCAGATCGATCAGATGTTTGTCGGTTGAAATAAGGACAATAAAGAAGGCCAAGCTAATCAGGATTTGATCATCATCGCTAATTAGCGAATAATATTCCAAGTTTTGGAAGTTCCGCCATTTGTAGATCACGCTTTTTAAAGGTAATTTCATTCAACCGAAGGATAACTTAATTTTATTAAAAAAAAATCCATTATTCTTGAATTATTTTCATTCGAAAATAAATTTAGGGCTTATATACGAAATACATGAAAAGGTAAAAATCTGAAAAACCAAACTCGCAGAAAATAAATATAAAAATACATTTGACGCGATGAGTTTCGTAATTACTTTTGAATTTTAATATAAAATATATAAATATAAAATTGATGTAGAGGCGCCATACACAGTTATAAGGGTAATACGAGTATATGGTCATATTTGCATCAGTTAGGAAGGCGAAATGCGATATATATATATATATATATATATATATATATACACACACACACACCTTTCGGTTGCTTCCGCCAAAATTGTTCATTCTGACGAAGGTCAAGCTTTTCACTCCACCTTAGACCTACAGTTTAACGTGGATTCCGAACCACGCCTGACCAGCAGCCCAGCGTCTTTACGAACTAGGCCACCCAGGGTACCCATTTATCAACCAACCACTTTCTTTATTGTGTGGAAGGATGAACAGCTGGGTTTTGCTGCGCGCCGGCTGCCGTCACCAGGTCTCGATCCCTGGGCCGATGGATTCGTAGTCAGCGACGCTAACCACTACACCACCAAGGTGGTATATATATATATATACAGGGTATCCCATAAGTCCGGTCTCGTAGGAAAATTTACTTTAAATTAAATTTATAAAAGTAATACATAAGAACTAAAATGCAGTCTTGTGTGTTCAAACTGATGTCGTGTTTTGGGACCTTTTTCTTTTGTTGCAGGTAGAATAACACGCAGTGGAAACGAGTTACACTGGTGAGGAAAAGGCCGCCGCCTTTTCCTCACCAGTGTAACTCTCTTCCATGTTAGTCATTGCACGTTATTTTACCTGCAACAAAATAAAAGGTCCTAAAACAAGACATGAATGTGAACATTTGTTTTAGTTCTAATTCTAATGTATACTTTCGTAAATTTAATTTAAAATAAAATTTCCTAAGAGACCGGACTTATAGAACACTAATATACAGGGTGTACATAAAGTCAGGATCTATTTTTGTGAAGCACTTGGAAATTATATGGAATTCAATCATAAAGTGGTAACATTTATTAAATAATTAAGAATAGGATTCGACGTGACGCCCATCAGTATCCCTGCACAGCTCAAATCGTTCCGCAGCATTTCTAAACACATTCTGGAGCATTTGCGGGGTTATGTTATCTGCAGCAGTTCGTATACGTGTACGTAAGTTTTCAAGACTCGTAATCTTCGTCTGATAGACGTGCGACTCGATAAAGCCCCATGCAAAGAAATCTAAAGGGGTTAAATCTGGTCATCTCGCGACACAAGGTCTGTTGCTTCCGCGTCCGATCCAGCGATTTGGAAAACGTCCATTTAGATAATCCTGAACAATTTTGGCATAGTGACAAGGAGCACCATCATGTTGATTCTAAGGGGATAGGATTCGTGTCATAACATGACGTAATGAGAATCTATAAATAGATCCATAAATTGTTTAAACTTCATTCTCTTCATTGGAATTGCATCGGAGTGACGTGTATTATTTATTTGTCAAGATGTATAGAAGAAGGAAGTTTGTTCCTCGAAAAAGGAAGTATGTTCCTCGAAGGAAAGTTAGATGGCGGTCAAAGGAGAAGATATTTACAGCTTCAATGAAATTTGTTTATTTGTCTAAAAATACTTTTGATGTTAATGCAGATGGATATTATACATTGAGTTTGGATCTTTTAACTAAGGATGCTAAATCAACTATTTTAAAATTTAATTATTATCAAGTAACGGGTGTATCTTTTCATAGTATTCCCGGAATGAATATGTCTGGATATGTTATTAATTATGAAGATTCATTAAGTCGTAAGAAAGATGTTAGGGAAAGGTTAGAGGGACCTAATGTAGGGATATCTCCATCTCCATATGTAATTGTTCCCCATTGTGTTTTGTTTGAACCTAATATAGATTCCTCACATAGTGCAGAGCAAGTAATGAATCATCCCAGAACAAAGTGGTTCTCACCTTTTAAGGAGTTTAGAATGTATCGTAGACTGAAGCCGGTGTGTGATTTAGGTAAACAAGTAACTGCCCAATTCCCTAATACTTTAATTAAGATATCAACCAATGATTTAGCTAAACCATTAGGTCATATTTATGTTGGTAAATATACACCTGACGGATCTCAAAAAAATGAGTATGCATTTACATATGTTAATCGAATTGTATTTTATGTTAAGCTGTATGGTATGAAACAATAAAAAAAAAAAAAAAAAAACTTTTGGTTCACCCTGTATTATTTGCCATTTTTGGTTTACCCTGTTTTTGTGCGATTCGGCTCATAGTATTACCTAGAGCCGAATCGCACACACGCACAGACAGGAATAGAAACTGACGTCATGAAAACGTCATACATTTCTTGCTTATTGAACATCCGGTCTACATCCTGTTTATGGTTTTATAATACCAATGATTTTGAAAATAATAATGATGGTCTGCAGAGCGCCCTCTGCAAGAGTTAGAGCCTCGCCAGAGGTAGTTAGATGTACGAAGTTTTTTTTTGTGTTTGGCCAAACAATATTGGTTACAGAGATTTTTAAGGTTTGGTTAGTATTGTAGTATTCATATGGGTAGAGTACCTAAGTTTTCAAGACTCGTAATCTTCGTCTGATAGACGTGCGACTCGATAAAGCCCCATGCAAAGAAATCTAAAGGGGTTAAATCTGGTCATCTCGCGACACAAGGTCTGTTGCTTCCGCGTCCGATCCAGCGATTTGGAAAACGTCCATTTAGATAATCCTGAACAATTTTGGCATAGTGACAAGGAGCACCATCATGTTGATAGACGACGGTACTAACAACCCTATCCCCAATCAGCTGAGGTTCAAGGAATTGCTGCAACACGTCCAGATAAATAAGCCCCGTAACTGTAGCTTCAGCAAAGAAAAAAGGACCATAAACCTTAGATTTTGTTAAACCCATCCAGACATTAACGTTAGGTGTCTCTCTTTCCCAATTTTGGACGAAATCATTCGGTCTTTCATCTGCCCAAATTCGACAGTTATGGCGATTTACTTTTCCACACGTATGGAAAGTGGCTTCATCACTAAAGAGAATGTTGTTCATTAAATTATCACTCCAGATTTGTTCTACGAGATCAGCACACACAGCACTTCGTCGAGGGAAATCTTCCTCATGTAAATCATGTAAAACCTGCAAATGATAGCTTTTCTTCTGCAAATTAACTTTCAGAATTTTGTGCACAGATGACGTCGGGAGGCCGAGTCTGTGTGATGTAGCACGAACGGACGTACGTGGCTCCTCAGTGATAATTCCGCGTACTGCATTCACGGTAAGATCTGACATACACGGTCGTCCTGATCTTGCTTCATCATTTACAGATCCCGTTCGTTTAAATTTGTTCACCAATTTTCGTATCGTATTGTCTTGTCTATTGGCCCCGGCTTATGAAATCTCCTTCTAAACTTCTCTGATGTCATTGTATTTCTTTCCCTCGATTCGCCAAATTACTATTGCCACACGCTCTTCTGTATTCATTCTAAGGGCTTCTGAAAAGAAAAATAGAAAAAAATAATTATTTCACAAAAATAGATCCTGACTTTATGTACACCCTGTACACACACACGGTTAGCTTCCTCCCGAATTGTTCATTCTGACGAAGGTCAAACTTTTCACTCCGCCTTAGACCTACAGTTTAACGTGGAATCCGAACCACACCCCAGCGTCTTAACCACTAGGCCACCCATTTATCTACCAACCACTTTCTTTATTGTGTGGAAGGATGAACAGCTGGGTTTTGCTGCGCTCCGGCTGCCGTCGGGTCTCGAACCCGGGGCCGATGGATTCGTAGTCAGCGACGCTAACCACTACACCACCGAGGCGCAATATATATACAGGGTGGGCCGTAAGTTTCCATACATAGGAAAATTTAAATTATGGTCTTCACGTGCGTCGGTATTTGGATCAGCAGCAGTTTCCGGATGCTTGGATTGGTCGGCGTGGTCCTGTGGAGTGGCCTCCCAGATCCCCAGATCTCTCCCCCCTTGATTTCTATCTTTGGGGGCACTTGAAGGCCATGGTGTATCAGGAAAAGATACGAGACATAAATCATCTAAAGCCGTCATTCCCAACGTGGGGCGCAGGCCCCACCGGTGGGGCATGGTAATATTTTGGTGGGGCATGCGTAGGACGTGCACCCTTCGGCTTACTATACCAAAGACTACGGGCAATCCGAGAATGAATTATTAGCAGTGAATTGTTTTATAGTGAGTCTGTGTGAGTGAGTGTGCGTGTTAATGCATACGGTGCATATATAGTATGTATCCATAAAAATATTTGTGTGTATGTATGTATATGTGTAATTGGTACACAAAGTATTTCCCGTCTCCCCACACTCGCGTGTCTCGGTCGACCAAGGAGAGGACGGGACGCATGTCGCCGGATGAGCCAATGTTTTCTCGGCCAATCAGCGTGTGTGAGCATTCAGTTTGCTTCTTAGTGTGTTTACGTTTGGCCGTGTGTCCACCATAATACCGTGTTGTTCTGAATTTTTCATAATAATATGTGACTTATGTGTGAATTAATGTGATATATTACAATTTGGCAAACCAAAGAAAAGGAATATATTTTTATTTTTATTTCTTTATATATCAATCGAACTCAGCAATTATGTAAATTAGCAGTATCTTGCATTTATACCAGTACGCCAAAACACTGGACTGTTTCTATAATAATTCGTTTTCGTTGACATTTATATTCCTCATTCAGAAATTTTTGTTCTGGATACTTCTTTAATTAATTTATAATTTTATTTATTTCAGTCACAAACCCTATGCATAAAATGAGTAGTGCAAGTAAAAAAAAAGTTCGTCAATATTCAGAGGAATATTTAAAATTTGGATTCATACCCTATCCATGATGACCGGTCACCTTTCTGCCTCTTATGCCAACAATGCTTGACCAACGAATCAATGAAACCAGGTCGTCTTGAGTTGCATTTGAAGGCGAAACATAGTGCGTATGTAAATTCAGATTTAAATTACTTTAAGTCTTTAAAGGAGAAGTTTGCAAAAAGATCAACAATAAAGTCTCTGTTTACTACACAAACTGTTAGCGTCAGTCGTACTCTTGAGGCTAGTTATGAAATTTCTTTACTCATTGCTAAATGTGGAAAAAATCATACTATAGGAGAGGATTTAATTAAACCATCAATATCAACATTTCTTAAAACAGTCCTGGAAAAAGATGACAACGCTGTTAAAGCCATGCCACTCAGTAACAATACTGTTAGTAGAAGAATAGATGAAATGAGTGAAGATATTGAAACACAACTTGTTGAAAAGCTGAAATCAAGATATTTCTCACTACAAATGGATGAATCAACTCTGAGAGACAGTGAGGTCGTATTGTTAGCATATGCAAGATATATTGATAAAGGTGAATTTGCTGAAGAAATGGTATTCTGTAAATCATTAGAAACCACCACTTCCGCCGCTGATATATATGGTAAGCTAAACAATCACTTACACGTCAATAATATACCAATAGAAAACATAACATCTTGTGCTGCAGATGGTGCTCCTGTTATGATGGGCAAGAAAAAAGGCTGCTTAAAATTGATGAAAGATGAGAATCCAGAAATGCTTCTTGTGCACTGTGTTATTCATAGAGAGAACTTAGTGTCCAAAAATATTACTCCTGTTCTTAATGAGGTACTACGCTCAGTTATAAAATGTATCAATGCTATCAAAGCTAATGCAAAATGTGAGCGTCTCTTCAAGCAATTTTGTGAAAATGAAAATGCAGACTATGTGAAACTTTTACTTCACACTGAGGTAAGGTGGCTCTCAAAGGGGAATTGCTTGAAAAGATTCATGGACCTATTTGATGTTCTTCGTGACTTTTTAAGTGACAAGCCTGAAATGAAGCACCTGCTAACCGTTGATGGTAAAGCATTTGTGAGTTATTTAACAGATATTTTTGAAAAACTGAATATGTTGAATAAACAACTTCAAGGATCAAACAAAACTCTTGTAGATGCAAAGACGAAGATATTTGGCTTCGTTACATTTATCGAGGTATGTCAAAAAAACATTTCTCACAAAATGTTTGACCAGTTTCATTGGCTAAAAAAATGTAAGGTGACTGATGCTGCTGTACTTGTCATTGTGGATCATCTGAAAATAATGGCCTCTGATTTTAAAGAAAGATTTTCTGATTTAAAACAAATTGATTTTCCAACATGGGTGATGCAGCCAATGCTAGTGGATATATCTGATGTTTCGATGCAGTACCAAGAAGAACTCTCGGAAATGCAAAATGATGAGTCAGTTAAAACTTTATTCAATATAAAAGGGGTGATGGCATGGCTTTGTGATGAGACAGAAACTAAATACCCACATTCAACCAACTTTGCAAGAAAATTGTTGTTACCCTTCCCATCTTCATATTTAGCTGAATGTGGCTTTAGTGCTGTAAATGATTTGTTATTGAAGAAAAGAAATTGACTGGATATCACTAAACGAGGAGACTTGAGACTTAAGCTGACTAAATTGGTGCCTGATATAAAATCTCTCTGTAGCAGACATGACGCACAAGGATCTCACTAACAGACATTTTTAGGTGAGCTCAAATTTTATTTTTCATTATTATTAGTTCAATAATTAAAATGATCAAAGTATTACAGAATAACTTTTCATTCAAATATTTTCTATTTCTGCATTCCAGTTCTCTATTATATGTTTGGAAACTTTATTTATTTAGCTGTCCTTTCGTTTTTTATTTTTCTCTTTCATGGATGCCATGTTCTTTGGAAGCTTGTTTAGAGACCAAGTTAATGGCCTTTTAAGCTTCCTTCACGTGAATAACAGTAAAATTTTGAATAACAAAAATTAAATATCACAGGGGGGGGGCATCAGGGTTTTAGAAATGCTTAGGTGGGGCATGGCCCAAAATCGGTTGGGAACCACTGATCTAAAGGAACGTATCACCAACGCCATTACAAGCATAACGTCAACTGTGCTAATGCGTGTTCATCAACAGTGGGGAACACGTATTGAAATGTGTTTTCAAAAGTATTGAAATGTGTTTTCAAAACAATGGCAACCATGTAGAGCATATTATATAAATAAAAATGGTTGTCCATAAAAAAATGTTTATTTTTCCTATGTATGGAAACTTACGGCCCACCCTGTAATATATATATATATATATAAAATGAACTAGGTTGTCCATTTTCTACCGATTTCCATAATGATCTTGCCATTTACGGTGCAGACAGTTCTCTACGAGTGGCCGCAAGGCAGGTGCAGTTTGCAGTTAATGCCGTCGAAAGATGGGCAGCGTCTGTGGGTTTTTGTCTTTCCCCAACCAAGACTGTGTATATGTCATTTCATAGACGTAGGACTACTACTGCTCTCTCTCTCTCTCAAGCTGGTAATCCCATTCCGGTAAGGGACACTTAAATTTTTAGGTCTCACTTTCGACTCCCGTCTTACTTGGGTTCCTCATTTGAGGAATTTGAGACTCTCCACCCGGCGGCGTACCCTCACACTTTTAGACCATCTCTCCCGTATGTCTTGGGGCGCTGATAGGCGTACACCCTCCCGCCTGTACACCTCTTTAGTTCAGTCGAGAATTGACTATGGCTGTGAGATCTACGGCTTCGCTTCTGTCTCTCGATTGAGAATCCTGGACCCTCTTCATAATTGGAGCCTCCTCCTGGCTACCGGAGCCTTTCGCTCTTCACCAGTGGCTAGTCTCCAAGCGGAGTGTGACTGCCCTCCCCTTCGGTACCGTCATGCATACCTTCAAATAAAAAGTTATTACCGTGCTCCTAGGATTCCTTCCTCCCTTCTCTGTACTACCCTCGATACAACTCTTCCTCTAGACGACTCTTGGCACCTCACTTCAACTGTCCAAGCCTTCCTTTTCCATCATGCTCTTCCTCCACCTCAGATTCTCCGAGTCTCGTTTCAGGTCCTCCTCCGTGGACCCTACATCCGATCTCCTACTGCGAGGATTTGTTTCCCTTTGATAAAAAGTCCACCCCTAGTGCTGTCCTGTTGTCCTTGTCCCGTGAACACCTCGCTTGCCATTCTTCCTCCATTCATATCTATACAGATGGCTCCCATTCTCCATTAGGCGTAGCCGCTTCAGCGGTTTTCTATCAACCTTTTAAGACTGTTCGGAGTATTCATCTCCCCCATGACATTTCCATTTACTCAGCGGAGCTCTCTGCTATTTTGGAAGCTCTGACCCAAATTGGTGCGCTTCCTCCGAGTTCGTTTGTAATTTTTTTCAGATTCCCGCAGTGCTCTAATGTCCTTAAAATCCTACGACCCTAAACACCCTTTGGTCCGTAGGATACAACAATTAGTCCATTTTCTCACTGCTTATTCGGCGCGGCGTATCTCTCTCTGTTGGGTCCCCTCTCATGTGGGTATTGCCGGTAACGAGGTGGTGGACATTTTAGCCAGGCGAGCTTGCTCTCTTTCTGTTACCCCAAAATCTTTGCCCTTCTTCGAGTTCATTCCTTCCCTCCGCTGCCATTTCAAGTCGCTGTGGCAGCGCGGCTGGGATGGCGTCGGCGTAAACGAACTCCATCTCAAGCCTGTTCTTCGTCATTGATCTTCTTCTTATCATAAAACCAAGCATAAGGAAGTTTTGTTGGCTCGTCTGAGAATTGGTCACACCAGTTTGACCTATGGCCACCTACGTCTAGAACCCCCCCCCCCCGAGTCTTGCCCGCAGTATCATGTTCCTCTCTCTGTTGAGCATGTTTTTTTTTTGCCCTCTTTATTTAACCTTCCGTTTGCAGTGCTTCCCGGAGTTATATTCCCATCCGGCCTCAACGCGTCTTCGATCCATTCTTGCAGAGGGTGCCTCTTTCTCTGTCGGCCCCATATTCGATTTCCTTAGACTGTCACGGCTCCTGTTCCGCCTCTAACTTAGTCACGCTATGATATGAACCTGTTTAGGTTCGAAATGGCGGTCATTTCCACAGGGAAAAAAAATAATATATATATATATATATAATATATATAACACACACACACACACTACCGACTTTACACGCTAATCTTACTGCAATTCAATATACAATATTTCAGAAAGTAGCGTCGCAACATGCATAATTCTCAGAAATATACCAAGATAAAGATCACTTTCAGATTACTATTTTATTTATTAAATAAATGCGAGAAACGCCATCATTTTTGGGGTATTAAATCCATCCAGGACGAAGCAAGTTTTTTTTGTTTTTTTTCACATTATCAACACGAACATGCAAATAAACCTTTTATGCTCGGAATGCACTATAGTGCATCATTTAAGGCTAGATTTTAAAAAATACACGCTCCTGGACCCCTGTGTTTGTATATATGTGTGTATATGTATATATATATTTGGGTATGTGGGTATATATGTGTACGTGTATTATTTGTAATTTTTTCAAGTTATATTTATTTTTATTTCTTTATTCTTTTGCGACCTACCGTTTTCTCAGACAATAATTATAAAAACAAATTTGGTAATTTTTTTTTCCCTTATGCATATATATATATATATATATATTCTGTATATATTGCGTTTATATTTCGTATATATACCGTAAATATGTTGTATATATTTTTATTGTTCTTTTATATCATCTAGGGATCATTTTGTTTTCCAATTTATATTTATTTGTACTTTTGTATTCGTTTGTGACTATAATATGCATATGTGGTAATTTTTTCCCTTATAAATTGGTGTGCCTCTCTTAAAATTTATCTTTCAATTTTTATTTTTTAATAATGTGACATATATATCATTTTGGCAGCATCTATTAAATCGATTGTAAAACCTCCCTCTTGAGCTTGAATTGGTAGACTCTACTTACAATATTTATATTTATTTTTATTTCTTTATTCTTTTGTGACCTGTTCCATAAAAGCCATTTGAATTTATATGGAAGGTCGGCCAAAGTGCTAAAAGTGTCTTTATATATATATATATGTATATATATATGTGTATATATATGTATATATATATATATATGTATGTTAAACACAGACCGTGCATGGAACAAGGAACTCTTCTGGGAAAATTAAATCCACTATAGTCCGAATAAGTAATGGTAAATGGCAAATACCATAGTTTTTTTCCTTTTTCATGATTTTAGCCCGACGTGGGCAACGGGTCTCTCGCAAAGAGATCCCATAAATATAGCTTCCCTCACCAGCTATCTGCAAAGCAGACAGGATCCAGCTTTGGGACGTGGATCTAGGGTTTAAAGCAAACCTAGATCCCTACACTCAGAACCTCTATATAAGTAAAAGACTCGTTGCATTCACGTCGTGTTGAATAAATCAAAGAAAAAGGGGGTAACTATTGTATTTTTAGCCAAAAAAAACCAAAACTTAAACCTCAACCGGGACATTGAGCGTCCACTTTTCAAGGCACGAAACACGTCCGTTTAGTATACACAAACTCAGAATGGTTCCCTGAGAACATTATATGTTAAACACAGACCGTGCATGGAACAAGGAACTCTTCTGGGAAAATTAAATCCACTATAGTCCGAATAAGTAATGGTAAATGACAAATACCATAGTTTTTTTCCTTTTTCATGATTTTAGCCCGACGTGGGCAACGGGTCTCTCGCAAAGAGATCCATAAATATAGCTTCCCTCACCAGCTATCTGCAAAGCAGACAGGATCCCAAAGCTGGATCCTGTCTGCTTTGCAGATAGCTGGTGAGGGAAGCTATATTTATGGGATCTCTTTGCGAGAGACCCGTTGCCCACGTTCGGCTAAAATCATGAAAAAGGAAAAAAACTATGGTATTTGTCATTTACCATTACTTATTCGGACTATAGTGGATTTAATTTTCCCAGAAGAGTTCCTTGTTCCATGCACGGTCTGTGTTTAACATATAATGTTCTCAGGGAACCATTCTGAGTTTGTGTATATATATGTATGTATATGTATTTATGGGTTTTTTTTATTTGCCTGTTTATTTCTTTATGATTATTTAGGCTGTGACATATATATCACTAAGGCACTATTTTGTAATTAATTTTTTCTCAATTTATTTATATTATTTTATTTTTATTTCTTTATTCTTCTGTGACCATATAAATGTTGGCTCCTCCCACAATTTTTTTCTATGCTTACTATATGTATATTTTATATATATATATATATGTATATATATATATATGTATAATATGTGAATGTGTATGTATGTATGTTTATTTTTGTAACTATATATTGCCTTGATCTGTCCTTTCACTCCAGTGTTCCTGAGGATGTCATTAGACGAAAGCGCTTGAGCACCCCTTTGTGTTTCTTTTTCCTTCGTGGTTTTATTCATCATAAATACTTTTCACGTGTCACTTTCGTGAAATAATTTTTCATATATATATATGTACACAATAAACGGGAGGAAAAAATTAAAGGATTGTGGGAGGAGCATACAAATTTGTAAGGAAAAACTACCGATTTTAGCACTTTGCCCGAATCCAACACACGATCAAATGAATTGTTTCCAACCAATGTTATAGTTAATTAAAAAAATAATAAATTTAAAAATAAAACTTGTAAGAGGATCATACAAATTTATACTGGAAATCTGCCCAGGTTTTAGCACTCTGCCCTCCGATATTTATAAAAATAAATTGAAAAATAAAAGTTATTAGAGGAGCATACAAGTTTACCAAAGGTTTAGCACTCTACCCTTCTTGTCTAAATCCGTTCTGAACGAATTCAGAACAACGGGATCAAGTTGAAAAAGACCTTTGTTTATGTTGAAGTTATTTGTAAGTTGGATAATGGCAGACTCAAGAATATTTCTATTAACAATGTTGCTAGAGTGAAACAAAACTGAAGCATTATTCCAATCAATAAAGTGGGGTAACTCTGACAAATGGACAAAAAGGGCATTGGACGACTGTCCCGTTCTAACGGAATATTGATGCTGTTTTATACGTGTGCAAATCCTTTCCCGTCTGACCTATGTGAAAGGAATCACATTGTTTACAACCAATTTTATAGGTAATGCCTGAATTATTGGTAGGCCTATTTTTTACTTTGATATTTTTCACAATATTGTTCTGTGAAAATACTACATTAATATCCAAAAGTTTAAGCGCTTGAGCACCATTCTGTGTTTCCTTTCCTTCGTGGTTTTATTCATTATATATATATATAATAATATATATATATAAAGTGAATTTCACAATTAAACACTTTAAATAAATGAATGGTGCAAATCCTCAAAAAAAGGAAAAATGCTTTTCCCTGTGGGCTTACATTATGTATATATATTATACACGTACAAATGATGCTTGTAACGTTCATTTTTGCATATAACGTCCAAAACTTTCATGATATTCTAACTATATAATCATGCGAACTTGGAAAGCAATTTTTTTCTTTATTTAATTTTTGCCAAGATGATTTTCTATTCAATGATATCTTGAATCGTTCTCTTTTTAGCTACCTAGTTGATTTCCTTAAGCTTAATCATGTAATCTTGTTAAATTCTGCAATGTTCATATTTTTTTATATATTCTCCCTTAAATCATTAAAGATGAAGTCGTATCTTGAGTTAGCATTTAATTTCAGTTCATAATGCATATTTCAACTTCCATTTTTAGTTAACACGGCAAATCATGGTAACATCAGATTTGTCAATATGTTGTTACAGCAAAATTTGCCTTCGTCTTCGGATATTTTGTTTTATCAGTTTCTGCAAGATCCACATACTGTAATACACCAAACAATTCTTTTGAATTAGCAAAAGAATTCAGCCTATTAAAAATCGGAAAAAACGAGTTAAATTAAAAAAAAAATGACGTCGCTAGCGTAAATAGTATATAAACCATTGTAAATTTGTAACCTTTCAAATTCTGTTCTGTCTGATCTGACCCAGAGGCTGAAGCATTATCCATAATATTTAGAAGCTGTAAAATTCAATCAAAGGATATCTTTATCTTCTCTTTTGAATCCTCTCTCCTCCAAGATAATTTTGTTTTAGAACAACACAGCATCTTCAAGAAACGGTAAAGTTAGAAATCAGTAGACATTAAGTCTGAGACCAACACTGCCTCACAAACTTCTCCGATACGTTACAAGAAGAATTGGGGAATCGACCAATGACCTAGTAAGGGTTCAGAGAATCTTAAGATCCGCTACAAGAAATCGGAGGGTAGTACAAAATAAATTATTGCGATTCTCTACCAACTACCCGAGTGAAAAATCCGTTGCTGCCACCTAACCAAAAACCCCGTCAACTTCGAACCACTGAAGGCCATCGACGGAGGGTTAAAACACACACACACCACACACACTAGGCCTTTGACGTTGTTTGAAAGCAGAGCCGTCACTGGACAAAACGGCGCCCCCTCACCCTCAGAAGGAAAGCTGTAAACTGCTGATTTTTTAAATAATCGTGAGAATCATAACTAAGCGTATTTTAATGAAACATCTGTACGTTCATTTAATAAAAATACAGAATGATTACAACAGAACGTTAAAATGGAACCTTTCGCGCCTTCGTGGCAAAGTCCTGAACAGTGAACAGTCTGAGAAATTCAGGGAGTGAGCAATATCGTTTTCAATGGACAGGATTGCGAGTGACGTCAATTTGTCTTCCGCCATCGTCGAACTGAGGTAAGTTTTAACAAGTTTCAGCTCGGAGGAACTTCGCTCACAGGCAGCGTTACCAAGATTCGCAGCGCGATCCACGCGTTAAGAAAAACATTCAAGTTTGCAGAGCGTATAAATTGCAAAACTTGAATTGGGGAGCTCACTTCATTCTGCACGATGTGGCAGAGGTGGTCCAGTTCAATACAAAGATCTACGCCGTTAATGTCAGTGGTCCACGTCGGTCAAAGCTAGGTGCAAGCTCATGCAGTGCTTTAGTAGCGAATCCTCTACCGGAAGACGGCTGAAATCGTATAGAAACCCAAGTTTTTGGTGTTCCGTCAGCTTGACGCCCCGGGCGCCGCCCGTATCACCAGCCCCTTACGACGGACCTGCCTGGAAGCACCGCAAGTGTGGAATTTTGCTATGTGGTAGAGACGTTGGTACATTAGGACAACTGTGAATGGATGTGTACACCTTACTTTCTACACTTTCTCCTTTTCACTAATTTCTGTACTTTACACCCTGTATGTTTTCTGTCTTCTCACCCCAAATGTAGAAATATTTTAGTGAGGCTGTTTTTCAAGTTATTCCTCAATGTGAATTTGTTTTGCCTTTGTTTTTGACAGTATATCCTGTCGCAGCTCCAATTGATCCATGTAACAAAGGGAATAGACTAACAGTCTAACACTCTTCCCCCGTACGGCAGTAAGAACGTATCCAAACTACAAAGGAAATCCTCTGAAAGAACTTAATTCAACGTTCCCCAAAATCTCGCACTTCAAAAGTTGGTTGGTTGCGAGGAAACAATAACAGAAGAGTAACAGGAATGAAGCAAGTAAATGAACAAATAAGTGCGTGTGTTAGTGGCCAGTGAAGACAGCATCTCATCTATGTTTAAATGTAGGCAGAGATTGGCAGTAGCTTGTATCTTAAGATACAAAAAGTATCTTTTAAGATACAAGATACGTATCTTAGGTACTTTATTTTTGGAGGATCTTGAGAAGTATCTAAGATACATTTTGTCATGTAGCTTGTATCCCGGGATACACTTTCAAAGATACTGTCAAGATACTTTTTAAATAGAGACGCTAACTATTCATGAAATATGATCATATCTGACGCACGTTGAAGCAGGCCGGCGATTGCCGTTACATGTTTGTACATGAATACTACCGTTGCGCTGCGCGCACAGTCTCGGCACAGACGTACTCAGGTTTCATCTTGTATCCCGCGGTTTTAACATGTTTTAACATGATTAAAAATCAGGAATTATACATATACTGTATTTGCTTATTCCTGCAAATATATTTATTATGAGGAAAACTATTTTTTCTTCGTGAGTAGGTAACTGAGCATACCTGTATTAACAATTTATTTGAAATACATAAATTGAAAAAGTGTGGTTTATTTTATTTTTCCAAACCTAAAAATTTTCAGGATTATTTATACATATTTACTTTGTGCTTTCCTTTTAGTTATATCACTAGGCCCTATATGAATACTGAGATATGAAGTACCATTGATTTGGCATTTATTTATATCCAGAAAATATAATATAAACAATTGAATGAGACAACTCGTGCGCTCATGGCTCACCAGGTGAAACTAAACTCAAATAATTATTCTTTCAAAAGTATCTTGTATCTTAAAAATGTATCTTGTATCTGTATCTTGAAGATACATTTTTGTTGGGTATCTTGTATCTGTATCTCGGATACAATTTCCAAGTATCTTGCCCATCTCTGAATGTAGGGCATAAAGTGAGACGAGAATGATGAAAGACAATGTGGGAAAGAATGAGACAAAGGTTAACAATAGTAGACAATTTTTTGTTTTATTTTATAAAAATAAATTGCTTAATTAGCCTTTGAATAGAGTATATAACCACATGCAAGTGTTTTTGTAGGTTGGGTTAGAGTAATTACTTTAGAATTTTTCTTTCCTATGCTAAACATGAGACTAGTTCGTGTAAAGTCAGAGCTGGGCAATAAATACATTGAATGTATTTAAATACTAAATACATGGGAGAAATGTATTTAAATACTAAATACATTTTACGAATGTATTTAGATACTAAATACAAAATACATCAATTGTATTTAAATACATTTGTAAATACATTTTAAGTACATACAAATTTTAACATATGCATTCACTAATTCATGTTCTGATAAATTTCTACTTTAGGGGACACGGTGAATTTCGAAATAAATACACCACTCGATAGATCAGACGATTTTAAAAGCTTTTTCATCAATGAATTTTCCATCGCAAATTGGATTGATTGCAACGAGTTAGTTACACAGGCCCACTTAAGGCAGAGCCGTTTTGTACGATTATTCGGTCAATTTCAAGATATTTTTTGATGTCTAAAAAAACACTTACCTTCAGATGAGTGTACAGATTCGTTGTAGCATTGCTTGCAGCAGAGACTTCGTGTTTACACAGCAAGCAGGTGCACTTTACCTTATTACCGTCTTTAGATTTAATTTTAAAGTATTTTCCATCAAACAGAGGGTGCACCAAAATCAACCGCTTTCGACTAAGAGTGGCACACAACTGATTGAACTGACACGTTGAAACATGAACCATGCTGTACTACACTGTCGACGCGTCGTACTGTGCTAGTACAGAACGTGTATTAAACCAGTAAAAGTATTTACATTTTTATATTTTGAGTATTTAAATACTCATTAAAGTATTTAAATACTATATTTAAATACATGAAAAACAATGTATTTATAAATACAGTTCTAAATACACAAATGTATTTAAATACAGCCCAGCTCTGTGTAGAGTATAGTTTAAATTTTTAGATATTTTGGCAGTTAATTATAGTAGCCGAAATCCATATTGGGCTTCAAATAAATCGCCCAACAGAGCATGCAACCACATGTAATCGTTTTTTTCTAAGTTACTGTAGGTTAGGGTAGATTTATTTGAAGCTCAGTATGGATTTCGGTTAATATAATTAATCAGTCAAATAGCTAATGAGTCTATACGCTACATGAACTAGTCCCATGTTTAACTATTATTTATAAATTTATTTGCAATTTCTATTTACCAAAACCACTTATTCATGGCATAATAAAAGGCGATTTGGAATTTATTGATCTTTTTTTGAAATAAAACAAAAAACTGTTCTATTAACTTTTACTAAGAATGGGAAAAACGATGTAATAAGAAACTAGAGAGATGTAAGGAAGGAGTCCGAAGAGAATAAGAGATGAATGGATTGTAATACATGAACGAAGATGCTGACATGATAAGATGATGATGTGTCAGAGCAAAACATGAACGCAAGTAAGCGAAGACGGAAACATTACTTCAGTCAGTTGGTGGTCATGCAAATCGGGGGGTTTCCAACATTTTTAGGTCGAAGTACCACTTTTTGCCAACATAATTTTTTAAGTACCACCGTTAAGGAAGATAGTACATTAGTACCACCTAACCGAAACCTTAGGAAGGGGACTGTGGTGCTTAATTTTGAATTTTCAGCATTCTCTAAAACGTTATATTAATTCTAATAATATTCATAGACATTTATACTGAAACAAAATTTTGATTTTGGTGTTTCACGTTATCGTTAAGTAATATGAAATGTAGCTGCACGGCAAATTGGATAACATACAAACCCGCAGTCAGAAAAGTTGAGGGTTATTCATCTACAAATAATATTACTTCTGAAAACATTGTCATGAAAGTAGTTAGCAATTAGCAAGCTCTATGTTTATTACCCTTTTGCGTTACCACCTAAAAGAGTTCCGCGTATCACAGGTTGGGAATCGCTGATGTACATAAATAGGAAGCTTAACTACAATGTCCCACAGAGAGCGGTGTTGCGACATAGCCACGACATTGTCCGCGTAATAAATCGTGGAAGACCTTACGTTAAAGGGTTTTGAGAGCAGAATGTAAGCTGAAGAAATACAAGTGGACAAGTACTGACAGCATACGTTGTGACATAACTGAATGCACACTCGGTGTGGTGTCTGAAAGTATGCCAGGCGTGGGGAATGGGGTGTACAGCCTGTCCTGTACACTGTAAAACTGCATTTACATCGTAGTGAGGAACAAATGTAAAAATTATGGGGTGCAACCCTTCAAACAAGAGTACGGAAAGCGTTGACCAATAAAAGAACAGGAATTATTTGTTTTGAGGACGCTTGAGGGAGTGAGTATTGAGTGTTTGCAGTGGAACAATTAATGTGAAGTGGGGGAGAGCGCAACTTTATCGATCAGAGAAAGCGTTAACGAAGTAACTTTGTGGCAAGTACTTTGATTTTATGTCGATGAAAGGTGAAAAGAGTTTTCATTTGGACAATAACAATAGATGAATGACTGGTGAGGTGAAGTAGAGAATACTAGAGAGATAAATGAATAGGGTTTCAGATAGTGATGCACCGATTAATCGGCATCGGCATCGGCCAAATTTGGCCGATGATGTGGCAGATTATATGAATGATATGACTTTTTTCAAATTTCAATCAAAGACTTTTCATGAAAGTTATAAATAATATTACACATTATATTTATGAACAATATTTTTGTTTTGGAATATAGATATTAGATACTCTGCTAGATATATCCTAATGTGCTTATGTGTAAGAGAGGCTAGCTTCCAAAATGTGTTAGATAGGAATAAAATAGTTCTTCAATAGCCTAGGTATCATGAAATACTGATTACTGAATTTTTTTATTAATTACTATTGTTTTGATTTTCAGTTTTTGCAGAGCACCTAGATATGAGAAATATTTCATTGCTCGGAAAATATATCATTAGTTATTTAATTTTGTAAATTCCCTTCCCTTCCAATTTAAATTCTTTTGCATATTAAATAGGTACCGTACTGAAAACTGAGTAGCAATAATCAATAACTTTTTATTAACAATAAAATAAGCAAATAATAATTATTAATATTTAATAAGATAAATTTGGTCAGGTAACTATAATTAAAAAGCTTAAAGGTGATAATGGCTGGTACAAGCTCCACCGGTTCAACTCCAACAAAAACTACGAGTTGGTTGTGGAAGCATTTTACTGTCAGTCGCGAAGATGACTCATTTGCTATTTGTGATGAATGTAGCCAAAAATTATCCAGAGGAATCGAGGAAAATCAAGGAAAACTTTCACAACCACAAATATGTTACAACATATCAAAACAAAACATAAGGGCATTGCAAATTATGAAGAGCAACTTAAAAAGAAAAGGAAAAATACCAATCCACTTGCTAAACATTTAAAAAAGAAACTCGCACGTACAAGTGCTACGCAGCAAACCCTTTTTGAAACTTTTGAAAGTAAGAAAATTTGAGATATTAATGACCATAAAGCAACAGCAATTCATAATTTGATAGGAGAAATGATTGCCACTGATATCCAGCCCTTTTCTATAGTTGAAGATATAGGGTTTGAAAGACTTTTGAATCATATCTGCCCCAACTACTCTATTCCAAGTAGAAAGTACATAACAGAGACTGTGTTTGAAAATATATATGATAAGGTTAGGAAAAAGATAAAAGATGCAGTAGATGAGGCGTCATTCATTTCATTTACAACGGATGGGTGGACTGCTACCACGGCTAATTTATCATTCATAAGTTTAACTGGTCATTGGTTAACTACAGATTTTGAGCAAAGAACAGCCATCTTAAAGGTAACTCAGTTTGATGAGTCCCATACAGCAACAAATTTGAGTGAGTGCATTCAAAATGCTATGGATGACTAAAATTCCATCTTCAAAAGTTCATGTAATTACTCGGGACAATGCTGCAAACATGTGGCAAGAGTAAATCAAACTGGATATCACGCATTACCTCGTTTTTTGCACACATTACAACTCATTTTAAATGCTGCCATATTTGTTCAAAAATATGTTTTGAACATATGTTCAGCGTGCAAAGCTATTGTGGGGTCATTTCAACCATTCTCCATCCGGATTTGACACACAAAAAGTATCAAGATCAATATGGTGTGCCCAATCACAAATTTATTCAGGACGTATCAACAAGATGGAATAGTCAGTTATTTATGTTAGAGCGAATTTTGGAACAAAAGCGAGCTTTGATTCCATATCTTTGTGATCACCTTAAACTGAGATCTTTGGAAAATAACCAATGCACTTCTGGAGAAATTGGTTCACATTCTAAAAAATTTCAATGATTTGACAAAGGTTTTAAGTAAACGAGAAGCATTAGCTTCTTCCATTATTCCTACCATAAAGATAATGGATAGCTTTTTCAAGAAAGCTGAAAAATCACAACAATTTACAGGATTAGGTTCAACTATTTCTGTTTGGCAAACTTCATCAAAGGAAAGATTTCATAAATACTTAAAAGATAGAAATACCATTCTAGCCACTTTTCTTGATCCTAGATATATGACTAAATTCTTTGAAAAGGAAGATTTTGAAAGAGACATCAATGAGACAATGACACACTGATTACTTGGATGACAGAGGATGTACATTGTACAAGTAATACATCAATCAAACTCAAACACTACAGGTGATTCTTCAAATGGTACTTCACCTATAAATTTGGGGCAATCTGAAAGTGAGATAAGTGATATTGAAGGTTTCAGTTTTGATTTTTCATCATGCTACGCAGATTTTGTTCAGGAAAAAGCTAAGAAGAAGACACCAAAATACAAGAGAGAGGTTGAATCTAAAGATTCTGAAGAAAACGACACCATCACCGAAATAAAAGAGGTATTTAGAACACAATCTCATTGGACCAACAGAATGCCCTTGATTTGGTGGAAGAAACATGGGTCAAATTTTAATATTTTGTCTTGTTTGGTGTCTAAATACTTATCTCCTCCATCATCTGTTGAGAGTGAGCGATTATTTAGCTGTAGTGGCCAGGTTTACTCTCCCAGAAGAAACAAGCTAAGTGCATCCACTGGGGAAATGGTGATGTTTTTGCATCATAATTTACCATTCATACCCGTAGCCACGTTGAGGCAGACGAGGCGGCCGCCTCGTCTGGCTTAACGGACATTTTCGATCAATGAAGAAATTGAATTTCAAACGAAATCTGAGGAAATTGACAGAAATATGATTTTACCTGCCTCGTACAAATTATATTAATTATTATTAATTTAATAATAAATAATTATAATTAATGAAATTATACATAAAATAATTAATAATAATGAATTATTAATTATTTTACAGTACAAAAATTTGATTTTACCTAGAGTCGTACAAATCCAGTGCTCTTTAGCGCTTTTTAGGCAAAAGTCTAGCGCTCCTGAAAGTTTCATTTGGCAACTCTGTTATGCAGGCACAGACATGTCCAACTGCTTGCCATTGTTTTGTTGCCTGAGTATTTGTTTTATTGGTGAAAAATGAAAAGAACGGAATCAGCAGATATTCGTGACTTTTTCTCCAGGTAAGCAAGGAGACAGTTGGGGAAGATCAAGAACCCTTCCAGTGGGTTCCTGTTCTTGTGAGCGCTCCTTCAGTGCACTGCGTCGGCTGAAGACATGGTGGCGAGCTAGCATGAGAGAAGAACGGCTGAATAGCATAGCACTGGCCAACATCCACGGACACCATCCTCTGCTCCAGGAGCTGGACACCTTGCGGGTCCTCAAGGCTTGGGATGCTAGCCTGCACAGAAGAGTGGCACTGGCCTTCAGCCATCAGTCAAGTAGCAAATGATAAGAACTGGTTTCTGGTCATATCAATGTAATGCACTCAAACCACAAATAACGTGAATAAAAACAGAGTAGCAACATTTAAGTGGTTATTATTGTCCAATTCACTCTGTTACCATACGCTCAAAGTGCATGATTTTGTGCTAGGATTAAAAAAAATCTTCTGAAGGAGCATGCCCCTGAACCTCCTTGTAGGGCTATTTTCGCCTCGTGTTTTTAATCTCTGGCTACGGCCTTGCCATTACTAAATTTTAAATATTGAAAGGACTGAGATGAACAGTATTTTAAGGAAATAAAAAGGAAATAAGTTTGTTTAAAAACTAATTGAGCTTTTTATTTCTTTGCAAATAGGCTCTCTTTTTTTGCAAAGATTCATTTAGTGTACTGAGCATTATGAATTAGGACTTTAGAATTTTATACATATGTTTCTCTGAAGCCATAATTTGCTTAACTGTAAAGACGCTTGCTTTTTAAAAATAAATAATTTAATGTGGGAGGATCGGATGGCTATAAGGGGTGATGAGGAGGCCATTATAAAAAAAAAAATAAAGTTAAAAATATTGTATAATAAACACACTTGTTAGATTTGTGTATATATTCATGACCTTTGTTGAAAGATAGCTAGGGGGTACCTACTGTATTATTGCACCATACATAAAATTATTATTTTCACCTTTCTCTATGAAAAGGTGAAAAACGAGAAAACGAAACAGAGAGGTCATAAATTAGTTGTAATGAAGGTTTTATGTAAAAACTACTTTCTTTGAGTAAAATGGGCAAATAACTGAATTAATCAGCACTTCAGTAGGTCTATTAGGTGTTCCCTGTTCCTCTATTTTTTATTCAAAGTTTTGAAACAAAATTCCAGTTAAAACGAAAAATTCAGACTCAAAATCAGGTTACAGCTATTATGATGTTATTACTCCATTATAATAACTAATTTATTAATCTACTGTACACTAGGTACTGCAGATGGTAAGCTCGCTAGAGAAGGATATATAAAAAAATTATAATTTGATACAAACATAAGAAGTCTTCAAAAATTTTAAGTTTTTGTTTATTAAATAATCAGCATCTGCACCGACACCGGCCAATTTGCTAGTCATCGGCATCGGCAAAAATTTTCCATCGGTGCATCACTAGTTTCAGAAGAGAGCAAGTGATAACTGTCGCGCCTGGTGTATGTTCATGATGTTATGAGGCTGGGTAAATTATAAATTTAGTAGTAAAGCTAAATGTGTGTTGAGAAAGGAGAAGAATCGACGCGTAATACCAGCGTGGAGAATGTTGAGATGCGAGAATTAAATGTCCGAAAAGGAATTTACAAATTGGAAGCAAAATAGAGTAAAACGAAAAAAACTTGTAGATGCAGTGAAGCTATGGTCAGAAAATTTAAGTGTTGATGCAGCGAGGAGTTCACATGAAATGGTAACAAGTGACTTATGGATGCGAGACACTCATTTAATATGATCACATCTTTTCAGAAGCGAGTAATTTGTAGAAGAAACGTGCATGGTGAGAAAAGAACTTGAGAACAAAAGAAAATTTGCTGCATTGGTTTGGTCCTGACGAAACGGTGAGTAATGGTAGAAAATCTTGGGAAAAAAAGATACATTCATTATCATTCATTCACGGGTGTGAGAAGCAGAAATGGAAGTTGTAACTGTTAAAGGAAGGAAGGAATAGCAGTGCTTCACTGGCGCTTCGACTGCCGAAGTCATATCGCGCCGAAACTAGACTAGAGAAAGAACGCGAGAAAATGGTGAGAAGACGAGAGAAGGAACAGCTAGACGGAGAATGTAAGGAAAGAGAGAAAAGGCACTAGGGACAGCAAAAGAAGGAAGAAATTATACCCGACAACACTAAATAGAGAATAAAAGGCCATTCTGACGGAGAGAGGAGTGTAACTTAAATGTAAGTCTTTGGGACGAGTAATAGTAAACACTAGAATTGAATAGGACCTTTTGAAGGGAAAGTGAATGGAGACCTTGGTCTCACCCGAAGCATCACAACAGGTTCTCTTCCCGCACTTTTTATAAGGGTAACATCGAATATGAAATAGCACTTCATTATCGAAGACGATTTTGCGTGGTCAGTTGGCTGTAACTGGATTGAAAATCTCCGTCCGACATTTAGGCAGTGTACCTATCCGAAAGAGAAGTTTCAAGGTGTGTTCAATACATAAAAGCTACTCTTAAGCGTGATTGAGTCCTTTCGTAGCAGTGGTTAATAGTTCGGTCATGTATCTTCGTAAATTCGAATATTCGTGGATTACAGAAACACATGATCTCCATTTAAATGGTTGAAAGTGGTACCAGACTTATGAAAGTATTTCACAAATAATCCGGTTTAGAGTTCAGAACTTCTTAGAAACTTCTGCAAAGTAACACGAATTAGTACACATTCATAAAATGTTTAAAAGACTAATTTATAATAAATAAATAAATTACAAAATTCTTTCTTCATAAAACCCACTTTCATACAAGTATCCACTAAATCCTTGTTTTAAAGACGTAATTTACCTAAGTACATTGTAATTATACATCAGCTAAATTATCTATATTCACTAAGCCATCTTAAAATGCCCAATTTAATACTTCAATATTTTATTAGAAGAAAGACCGGTTTTTACCTATTAACAGCGATCTTTCTTTCCCCTAAAATTAATATATATTGGCTTCCAAAAGTATTCATGCCCCTCGAAATTTCTCAACTAAGTTTATTTCCTTACGCAATTTAAGTTCTTTTAAATACACAACGAATGGAATTACCGAGCAATTTGTTATATATACACCACCATAATGTATTTTGCAATGAAAAACGTGCAGTACCGAAACATTTACCTATAATTTGAAAAGGTGCATTACGAAAGTACCGTATTTTACGCCTCATAAGACGCACCCTATATTTAGCAAAGAATATTTAGGAAAAAAATATTTCGAAGATTTATCAGCCTGACAAAAAATATATTCCCATAACTTTATTAAAAGAACATTAAACAAAACAATAACATACGAGCCCTCAAGTGATTTTTGGGGACGTATTTCAGGAAAAAAGTAGCGTCTTATGAGGCGTAAAATACGGTAATTATACCCATAAATTAATATTTAGTAAATGCGTTTCATCCGCAATAACACCTAAAAGACTCTGTAACAATCCATCTTTAGGAATTTTAGCGTACCTCTTGACAGAAGCTATACAGAGACATGCAAGAAGTAAATAGACACCCTTAATTTTATGGTAAAATGTATGCATCCAAATTTTTTTACCATTATTATGACTAATATTCGTTTCCTTTTTTTAGATTGTAATATACCCATCCTAGAACATGCCTCGAACACAAGATATAGCTGCACGTCCATAATAACCAAGCTGATGAAGATAGTTTACTGCTGTTCTTGGGCTAATTTTGAGTTTTTTTTGCCACTTCTGAAGCTTTTAAACGAGGGTTGTTCTCAACAGATCTTCGAACAAAACGAAGACATCTGTCAGAAGGCCCAGGTCGACCAGGTCGTGATTCAATTGATGTTTTGCCCTTTTCTTTAAATTGGACTATTATTCTGTTAACAGTAGAAAGGGGGTATTCCGAGATTCCTAGCTATTTGTCGCTGGGACAGTCCACCCTCAGATTGACCAACAATCCGTCCTCGTTGAAAGTCAGAAATTTCTTTGGAATCTTGTGTTCGAGGCATGTTCTAGGATGGGTATATTACAATCTAAAAAAAGGAAACGAATATTAGTCATAATAATGGCAAAAAAATTTGGATGCATACATTTTACCATAAAATTAAGGGTGTCTATTTACTTCTTGCATGTCTCTGTACAGTTCCGTCGGATGGGAAGGCTTCCGATTATGAACAAACACGTCAAATCTCCCACAAACGTTCAATGGAATTTAAGTCTGGACTTTGACTTGGCTATTCTATGACTTATAACTTCATTTTCTTGATCCATTTCAAAGTACCCTTGACTGTATATGTTTGGGATCATGATCTTACTGGAAAGTAATTGCTGGCCAAGGATGAGCTCTCGGAAAGATGCGAAGCGAGTCTTCTCTAAAATGGCGCGATATTTGCGTAAATCCATCCATCGACCAGTTCCTGATAAAGAGAAACAGCCCCACACCTTATATTTTCACCACAGTGATCGGCCGAAGGTATGGTAGTGATAAAGTCACCATCCCCAGATCCTCGCACAAGAAGGGAGCCGCTGTTAATGAAGAAAAACCGTGATGACCGATTGAACTTCACTAAAAAATACCCTTCACTCCAGGAAAGAAGATCGCCTAAAAACACAATTTCTAATGAATCTTATTTTTCAAACTTCACTAGTCACCAAAAAATACACAATATTAACAATAATTTTATATAGTAATGAATGGAGAGGGCCAGAAACTGGCAGAGCTCAGGCCAACTAATACTGCCTATTGCGTTTTCCCGAATTAATAATACCCATTGAGGTAGAAGTAATTTTCCGTTTTTCAGAATTTTTTTTTCTAGGCAAACTTTTTGAAAATGTATTTGGATGGGAGAATGTCCTTTGGTCTGGTGAGACAAGTCATTTGGTCTCGATCAACAACGCCGGTTTTGGAGGAAGCCAAATACTGGGCACGAATAAAAAGACCGCCATTTATGACAGGTTATATACATATATATATTCCTCAATAGTTTCATTCCCTATCTAGAAAATCTTAAATATACAGCTTGGTTTGGAATTATCAAACGGTATGAACACTTTTGCGAGCGAATGAGAGCCTAAGCAGAGTCCGGTTGTCTCTGCTAATATCTATATATTTAAATGAAGCCGAGGAATGAAAATAAACAGTAACCATATATATTTATAATTTAAAAATAAAAAATATTTACAGAACAATAAAAAGGAAGGTTTTCAGTATAAAAGTCTAATTTCTAATTTCTAATATAAAAAAAAAAACTATCTTCAAATATTTTTAAATTGTTGAATATTTTTAGTCAGTAAAACATTAGGACAAGTTCCACGAAAAAAAGTTACTCCTTATCAAGTTTAAAAACTTAAGAGGTAGTCAAAGATTCTTGAAAAATGTATTTTGAATTTATTTCGTTAAACTGAGTTTGGTAAGGGACGCTATTGTGCCAAAACCCTGTAACTGAATCAAAAGTAAAGCGTGTTTAATGGCGAAAAGAGAGCTATATTAAAAAAAAAAAAGACGAGGCTGAATACTTTTCTTTTATGCAGGAAGGAGGGGCCAAGGCCCAACGCCCGGAAAAACGGCCAACCTCCCGGAGGAAGAAGAGAGCCAAGCTCAAGGTCCGAGGTTTTCGAGATGCTTGAATACTCTGCGTTTGATAAATTAGGTCATAGACGGGGGTAAAATGAATTGAGGAAAATTGTTCTAGAGTTAACCAGTTCAGTAAATGAAATATTGAGAATACCGATTAACCCTTGCATTAGATTGTTGGACAGAAAAGCAATGAGAATGTGTCGAAAGTTTGAGAGTTCAGAAGAGCAGTGTCAGTTATATCGTCGAAAGTAAAGAGAGGGGGATTGACGAGACGAAAAGCCTTCGATTCCATCCGGTCAAGTAGAGCTGTGTGGGTTCAGCCACCCAACACGAGGCATACTTCAACTACTTCATACAGGGACAGACAAGACTCCCTGTAGAGAGATAGCAACCGAGCTCTTAAAAGCCGTTTAAGAAAGAGTGTTATCTTTTTGGGAAAGATTGAATGAAGGAACGGAGTTTCTGAGGCAGTGAAAGCAACAAGGTTTTCTCTGCCCCAATATGAAATGGTAAAAAGATCAGAGATCAGGCATACAATAGCCGTCCAACGCGAATCATTGAGTGACTATTGAGGGGGACGCTTTGTGAAGTGGGTGAAGAAGTGAAGGGTGGAATCATCGGTATAGGAAGGGATAGGACAGGAAGTGCGATTTAATAGATCATTGATAAACGAAAGGAAAAAGGGTGGCAATCGCACATTAATTATGAGTTGTAATTTAGGTAAAAACAGTTGAAAATACAACTTGGGAAGAAGAGGAATAAAACATTTTGGCATAAGATCTCCTACAAAATGTTTCGTAAAAAGTTAGCCACAAAATGAGCAAATTACTGAAGGGAATTATATTACATTTTATAGTTACGCGCAGAAGCGCATTTCCTTTGGTTCTATCATAACTGCGCGACTGTACATTTATTTTAACATAAAATTTACCTACCACGCAGTTTTATGACAGTTAAGAATAAAACGTTGCATTAAAATGAATATAAGTGAAAAATTTGCAGAATCCATTGACAAAACTTTTTCATATAATAATTTATTGGGCGTTAGGGATGCACCAGTATCAAGATGTTGGCTATACTCTTACAGCAATACAACTAATAGCCAAAAAACTCAAATTTCCTTTTATAAGAAAAGGAATTCTTCCGCTTATTAACTCCAGAACTCATTACTCTTAGCTACAATTTCCAAACAGTCACCATTTAATTAACGAGGTCTAATTACATAATTTATTTTCTGCAACAGACGTACGCACAAACTTATGTATTTTTAAATATTTTTATACTTACGAATCCAAGAGAAACAAATTATGCCGAAGACACCGGGAGCGCCTCTTATTACGGGATGGCAATTTAAGGAATTTCAGTTTTCAATATTAGTTAAAAATTGTGAGCGTACGAGTCCGTAAGGAATAATACCTTCTCGTGTGTGTGTGTGTGTGTGTGTGTGTGTGTCCTATCACACACACAAAGAGTAACCCTCGAAAAATATAAAACAAAATTTTTTTTTTTTGGCCATTTCCTTACCTTTAAAAGAAGTCGGTGGAAATCGAGAAGAAAATAATTAGTTTTAGAAAATTTGAATGAAGTACACGATAGTGAAACGTATTTAACCTGGGTTTAAATCCTAAGTTTTGATTTTTTATTATATCACGTATACATTATATATATACTGTATAGGGTGTTTCAGGAGGAAAGGTCAATACTTCGGGAGGTGATAGTATCGGTCATTGTGAGAAAAAAAGTTCATATGAACACGTGTCTAATTCTGAATGGTTACTGAGATAGAGCCGTTTCAATCTACAAATACAAAAGCATTGTTAATGGTAATCAAGAAAGAAACCAATTACTGTTCCTAACATTTAAACATTGGCATTTTGAATGGTATCAGATACAGAAATGACAAATTTGTTACAGTTTACAATACGTTTTCGACAATCCCACCGTCAGCCTCAATGCACTTTGCAACTCGTGTGCGAAGATCGCGTGTTGTTCGTCTGAGTTGATCTTGACGTTCCTTTATGGGCAGGCAGCAGCAGCAGCAGCAGCAGCATCCAAAATGCGCGCGAACAATTCGTCTGGTGTATCCACCTTTCTTTTGTAAACTTGACTTTTCATCCACCCCCAACAAACAATAATCTAACGGAGAGAGGTCTGGAGACCTTGGTGGCCGTTGAATGGGACCACCGAGGCCGATCCATCGACCAGGGAAAGTTTGATTTTGGTATTGCATCACCAGACGGGTAGAATGTGGAGGAGCTCCGTCATGCTGAAAGTACATACCAGCGCGTGTAGCCAAAGGAATATCCTCCAATAGTCCTGGCAATTCATTTTGCAGAAATTCTAGGTAACTTTGTCCTGTAAGACGATTCTCTAAAGTAACAGGACCAATCAGCTGATCATCGATGATACCGCACCACACATTGGCAGAGAAGCGATGTTGAAAATTTGTTTCCACAGTGGCATTTGGATTTTCGTCTGACCACCGATGGGAGTTACGAGTGTTGTTGATACCGTCACGGGTGAAAGTAGCTTCATTGGTGAATAGTATTAATCGGCGATTAGCATTTACCCAATGACAAAATTCCAGTCACATGGCAGCGTCTCCTGGTTGAAGGTGTTGTACACGCTGTACATGATATGGATGCAAGCCTTCCTCACGTAATGTTCGCCATACTCTTGTGTGTGGTACACCGAGACGTAGAAATTCTTCGTGAGCTAGTAGTAGGACTACGCTCTACTAACTGAAGGATGTTTTCCACTTCATCCACATCTTGACGACCTTCACGTTCAGATGAAACATGAGCGCTGGGAAGTGTACCAATCTCGCGGAATGTGTTGAAAACTAGTGATGGGACGATACCAAAATTTTTAACGATTCCGATTCCGATACCACTAAAAAGTCTCGATTCCGATTCTCAATATTTTTAAATATAATTCTATACTTGTTTTTCTGGAAATTGTCATATTTTACTCTGGTAAGATTAACTATTTACATTATGAGTATGGTAATATAAATTATAAATTATAATAGATTGGTTTAAAAATAAAAATCAACTGTAAGTTGTAACAATTCATTTTAATCTTCTTGATTACACATCATGGATATACATGTTTTAATGTATAGCTACAATACAATAAAAATAAAATTTGTTATCCTCTTTCATTTAAATTTTAAAGTTTACATTGCAAAACTGGTTCAATTAAAAGTTAAAGAATCGTTTTAAGAATCGGAAATCATGGTACAATTCTCTCGATTCCGATTCCTGAAAAATGCTCGATTCTTCCGATTCTCGATTCTGATTAATCGTCCCATCACTATTGAAAACCCTGGTAAACACACACTTCGATCCGGAATTCTGCGGTTCGGAAACCGTCGACGGTATTCTGCAACAGCAACTGTTACACTTCCATCGCAAAAACCGTAGACATACACCATATCTGCATATTCAGCATGTGTGAATGTGTGTGGCATTCTTAACACTGCTTCAAACACCAACCAAACAATGTCACTCACAACAGTCAGCTGTCGATTGGCTTATGTCACATGCTTACATTACAGCTTACATAGTTCAAGGTTATAGGAGAGGGAAGGGGAAGGAAGAGCTGCGCGCGCATCAGATTGAAACAGGTCTATCTCCGTAACCATTCAGAATTAGGCACATGTTCATATGAACTTTTTTCTCACAATGACCGATACTATCACCTCCCGAAGTACTGACCTTTCCTCCCGAAACACCCTGTATATATTTTTTTTTTATCGTAATTGGCACTTTTTAAAAAAAAAAAAACTGGTTTTACTCATTTTGTGCAAAAAGAAACGGTTTTCACGGAAAAAAGCACATCATTTTTAATCTATGGAATTTTGCCTAAACACTTTTTTCTCTGTCCTTAACTTAAGAGTTATGTTGCGACAATTGTCGGCAGAAAAACACCAAAAAAGTGTTTAGACAAAAAGATAGGCAAAATTCCATAGATTAAAAATGATAAGTGCGCTTCTTTTCCGTGAAAACAGTTTCTTTTAGCCCAAAATGCGTAAAGCCAGTTTTTTTAAGAAGTGCCAATGTCACCCCATATTACGGTATAATAAATAATATTAATACACGTTTTAATAGTCCGTCATTGGTTGAGGTAAGGCTTTGCCGTTTTTTCACAAAACACCAACCGCTCCGCCCCTACACCCATATTCAGGGTATACTAGTTCTCCTATGGGGAATGAGACAAACGGCTGACTTAAAATTTTGACATACTAAAATATGCACTTCAAAATACTACAAAAATTAGTGTAGTTACGCGCATAGCTTCATTCTTTTTTGAATTAATGTTTATCTTTAATCTGCACGAAACAAAAGTAGATGGACAAATGCGCGACGAATAATAAATATTAATATTCGAGACGCATTTATCACTTTTCAAATACTCTACTCTACTCTACTCTACTTCATGCATTTAATATATGTTTAGTAGTTTTAAGTTAACATTAAAAACTGAAAATGTTCACCGTTTCTACATTTCCGAGGTTAAGTTACTTCGACGACGACATGACAATACAATTTTGACAACTTTATTTGACATGAATATTTAAAAAAATTGCGAGAATTATGTCTTTGGACCTTAAATGCTTTATGAGAGAGGCGACGTTTACAGTTCGGTGTGTATCCAAATCTTTTTAGCGTACAGCCGTCTTCACTGTGAGGGTGTTGAATGTTAGGAGTAGAGGAAAGTCCCGTACCAGATAATAAAATGTTACGTGCGTGAAAGAATCTTCAAAACAAGGTGAAGAAACGAGTAAAATGAAAAGTAGTAGTCAAAAAATCTGTAAAAACCAGTATTTGTACATTCAATTTTACAAAATTTTGTACGAGTAAATTAATACAAATACAAAATTTCGATCACATAAAAACTATGGTCTAACCACGGGCCACATCACCTCATTCAATTACGTAAAATGGGAATCGGAGGTAGGGTGGGAAGAACTTAAAAAAAAAAATAGGGGGAGGAGCTAAAGTTTGTTGGTCTTCCCCTACACTTAAAAGGGAGGATCTATAACTTAGTACCAAGATATGTTGATCGTGGCAGTTTCAATTATCCATACTTTGGTCTTACCGTAATATAATTAACATTACATAAAAAAGTATTTACATATATACACTTACATATTACTAATATAGTCGTTCGTGATATTACAAAAAACATCGAACTTCACTCGTAATACTGTACAGGATTACAACATATCAGCACATTAAAATCAATAATATAATTTATACCAGAGCTCAACACTGTATATTCAATAACAGTACACTCATAAACTAAAAGTTAATACTTAGTCCAGTTTGGAACGTTTTCCTATGATTGATCAACTTGTGATTTAACCAATCGCGCGAGATCCTTCAAAATCAGCCGATAGTTCGATAACTTTTTCACAGAGTTTTACTAGACTCTATAATGTACTTTATTCAGTTTCAAATTATTTTAAAAAGTAAATCTCAGCGCTTCATAAATTCTCAACTTTTTCCTCTTACAAAAGTTGGTATACAAAGTTAACACTGGATACATTACTTTTAAAATATTAATAATGTATAGAGGCGAAATACACTTAATATTTTTTGATTTCTTCAAGAGTATATATATATATATATAAAAAAAGATGCCTAAATCCGTTCGTTTCACTTATTTGAGCAAATAAGGCCCAAGAATACATAAAATATAATTAAAAATTAATATATAAATAAACCTATTCAATAATGAAATAAAAACTATTATTTACAGTACGAGCCACAGTATACCAAATTTACAGTACGAACGATTCAATAGTTTGAGAAGTTCTCGCGGAAGCCACACCCACACTTTCAAGCTCCGCCCACCGATAATTTTTCCGCAATGCTAAAAATTCTTTCGACTATTACTCACAAATCATAGCTTCACTATTTATCAAAACTATCGTAAATTAAATTACGTCAGTTTATATTAAACAATGTACACCCGGGAACACCCCGCGAGCACCGTGTCTGGGCACAAAAGCTAAACTAGAGTTGACAGTTCGTGCGGAGGAAGCGTTCTGGATAAATCTAACGTTGCGTTGGGTAAAGATGAATTTATGTCACGAATTCTCGCTCTGTGATTCGCAGATTGTTGTATGTTGCGTTGACCAATCGCTTTAGACTTCTCCTGGCGAGTAAACAAACAATTAACAACAAAAGAATAACTGGGGAAGGACGGTGAATTTGCTACTACAAAACAAACTGCTCAGTAATGAAGTTGGAACCTTCGCAAATTTCATCGACACTACCTTTCCACACCCTTAAAAAAAGACAATGTCGAATTTTATATCTATGAAATTACTCTTAAAATAAATGTTAAGCAATTATTTACGCATTTAGCAGTTTCTTAACCCGTTGTTTCACGAATAAATGAATGGTGTTAACGAGAGAGCCAATCCAATAGCTTCTAGACACGATATTACCAATTTTTAAACGGAGTTTTCGCTCTTACAGCCAAAATGTCATTACTTTTCCGAATACTTTGAGAACCTTTAAGTGACCCTATTATGTCTGCACTTTGCTATCCGTTAAGTCAAATCAGAATCTAAAATGGCAGTGGTAGTAATAAAAAATTACGACTGTTCTACAAAAATATTTTCTTTCTACTTTTAATAATGTACAAACATTAAAAGTTAATTTCAGCTAAGGTTTATATATATGTTTTTTAGATTATCATCCCAACAGCTTAAGGGTTGGGTGGGTCAAAGTTTCTGCATTCTGAAACCTTTGAATAAATAAAATAGATTATAAAAATCTCTGATGACCGCTTCACCAAAACCTTAATAGTGAGAGATCAAAGATTTATATAGAAAACAGGATAAAAGACTGGATGAGTATGTGACACTTGTATAATTCACCAACAAATATTTTACACACGCACATATATATGTATATATATATATATACTTTTTTTATGAGAGAGAGAGAGAGAGAGAGAGATACAAGGAAAAGAAGTACCTCAAAAGGCCTTGCGGCCCATACCGAGGAGGTACCAATGGCAACGGGTGCCACGGAAAATTTTCTACACACTCAAATAGTGTGCAAGATTTGGTCTAACCTTTTCTTGAACTGATCCACAGAGGAACTGTTCACAACTTCCGAAGGTAACCTGTTCCATGTGTCACAGATCTTATACATAAAGTAATTCCCACACACACTAGTCCTAAACCGTTTCAAATCCAACTTCCAACCATTGTTGCGAGTTGGCTTATCATTTAAACTAAACATACTTCTAAAATCGACATCGTTCAACCCGCGTAAGAGTTTGAAAACCTCGATCAGTTGACCGCGCAGCCTCCGAGTTTCCAGCGAAAACAAGTTCAGGGCGCGTAACCGTCGATTGTAGCCCATATGCCTAACGGAAGGGATTAACTTTGTGGCCCTCGCCTGCACTCGCTCCAGCCTCTCAATATCTTTCCTGAGGGTGGGCGACCAGAACTGCACAGCATACTCCAGGTGCGGCCGAACAAGGCAATTGTACAGTGAGAGCATAATCTCCTTGTTCCGAAACTGAAATTGCCTCCTGATATAACCCAATAGTTTCTGGGCTTTCTTTTCCACCTCTACACACTGTTTCGTAAACTTAAGGTCGCTGCTAATTAGCACACCAAAGTCCTTTTCTAAATCAGTCACCTCGATATTACTACCCAACATCGAGTAGTCCGACTTGGGATTGGCGTAGCCAATGTGCATCACTGCATTTACCCAAGTTAAACGGCATTTGCCATTTTTCGGACCACTCTCCTATCCTACCTAGGTCCGCACGCAGTTCCTCGATCGCTTCGGGCGTCCCAACATTGGCCCCAAGCTTGGTGTCATCAGCGAATTTGGCGATCCGACTGACGATGCCACCGTCGATATCATTTATGTAAATGATAAACAACAGTGGCCCCAAAACGGAACCCTGAGGAACCCCACTAGTGACCGAGGCCCAACCCGAACTAGCCCCTTTAATTACCACCCTCTGCCGCCTATTCCTCAGCCAGTTTTCAATCCACCTACCTATTTCCCCACCGATACCCAGCGCGCGCACTTTCGCCATTAGCCGGCGGTGAGGTACCTTATCAAAGGCTTTCTGAAAGTAGAGAGAGAGAGAGAGAGAGAGAGAGAGAGAGAGATTAGTTGTTATTTAAATAGAAAAAAGGTTAGTAACGAGTAAGACTGACCTTTTGCCACACAAACACGTTGTGAATCATCGCCAATCCGCAAACGATGATCCCAAGACCGATGAGGACAGATGTGAGGATGGCGGGTGTTCTTTGGAAGTGGGAAAAGGTGTACAAAATAACACCTAAAGGGGGTGAAAAAGTTCATTAATGCGGTAAAGATGGGAATAGGTCATACTTACGTAAAATGAAAGTTACATATACTCTACACTCATTATCAGTTACGTGAATGCGTAGCCAAACAAACCCGCCCTTGCAACCAATCTTTTTGGGGGGGGCATTCTGAAACCACAAAAGATAGTAAAGCTAAAAAAATTTATAAAATACATCCAATTAATTTTTTTTTTTTAAGTATTCCTCATTTTTAAGAGCAAAGCTAAACTTGCCGCTCGCACCAAGTACACAAATTGGTGGAGAACAAAAAAAATCAACAAGACTCGATCCAATATGTTTGAGAGTAACTTCAATGTTCAACCAGTGAACCAGGCACGATACCAGACGTAATGGGGAGGGCCCGACGCGCAGAATTCGAATTAGACCCGACTTAATGAAGCCTCATCACTTGCCAATGGAAACTCGCCAGAAAGTTTCATCCAGTTACGGTAAATATACCGCACACACCACAAACACCAATCGGACGAGAACAAACTTCACATTTCCACCTTAGCGTTACCCTCTGAAGAAGACGACTCCCCATCACCTTCGAAGGTCCGAACGAAAGTACGGGATTGGTTTGGTCACTGATTTCGAGCGGATCAAAATAAGGTAATACGGGATGGGTGGGATGGTGCGGTGCTCGTAGAGACGATTCATTTGGCTACAACGAACGATTATCACTGCAAATTTTCGACTCGATCCGGAGATCAAGAACGCTTTGATCGGGGTCTATAAAGAAGTCCTCACGGAAAACATGGCACGAAGTACTCTATAATGGTTGCGTGGTGGTCCGATCGATGTTAGTATGTCCGCATGGGATTAAACGAGAAACTGACTGACTGAAGAGAACTGCTAATAATTGGAGAGTTTAGACCTCTTCCAAAATCAGGGCTTAAACAACAGAATAAAACGAAAACAAGGTTCGAAACAGGGAAAATTCAAATGAAATAAATAAATAAATAAATAAATCCGCTATACGTACCCGTAAGAAAGATAGGAATGCTGACGAAGAAAGCGCCAACAGCAAATACTCTTGATACGGAAAGTTGGTGCAAGTATTTAATCAATCTGGAAAAAAGAAGACGAATCATTATGAAACCTTGAACGAAACATTCACAAACATCTCTACGTTACACGTTTAATTTCTAATAATAATATATAATATATATATATATATATATTAACCGTATACGGTATAGGCGACTCGGTGGTGTAGCAGTTAGCATTGCTGACTAAGAATCCACTGGCCCCGGGTTCGATTTCCGGTGACGGCAGTCAGCACGCACCAAACCCAGCTGTTCATCCTACCATACAATAAAAATTGGTTGGTAGATGAATTGATACCCTGGGTAGCATAGTGGTTAAGACACTGGCTGCTGATTGGTAGGTCGTGATATCGAGTCAGTCCGGACGAGAGGAATTTGTAATTTCCTACCATCCGTGGTGGGTCGTGGTGGATTCCGGGTTAAGGTGTGGGTCTAAGGTGGAGCAACAGGCTTGACCTCCATCAGAATGAACAATTCGGGCGGAAACAAAACAAAGGTATACATATATTTGATGCCTTTAGTAACTGATAAAGATGGCGTAACCAGATCAGTTATTTGTAAATTAATACTAATCAAATTGTTCTTAACTACTAATAAATTCTAATTATACACACACACACACACACACGTATACATTGTGTAAGAATTTTTTTAAGCGCATAGCTGAGCCTAGGTCAAGGGCTGAATAGAAAACGAAAATATGCACGAGTGAAGGTCACACTATGTTAAATAGTAATTTAAATACGAGATTTATTCGCACGCTCAAGATATATTTTTGTTTAATTTCCAACAGATGGTTTCTTATTTCTAATTTTCCAATTGTTCATTCGTTCATTCTTCGTTTTCATTTAATCCAACGAAATATTTAGACAAGTTTAGTCTAGAAGCGTTTCACAAGTTTTTCTCTCTCTTATTTTGGGCTTGAGGCGTTCTCATAAAAAGTACGCCATTTAACAATTTCATAATATATATATATTTTTCTTATAAAGTAAATAATTATAAAAAATTGATAAGAATTTAACAGGAAAAATGTGGACGGTCGTGTCCGTTTAATTTGATTCCAGTTCGTCATTAAATGCAACGAAAAGAGGTCGAGATGTCCACGTGTGATTAGCAACAGCATTGTGGTAGGCCCAGTTCTTTACTTACGGGAAATAAGCGCCTTCTTGCCACCATTATATAACACTTCACGCATTAATAGTACAACTCATTTTACGTGCGAGGCCTGGCTTTAGGTTACGAACAAAACGTGTCATGCGTAAAGTTGCCTCGTACTGTTGGTGCTCCTTACGCATCACCATTTACCCACGGTCATAATAAGAAAGGGATAGCTCCTAATCCAGCGCTCGCGAGTGGTAAATTTTATTAAGGAAACGAGAAGCGAACCATTGACGATGATGATGATGATCATCATCATCGTCGTCAGTGATTAGCAACGAAACGAACGTTGAAAGTCCTTGGCCCGACACGTGAGGTCCACTCTAAGCTAAACGTTCGCCCACACTGCAAATATTTACTCGTTACAACAAACTGGCTGAACTACAATAAATGAGTGGGATGGTGATAACGATGAGGAATCACGAGTAACAGAAAGACTGAATGAAGTGATTTGAAAATTGTTTTAATTTCACGTAAAAATTAACTTTTTAAAATGGGGACACGCAAAAGCGAAATACAATCCGATACTAGAGAGAGAAGATGAGGTGTTGTTTTAACTATCACAGAACTGATTTATAGCACGAAATTAATCTGTCGGTAAAATGAGAAATTTAGCTTTAGGATCCTTTTTATTTTGAGCTTGTAAAGTTTAATGTAAACACTCGAGAGCTGTTTCACTCGTTAAATGTCAAAAACTAGATTGGCTCAGAAAATACATCGCCCAAGAAAAGACCTCTCGGAGGAAATTTTGGTTTAAATTTGTTCTTACGAAAAGGTGAAGTTTATTTATAGCGAAGATGAGGTTTAACCAATAGAAGGTTAGTAGTAGTTTGTACAATGACATCATGCAATGAAAATGGTTCTGATAGGCCATTTAGATACTGAAGGGAGGAGTGTCTTTAAGTCTAAAGTGTGACTTACGGGTCAGTTGTAGTTATAGCCCTCAAAGGGTGAAGTGTTGAAATATCTCCTAAATGTGTGACACCTTTGATTCCATAAGCTGACTTTAAAGTGTGTCTGTTGTTCAAATAATTTGAATCTCATTATTTCACACGCCGTTTCATGAATTTAAATTATGGTTCCAAGTCTCTTTCTGCAAATGAAGTAGAAGCCGATCAGAAAGAACTTGGTGAAAATAAAACCCAAAAGTCTCCGCATTTTTTTTTAATGTAATTTTGTTCACAAGTCCAAATTTTAACTTGTAGGCTTGCTGAGTTGTTTCTTCCTGGAAATTAAAATTTTTTCGTGTATTGAGCAAATATCTTTGCTGATTTTGTTCCCCGAGGAAATCTGATGAGCGAGTTCGCGCAGGACTTTTGAAAATTAAAATTTATTTGGCAAAATTTTTTCCGAAAAAAACTGCGGAACTTGCGCGGAACTTTTGAGACCAAATTTTCGTAGTTTTTGTAAGTAAAGTTGTTTTAAGGAATTTGAATTTAGTGCTATTTCTTGAGTCACATATAAAACCCATCAAACTTAATCCAAGTACAGTAGTCCCTCTATAGTCGTCGCCATGAACTATCGTCGTTCCCTATTTAACACCATTATTTAGTTAATCGTCCTCTGCCCACGGGGCATCAGTCTTTGTTGAGCGCACGTCGCGCAGTTTTACTACGCAATTTACTTTAAAATCCAAGAAAAAATTATTTAACTGGGTCAACAATTGGGCTTCGAGTTGGAAACGGAGGATGTCGAAGAGCTCTTTGAATCTCATAGTGAAGAACTCAACAGTGAAGAACTGTTGCAGCTTTAAGAGCACAGGGTATCAGAAGAGTCAAATGAAGAGAAGAGGAAGAAGAGATTGTCAAGACTTTGTCAACGGGAAATTTGAAGGATTTCTTCTGGCACTGGGAGAAGATGAAGGATGTTTTAGAAAATGACCCCAATGCGGAAAGATCCTCCAAAGACATTCGAGAAGCCAATCAAGCCTTTCGTCGCTATAAGGAAATCTTGGCAGAGAAAAAGAAGGCTACGAGACAACCAACTCTGGATTATTTCCGCAAAAGAAAATCAGATCCACCGAAGTCTCTCATCCATCAACACCCAAATCTCCCTGATCTGCCGATGGAGGATGATTCACCTACCAAGCAATAAAACTCCGTCATCAAGCCCCGTTCATAATTTGGTAAATATAGTACAGCAGGTGGTCTGGAACGAATTGTCATTATTACATGTATTTCAATGACTCGTTAATCGTCGTCTGTTTGTGGAACCAATTAATGACGATTATAGAGGGACTATTGTAATTAAAAAATTTTTTTTAACTTAAATTTTATTTTTGAACAAAAATTTGCGTGTGTGCATCCGTAAATTTATTTTGAATTAATGTTCCATGGCGAATGAATTTCTTTTCAATTTTGTGAAATAAACTTCATACGCTGCGAGATTGTGTTGTTTCTATGCTACCCTGAAATAGGTCTCTCGTAAGCTGAGGGTAAATTAACATTGAAAGTTCGAAATTAAAAGTGGGTTTCGAATAAGACGAGAAAATTGTGGGTATAAAATTGAAAGGTCATCCGAATCCGAATGATAACCAGAGTCACCCTGAACAAACGAACCCGCGCGCGCAATAAGTGCAATAAAAAAATGGGTGCATCACACTCGGCTAAAGCTCCCGCTCGCAGTCGCCAATGTACGTAAAGCGAAGATTAACATGAGCAAATAGGATAAAATATTCGTATTGCCAACAAATTGGTACGGAACATCCAGCGAGTCGTATCAGTTTCAAAAATGAACCCCAACCAACCAAGGCCCCGCTAGTCACTACATGGCGCGTGCTGGATCCGAAGTGAAGGGTTCGAAAATGGGCAACTAGAATGCGATCAGAAAAAAATGACGACGTAGTAGTGATGGCTCGCTAACCGAAATCGTACTTTATAATAGAAAATAGTAGCATCGTAACTGATGTTCTCTCATCCGTCACTTTCCGAGTGATAAATAAATTGTGATGACGAAGGTTTTAAAACAATTACATTTTACGAGAGAGAGAGAGAGAGAGAGAGAGAGAGAGAGAGAGAGAGATGCGAGGAAGGAAAAGGCATTACAAATTTCACCAATACACTCGCGATGCCAAGGTCATCTCAAAGCATAACATTTTATAGTTAAGTCAGTTTTCACACGGACTTCATTTTTAATGCTAAGATAGTTTTATTAGTTATAACATTTACGATAGTTTTAACAGAGTTGCCAACATGGATATATGGAAAACCAGGAAATCAAGGACGAAAAAAGGGTATTTTGGACAAAAGACCCGTATGATTCAAGATTCACTAACGCAAAATATCACGGAAAAACAATAAAATTCCAAAGTAAACGTAGGAAAAAATTCTTAAAACGTGAAAGCAAACAGGAACTAAGAAGCAAACCATACTGAATACTAAATTTAGTGTATTTCTTCGTTACGAGCCCTAACTCTAATAGATTATGAGAGAATTCAGTCAATTTAGTGCATCGATATTTTTAGTGATGATTCCTCAAATTAGTAACAAAGTTAATCATTTTAGTGCGTCAAATAAAACGCGGATATATCGTACGCACACACGGATTGAAGACGAGTATGTACGGTGCGAATAAACGGCTTTTTTGAAGGTTTATTTTGAATGAAATAAATATTTCAAGATATTGGAATTTATCATGAAAAAACGGGAACACGGAATTTGATAATAAAAATCGGAAAAATTTTGAGAAAACGGAATAGTTGGCGTGTACGTATACGTTTTAACGACACTAAGGCGGTGAAAGAGGACTGTGCGCTGCCTTTATATCGAGGTTTTCTTTTCCTTGTTGGGATGAAAGAAATTGGCAACTCAATGCGCCGACCAATGGCATTTTCGAGATGTTTTTAGATAAGCGAGAGAGGTTGGGGCCATAACGCTTCTCGTTGGATCAGCGAAATTAATTAAGATACGTTGGCTCGGTTCATTAGATGAATGGGTGACCCTCCTCCTCCCAATTCAAATGATGTAGCGACCCGTAGTTCGGATTCCGCATTAAGTCGTAAGTCCCTTCCGTCACACGACCCTGGCTATTAGGATGGAAACAAAATCACGATATAACAGCAGTTCTCGGATGAGTCTCAGTTTAAGGAGTACGCGTCGAACGAAGGCACGAGGGTTTCATCAGGATTGACTATAGATGGTCAATCCATCGAGTAATCGAGCTTACAACCCTCACGGTTGTTTGCCGCTCACCATCATTGTAAAAGACGAAATGGCTGCAGCAGACTCTTCCTCCGTACCTGTACGAGTCTACTGAACGCATTTAACCATCTTGAGAGCCATCCGCAGACACGATCATCACCACCTCCTCCTCCTCCTTCCCTATCTATGGCAATTTAATTGATCTACACACTCATTCATTCGGGGTATAAGCAACTCGCAGCACCATTGCCAAGTATATAAAGCATTAACATACTGATAATATATCATAGTACGTAGTTCATCCGTACTCAAATTAAGAATCCAATTCATAATCGTATTACGCGCGTTTGTCATTAGTTTTCACCGCAAATCACTCGGAGCCCACAGAAATGAAAGTGTCCTAATCATAAATGCATTCGTGTAACTTCAGACCCGCTTTACGCAAACTGGACCAAGAATAGAAAATATGTCACATCTCCATTTTGTATCTTATTTCCACGCGTCTAACGAGAATATTTTTAATTCGGTTTAATATTAGAAGAGAACAAATAACTTCACTCTCCATAACTTAATATTTATTTCCTTATAACAACCTACTAATTATAACATTTTTCATAAAAGTTTTTTTTGTGTATATATATATATATATATATACATTTCAACTGCAAAGAACACGCAGTATAAATAACGTAAAGAACGACGCTTGTATAGGAGAACATTCCGCGCAAGATGAGAGAGAACGAACAAATGAAAAAATGAGGTAACCACCCGGGAATCGAACCCGGGATCTTCCGATTGCCGGTCAGATATGATAACCATTACACCACGGGCCTCACTCGAACAAATGCCGTAATTCCTCTATTTGTTCGTTCTCTCTTCTCATCTTGCGCGGAATGTTCTCCTATACAAGCGTCGTTCTTTACGATATATATATATATATATATATGCGCCTCACCCCGCAAGGGGGTTCTAAGCTCGTGCTCTTGAGTGCTCTTTGTGCTCGTTTGTACGTGCTTGTTCCTGGAGGTTTCACGTGCGCCCTCCCGGCCCTAGCACCCAAGGATGATGGGGCTCGACCCTGCAGTCCTTGGTCTTTTTCCACTTCGACTGTCCCCTCCACCCTTTCTTTTTCCTCTGTCTTTCCTCTCACTTTTTCTTTGTTTTTCCGCTGAGATATGCCCTTTTAAATAGAGGCGAATCGGTTCTTCCCGAACTTAAAAAAAAAAAATATATGCGCCTCAATGGTGTAGTGGTTAGCGTCGCTGACTACGAATCCATCAGCCCCCGATCGAGACTAGGTGACGGCAGGCGGCGCGTAGCAAAACCCAGCTCTTCATCCTTTCACACAAAAAAAATTGGTTGGTAGATAAATGGGTACCCTGGGTAGCCTATTGGTTAAGACGCTGGGCTGCTGTTGGTGGTGGGGTGTGGTTCGAATTCCACGTTAAACTGCGATCTAAGGTGGAGTGACAAGCTTGATGTTCGTCAGTATGAACAATTCGGGCGAAAGCAAAATCAACGTTATACAGGGGTTGAACAGAAATGGAAACACTCGCTTTTTCGGTGCAGTATTTTCTGCCATCATTAATGGTGTCATACTTTACTAAATCGACGCGTGAATAAATAGCGTACTAAAATAATCTACTTCAACAGAATTATATTCATTTTTCCCTTCTCGCAGAATAAGAAAAACGTGGCACCTGCAAAATTATTAACTGCGAATGGGGTATGATAGTGAGAGCCTGTCCCGCTAGGGTGTGTCAATTTTAGTAAAGTCAACAATTCAAAAACTACTAATGCTCAAATGATGTCATATTATCTAGCAAACTTAGAAATATCTTTAGTGTTGTTTAAAAAAGCTATTTACCCACTTATATTTGACCATAAAGGTTTGAAATATGACTATAGCATCGTATATCAATGTGCTATTGATATGTGTGGTCAACTTTGGTTATTTTTGGTGTGCAGTATGGTTTCTAAGTTTCACACAGTCACAAATGCTGGAGTTTTGATTGTGAATGCGCGTGTTCTCTCTCCTTTTTGACAATTTTGATTACTCCGTAATGTAAATATTGCGTAATTCAAATTATTCGAAATGTTATGCGCGACCCAAACTTTCTGTATATTTTGATATGATAGATATATGAAATTGTCATTACTTTGAATAATTAAGTCTTGTACCTATAACAACGCAACCTCTTATCTGAACTTATAGGAAGATATTAAGAATTTCAATTAACTTAATTTTATGTAATCATAATCAGTAGGCCCATCCAAACTTCAATGACATTTCTTTTGTTCACGGGTCCACAGGATGAGTCAGAAAGAAATCAGAACCCGAAGCAAATCAAGTTGTCACCGGAGTCATTTGGTGGGGACTGAGAGGGAACTTCCCCCTGCTGAGCTGCCCACAGCCAGAGATCTGCCGAGGTATGGTTTGTTGAGGAGAGATGAGTGAGGAAGACGGGAGGAATTACCCAGTTAATGACCTGATTAACAACGGCATTGTTCCAGGGCTACTGACTCAGTGTAGAAAGGCCAACGCTCTATTCACAGGACCTGTAATCAACACTGAGGTCAGGATCAGGGCTAAAGTGAAGGCACTGTGGGATGAGGCAGTAAAGGTGTCCATTGGCAATGTAAAGCTAGAGGTCAAAGATAGGTTCATGATGAAACTGGACAAATTGGTGGATATCCTGACCTGTCACTGTGTGATCAGGAGCTGCAGTGAGCTTGGGTGCAACCCTGTCTGAGAGATTCACATTGACTGCAGCTGCAGGAGCGAGCAGAAGATACCAGCGCAGGAGCTTGCCTTCATTAAAGGTCAGAGAGAAAAGGTGGGCAGTGTGGGGGCACACCAGATGGGTCTAGTTGATCACCCTGAGACCAGGAATCATCATTGCCATCAGATCGGGAGAGGTACCTCAAAGTCTAGCTCTCCTGGAGATTGGGCCAGTCTGTCACAGTAGGTGACTCACCACGGCTCTAAGGTTCTGCAGATTGTGGATTTCCAAACATGGGCTGAAGGGCAGGAACCTGAAGAATCTGAGGATAATTGTGGAATTCATAGTGGGAGTCTACATGCCAAACTGGTTCAACATCAAGTTAAATCACAGCTGGGTGGAGGGTCCCAGGCATGTACTGTACCAGCTGGAGCTGCTCAGAAGTCAGAAGAATGAGGTGATAGGAATAGTGATGCCTACGGTGAAGAGATCAGCCTAGTATGCACACACTGAGGCTGTGCAGTGAGGTGGAGGAGAGGAGGGAGGCAGTGAAGAGGATACTGGAAATCAGAGGTGAAGGAGATGAGGACACAAGTAGGAGACTGCAGTGTCAGACCCAGGAAGACTCCTGACATCAACCCAGATGCCACCAAACTCTCGGAGCTTATTGATTGGAACTCTGGCGTGATTGAGCCTCCTCTGACCCGCTCCCTCACCACTGCTGCAATCAAGGAGTTTCTGGATAGACCAATGGAAGTTCCTGCATAGCCCTCACACACACAGTCAGTAGAGAGGTGTGTAAGGATGATAACTGAAGCAGCACAACATGTTTACTCACAAGAGAGGAGGGAGGCGTACATCAGTGGCCAGGTGGCCAGTAGGGAGCTCATGTCCAGGAACAAGAGCAAGGCTGACATGGCATCCTTGGTAAAGTTCAAGAAACCTATCTATATTTCTAAGTTTTAATATTGAAATACAATCAAAATGTCTTTAATTGTACGTAATGTATGTAAAATGTAGTTATATACAATAAAAAAAATACTCGCAAAAATTCAAAAATTGCTGATTTTTCATAAACTTCAACTTCAAATATAAGTAGCTAGGAGTGGTCAAATCTGGGTTTTAAAGCCATATTTCGATTTAGCACATAAAAATGCATCATTTGGTCACTAGTAGTCTTTGAAAATCTAAAGATTTCACTTTGCTCCCTAAAATTGACACACCCTACTGTCCCGTGTCCCGCCGTGTCGCGAGCGACGAAAGTCGCCGAAATTGCCCATGTATTTCGAGGAACAATCCCACTCGTTATGAATACATCGAAGGAAATGAAAAAAGACCAACTAAGTAAATAGTTGCGGTAAAGAAATAGTGACTGTGACAGAACCACCTTGTTGAGCTGTGGTGAAACACGAACGAACGACTGGGTGTATATATATATCTATATCGAGGGTGCCCCGTTAAGTCCGGTCTCGTAGAAAAATGTTTTAAATTAAATTCACGGAAGTAATACATTAGAATTAAAACAAATGTTCAAATTGGGGTCTTGTTTTGGGACCTTTTTTTTTTGCGGGTAGAATAACGCGCAGTGGCTAATATGGAAGCGAGTTACACTCGCGAGGAAGAACTCCGCCTTTTACAATTTAAGTCTACTTCATTTTAGGCCTCCGCCTTTTCCTCAGGAGTGTAACTCACTTCCATATTAGCCACTGCGCGTTATTCTATCCGCAAAAAAAAAAAAAGTCCCAAAACAAGACCTCAATTTGAACATTTGTTTTAATTCTAATGTATTACTTTTGTAAATTTAATTTAAAACATTTTCTTACGAGACCGGACTTATGGAACACCCTGTCTCTATAAGCGTGGCCTATTACGATAAAAGTACATTTGCTTTTCTCGAAATGATGTCTTTTACTGTAGGCAAATTAATTTTTATTATCGTTTACAAACTGTCGTTTAATTCAACCGAGGAATGCCATTTTCATTATGTGGTTACGGAGACGTAACACTCACTAGTCTCGCGCGCGCGCAGTCCCACACTGGTTTTCCGCGGTTAAAAGCCACCACACTCAACGTCATATCAATGACTCATACCGAAGATCGCGTGCGTGAATACGAGAAAAAGTGATGCGATAAGGACAAAATTTTGTTGGTAGGAAATTTATAAAAGTTTACTTATGTGACGCGGAACGAGAAAAATTATGGACACCCGGTCTCGGTGTCATCCCATTGCGGACCACACCCATTCCCATCCGTGTCCGCAAATGCAATTCACGTTCTATGCCATTCCCGCTTAAATGTCATTTTCATTCCCATCCACGGCCTTTCTCACTTCGGTCCGGGTGGTTAGGTTACGTACGATTGGTTAGAATATGGTAAGTTAAGTTACGATCGGTAACGCTAATCTTAATTTAGGTTATGACTGGTTAAAGTAAGTTAGGTTAGGAAATATTAGCCCTTCCCATTTGGCTCCGTTTCAGCGACGAAAGCATCGCGTCCCAAATCGAGACACCGTTTTGTCAAATACAAATATTTACTCGTGGTCATTTTCATTTGAGGACCGAAAATGGGAATGGGAAGTAATCGCATTTTCAACATTTGCCACGAAATGATCGCGATTAGATTCGGAATCCTTTTGGTATTACGCTTCACATATCACACTTTTCTCTTACGATGCGAGGATAACTGCTCCAGTTATCCAAAGACGGAACACTACTACTAATAAAATGAATGTTCCCACCTTTCGAGAGCGACAACTAAAGCGTTCTTACAGTTTGTATCCACTTATACTATATTTATGAAGGAAGGAACGTTTTGCGCAGGTGACAACGATTAAAGTAAATCAAACGGCGTTAAAGTAGAGGCTCGTGTAAGAGTAGCTCTCTCACAAATTAAAGCAAAGGAGACACGGCAAAAAGGATATTAATCGTATCTTGTAAGAAAATAAATAGACAATTTTTTCCACTGATTATTTATTATTTGTATTTTGTAAATGTATTCTATTAAAATGTTTCTTACCCAATGAGTTCCCTCGTTTGAGTTTAACTGAAAATATCAGTCAATTTTTTTTCATCTATGATAATAAGATGGGGGCAAGACTGAAAAAGTCGGTGGACCACTGGTCTAAATCAGTCATTGGCAACTAGATTTAAACGCGGGCCGTATCGTGGATGGGGCAAGCGGCGATGTGCCAGTCCACTGGTCACTTTTCTCATTAATAGTTACTTACGTAATTTATAAAGATGTACGTAGTTACTAATAAGAAATCGTAGCTCGGATAGGCCCTAATATGGCACAATATTCTTCAGGTGTTCGAGACATAGGCCTACTTGGACGAATGGCTTTGCGCTAAAATTTAACTTATTCACCAAAATGTGTTCGTTTATATCGTTTCGTTTTCGTCAAATGAGAGAGAGCACTTTTTACGTTGATTTACGAAAGATTAAAATTGAACTCGAACGAAGATTTATAAAATATTACACCCTAAAAGTATTTGAGCAGTCGAAAGGTACGTTTTAGAATGAAACGATACCGAGTTAACACATTTTGGAAAGCAAATTAAATTTTGGCACAAACGCTATAGCACCCCTTTGGATCGAGATGAGAGGATACGAGCGTTCTTCTGAAGTATTAAATCTGTTTCATTACACTACAGCCGGTGTAACGTTGAAAAATGAGGTACACCTCATTATTCAACGTTGAATAATGAGGTGCACCTCAATTTTCAACATTGAAAAATGAAGTGCATTGTTGAAAAATGAGACACTTCGTTGAAAATTTTGTCGAAGTAGGATACAAGTTAAAGTAGCCCCTCAGAACTTGGCCGTTCAAGGATCAGCTGGGATTCTGAACCCAATAAAAAAAAATAAAACTAGCGGAGCGACCCAGCGTTGCCTGGGTGGAAGTTGAACGATATACTGTATATACACATAGGGTGTTTATAAAGTCACTATCTATTTCAATGAAACGTAGCAAAAAGGTTAAATTCAATAACAATATAATAGAAGGCATACATTTAATGAATACTTAACCTCTTTTGGACACTGGGTCAAATTTGTACCGTTTCCAATACACGCATTCATAACTTAACCCTACAAAAACCTCGGTCGTTAAGAGGTTAAGCATATGATTCTACATGAGCACCATCAGTATCTCTACAGAGTTCGAATCTGTCAGCAGCATTGCGGAACGCATTTTGGAGCATGACGGGGGTTATTTTTGTAACTGCTGTTACGATACGAGCACGTAAATGTCCCAGCTTCATTCAGATGGCATTTTAAACATCGTCGTGTTTCAACAAGATGGGGCACCTTGTCATTACGCAAACATTGTTCGGGAGTACCTAAATGAACTATTTCCAAATCGGTGGATCGGACGTGGAGGCAACAAGCCCTGGGCGGCTCGATCTTCTGACCTAACGACCTTGGATTTCTTTGCATGGGGCTTTATCAAATCAAACGTTTATAAACGGGGTTACAGATCTGCAAGATTTACGTGCTCGTATCGTAACAGCAGCTACAAAAATAACCCCTGTCATGCTCCAAAATGTGTTCCGCAATGCTGCCGACAGATTCAAACTGTGTAGGGATACTGATGGTGCTCATTTTAAATCATATGCTTAAGTATTCATTAAATGTATGCCTTCTATTATATTGTTATTGAATTTTACCCTTTCTGCTACGTTTTCACTGAAATAGCGACTTTATAAACACCCTGTATATATATATATACAGGGTGTCTCAGGAGGAAAGGTCAATACTTCGGGAGGTGATAGTATCGGTCATTGTGAGAAAAAAAGTTCATATGAACATGTCTAATTCTGAATGGTTACAGAGATAGAGCTGTTTGAATCTGATGCGCGTGCAGCTCTTCCTCCCCCTTCCCTCCCCTATAACCTTGAACCATGTAAGCTGTAATGTAAGCATGTAACATAAGCCAATCGACAGCCGACTGCTGTGAGTGACATTGTTTGGTGTTTGAAGCAGTGTTAAGAATGCCACACACCTTCACACATGCCGAATATGCAGATATAGTGTATGTCTACGGTTGACGGTGGGATTGAGGTTGACGGTGGGATTTTCGAAAACGTATTGTAAACTGTAACAAATTTGTCATTTCTGTATCTGATACCATTCAAAATGCCAATGTTTAAACATTAAATGTTAGAAACAGTAATTGGTTTCTCTTTTTTGATTACCATTAACAATGCTTTTGTATTTGTAGATTGAAACAGCTCTATCTCCGTAACCATTCAGAATTAGACATGTTCATATGAACTTTTTTTCTCACAATGACCGATACGATACTATCACCTCCCGAAGTATTGACCTTTCCTCCTGAAACACCCTGTATATATATGCCCCATTATGTTAACTGAATGCCCGATTAGATTAATTGAATGCCCTGTTAGGTTAATTGTACGCCCTTAACGATTGGTTAGGTTAAGTCGTGGCTTTCGTTAAAACTAACGAAAATATCACGACTTAACGTAACCAATCGTCAAGGGCGTACAGTTGACCAAACCTGGAATATATATATAATCGTTCAACTTCCACCCGGGCAACGTCGGGTCGCTCCGCTAGTTTTATTTATTTTGATTGGGTTCAGAATCCCAGCTGAGCTACTTTAACTTATATCCTACTTCGACAAAATTTTCAACGGTCTAATTTTTCAACTTCATTTTTCAACGTTGAAAAATGAGGTGCACCTCATTATTCAACGTTGAATAATGAGATACACCTCATTTTTCAACGTTACACGGGCCGCACGCAGGATCACGACTCGAATCGCGCGTGATTTTACATTGACAGAATGGGAGCCCCGCACACTGCGCTGGCCCAGCGACCGCGAAGCGATTCTGGGGAATCTGGGTAATCGCGTCGTGATGGGCGCCGCAGTGCGAGGGGCTCCCATTCTGTCAATGTAAAATCACGCGCGACTAGACTCGTCAGTCACGAGTGGAAAGACGACGACCCCGCGTGCGGCGGGTCTACGACATAGTCAACATATTCAGTTGTTAATCGATGTTGTGAAATTTAATTACTTAAATTAAGTTGGAAAAAATTAATTTTTAAACGTGGAAAAGCAGTTTCCTAAATAAAATTATATTTTTGTGAACGCGGTTGAGTGAAGCCGACGAGCCGCCAATTGCCGACCAATGCACTCTACAATTCTATATTGTACGAGGTAGCCGTTAAAAAGACAAGAGTTAACCATTGTCAATATTAGCGTAGGATTAACCTTCGCGAAGAATCACGGATATAATCGGTAGGATGAGTGGAGGAAACGTCCTACGGACGAGAGAGAGATTAAAACTGAACATTTTTCCGACATTCAAATCTCGCGAAAAGAGAAGCCACGAAAACTATAGAAAGAAATGCTTTAAGTAGCGACACTGCAAAGACGTTAACCATGGTAGTGATTGAATGAGTATCGAGTTGTTTTTCGGTAAATGATGTTGCGGATATTATAGAGACACGGGGAATAAAAAGACAAATAAAAAAAAAGAGCAATATCGTAAAATAAGGCAACGCTTTAACCAGTGGTCGATGTTTAGGCCTAAATGGTCCTAGCTCTGAATTTATTAGAGACGGCAATCCAAAACGCGTAATGCTGTTAAATAAAAAGAATGGGCCTTCGTTAAGAAGGCGTGCGGTGAATCCATTAGAAGGTAATTAAAAAATCTTCTCTTCCGTAACAGAGAGACTGTTGGAGGTATCTTGCCTCGATTATCTCGGACAATGTTGAAATTATAGCAAAATGAGCGACTTCACAAAACCTCATGACCGAATTTACATCATACAAAACACCACTCATTAGTTTTGTTTTCTAGCCGTGTTGTGTCAGAACAAAATTATTGAGAAAACCGTTTTCTTTTGCGTATTCAAACTTAAGACCGTAGTTTACATATGTAGAATGTAACAAAATTCGCGCACCAAAAGGTAATTAATATACCATTTTCTGGTATGGTTGGGAAATTAACGAAGGCACCATACGGTCACCTATTATACTTTGATTATGAAAATCATCTCAGACACGTTCGTCTTTCGATAATTTCAGTCACATCTGAAAATTACCCTTTGGTGCATGAATTTTGTTACATCCTGTATATATAGGAGGGGAGACAAGCTTGACCTTCGTGAAATGAGGAATCATCGCACGGAACATTTGAAACCTTGGTTGAAAGGATATATATATGATATATATATGATATATATAATTATATATATAATTATATATAATTATATATATATATATATATATATATATATATATATATATATATTATAGTGGTTAGCATCACTGACTATGAACCCACCGACCTCAGATCTGCTTGCTGACGATGGCAAGCGGCGCTCAGCTCACCCAGCTGCTCATCCTTCCATAAAAAAACTGGTTGGTATGTAAATGGGTACCCTGGAACCTTGTGGTTAAGACGCTGGGCTGCTGATCGGGAGGTCTGAGATCGAGTCTGGACAAGAACTTCGTAATTTCTGACCACCCATGGTGGGTCGTGGTTCCGGTTCCATGTTAAACTGTAGGTCCAAAGTGGGGTAACAAGCTCGAGCTTCGTCAGAATGAACAATTTGGACAGAAGCAAAACCAAGGTTACTAAGATGTTCGAATCGTGGTGGGGGCGACTTTTTCATTATAAAAAATAGTGCGTGTTCATACACGATACTATATATTTTTACATTAGAATCGAGAGATTAATAAAGCCAGAGACGATAAACGTAAAGGCATCTGTGAACCTCCTCTTAAGGCAGCCCCTGCTGGTGGGGGGGTCCTTACCTTTCCTCCCCTCCTTCCGTCTTGACCAACTTGATAGCGAAGATGAACTGCGCTGAGCAGACCAGGAGGCAGCACAGGTCGAGTGCTAACGTCAGTGCCGCCAGTGCCAGAGTCACTTCCTGCACGGTGGTGTCCTCCCCCGCGAAAGGGCGCGAGTTGGAGTCTCTGTCACTCTTCGACCGGGTGCCATCGAGGTCCAATTCGACGAGGAAGGTGAGTGCTAATAGTGCCAACAGGAGGGATGTGAGGCACAAGAGCCCCAGGGAGGTCAATGCCCCTTTAGTAACAGCCCCCAAATTTGGACTGATGGTCCACCGGGGCAAGAGGCCTCCGGAACCCCCTTGGGACGGAGATCCTTTCTGGATCACGCGGGATAAATCCCCAGGGGGTATGGGAGAGAGGTGAGACAAATGGGAGAGGTGGGAGAGGTCCGTGATATGCGAGGACTGGTCCCGCGATTGATCCAGAGGGGTGGTCCTCGTCGTCTGGGATGAAGCTCCGGTCGTCCCAGAATTACCGGGGGACACCGACCCTCCCGAACCCCCACCCCCACCCATGGGAGGAGAGACGTTGATCAGTCTTCCCCCAGGGGCGCCATTTACTCTGACGCTGAGAGGGCCGGTGACCCCCCTGTAGGGGTCCCTTGGCCCCGGTGTCATAGGGGGAGAGGAGGAGATAATATGCTGGGGGATGCCATCCCTCTGGGGGCGCTGGGAGGGTGGAAACTTCCTGGGGCGGCGGGGCAGCGTGGCGGTCGAGAGGCGAGAAGGTTCAACGGAATCTCACCATCCCTCGATCGAACCCTGAGGGAGGAAAAGAGAGATGAGAAGACTGTCAGGTGGAGGAGCAGACTCTCCCTCGGGAGAGATGAAATGCCTGGAAGGAGGGATTGACAAATTTTAATTAAAGCATTCGATTACGTTAGTTGAAAAGGAAGATGTGACGTCCCGTTTCCAACGAGAATAAAATGGGGGTCTCACTCCATTCGAGAGAAAGTATCCCTCATCAACACACACACACACACAATGTGCGCATCCTCGCAGAAGCGAGGCATCAACCTTTTTAAATCGACATATTTATAAAACTAATTAACCAAACCTAATTTAACGTTAGTGCCATCGAATAGAGAAGGGCGTGACGAGTGTTTCGGACGCAACTGAGGGCTCGAAGTGTTTTTAGTCGTTATTAAATAGTGAGGTGCTAGCTAATCTAGCCAACCTAACCAAACCTTAACTAATTTGACCTAATTAGGACTAACACCTTTATACAGGGTGTCCCATAAGTTCGGTCTCGGGGAAAATTTATTTCAAATTAGTATTACGAAAGTAATACATTACAAGTAAAACAAACGTTCAAATTGAGGTATTGTTCTGGGACCTTTTTCTCGTTGCGGCTAAAATAACGCGCAATGGCTAATATGGAAAAGAGTGACACTCCTCAGGAAAAGGCGGAGGCCTAAAATGAATAAAACTAAAATGAAGTAGACTTAAATTATAAAAGGCGGAGGCATTTTCCTCTAGAGTGTAACTCGCTTCCATATTAGCCATTGCGTATTTATTCTACCCACAACATAAAACGAAGGTCCCAAAACGACACATCAATTTGAACATTTGTTTTAGTTCTAATGTATTACTTTCGTAAGTGTAAAATAAATTTTCCTGCGGGACTGGACTTATGGGACACCCTGTCTATATAGCAAAAACTACAACTAATGATACTAATAAGGAGAATAAACACGAACTAACTTGAAGTAGATTTAAATTATATTTTGGTTGAAAACTAGAATGTTTTCGGTTTCAATTTAGTCTTCTTCAGAAATTAAAAAAAAAGGGATCATTTTGCCGTTAAACCCCCTACAACGAGGTGGGGGGGAATTAAAAAACTTCTTGAGTACGGTAGTGTTTAAGCGAGTATAGAATCTTGACCTCGTAAATTTTGGTCACTATTACGGATAAAGGAACAAATATGGTCGATGGTTTCAAAATCGAGTCTCTCAATGTCCGATACTCGCTTACATCATGAATGATCTACAGATCTACAGAAGCAAAGGCTAACAAAGACCCTAAGATCTACTCTTATCTAAGGTTAGCCCGAGAGAAAGGAAAGAGTAGGGGGTGAAGAGAAGAGAATAATGGGTTAAATAAGGAGGAACACCTATCACTCGTGGGTTAACATTCATTCAGAAAAAGAGAAAAAAGACTCGCCATCATCATCCGCCGGCCACTGCCGACGAGTCAGAAAAATAGTCGGAGAAAATAGGAGAGGGGGGGGTGAAAGATGAAAAGAAGTAAAATAAGAACGCTTACAAACCATGCAAACACAGTCTTAACTCACTGTCATACCATGCAAACTACAGACATGCAAGTAAAGAGAGTTACAGACATGCAAAGTAAGGAGGGGATAAGAAAAAAAAAAAAGTAGGTAAAGTTAAACAAAAAGTGGGTTAGTTTACGCTACGAGCTATATCTACGTTCGTGTTTTTTTTTTGTTTTTTGCTGGCATTTATCGTCAACAGACTCATCCTCGACCACCACCCCCAGAGCTCCTGTTCCTAATTGTTTTTTTTTTATATTTTATTTTAAACAACGTTAATATTTTTAAAATGTCTGTCAAGACGGTTCTTAAACACATTAACGCTGGTAGAGTTCACGACGGGCGCGGGAAGATTATTCCATTTATCAATTACTTTAAACGTAAAGAAGTTTTTAGCGATATTAGTAATGAAACGTCTGCCACGCAACTTAAATCCGTTATTACGAGTATTACTATTATCGAAAGTGAACAATTTGTCAAAATTTACGTTATCGATGTTATTAACGATTTTGAAAACTTCAATAAGCTCCCCCCTTAATCTCCTAGTTTCGAGTGAATACAGGTCTAACTCTTTAATCCTATCTTCGTAAGGCTTGTTGCGCAATGACGGAATTAGTTTCGTGGCACGACGCTCAACCCTTTCTAACCTATCAATATCCTCACGCAAGTACGGGCACCAAAACTGAACGGCATATTCTAAATGAGGCCTGACTAGGGACTCGTAAAGGGGCAATATAATATCCTTCAATTTGAATTCGAAATTACGCGCTATGAAGCCTAACATCCTATTAGCTTTTGCGCAAGACTCCAGGCATGATGAAACATCAATTTAACTAATTAGGTACGGAATAAGAGATGCATTTATATGGCCAACACTCGGGCCAAAAGCTAATACCGAGTAACAACTGACCTAAATACACTTTATCAACACAAACACTAAATGATTACAAATTCCTTTTCACTGTCGCAAAATGAATGATTTCACGATACTCCGGTTTTAGCGAACGAAGAAGGGGAAAAAATAAGTTGCGGAACTTCGGAGGAAAAAGTGAACTTTCTTCTCCAGGAACAAAGACTGGGATCATTTAAGAGTTTCGATTTGAAGAGGTATCCCTTTTCAAATCGCCAAGAACGAGCTTTTAAAATACTAGGTAAAGTGGGCCCTACGAGCCCACTTAGCTAGATCTGCGGTGCTGGTGTCTTCCGCCTTAGTAATTGGGGGCCCGCAGGGCCCCCAATTGCTTGGGGAAGTCAATAGTTTTCGGTCAATAAACCTATAGAAAAGAACGTAGCTATGAAAATCTTAAGCTTCACATCCAAACCTATTGTATCAGGCAATGAAAATCTTAAGGCGATAGAGTAAAAATTTGAAACAAAGTTGAGCGCATTTATTTCTTTGTTCAGAATCGCTTAATAGTAAATACATGGTGTCTACAGACAGACAGGACTCCCTTTTTATACTATAGATGAGCTTTACGCGAGAAGCGTCGATGGACTGAAATATAAAAAAAACCTTCATTTATTTCTTTGAAGGATTATATATATAAATAAAGGTGGGCAGGACCGAACTCCAGGAACTCGGTCCTTTTTAAGGAAAGGACCGTGGACCGCGAAAGTCGGTCCTTTTCTCAGTGAGGACCGAAATGAGGAGCGACGGTCCATTTTTAAGCAATTCCGGACGGTCTTTTTTAGTGATTATTTGAAGTTCTAAAGAAGATGGATCGTTTCCTCCAGAAGACTCAGAAAGAGACTGAGACTGAACTGAAACTTGTTTCAACACCTGAAGGACTTGTTCATCAAGTTCAACACGCTTGGGGAAGGACGTCCTCAAGCCGAAAAGGTCAGGGCTCAGTGACAGCCATTTTGAAATGCTAGTCTTCTTGAAGGGAAACTCAAGTATTTAACTTAACTTTTTTTCATCATTTATGTATAGTATTAATTATAATTTACGTTAATAAAATTAAAGATTTCCGGTGTCTTTAATTTCATTTTAATCAAATTTTTCACTTATATTATATAAAGGACCGAGGACCGAGTCGTTCCTAGGTCCTATCTTCAGAAAGGACCGTGACCGTGACCGTCGGTCCTTTATGAGGCCCGGGTGCCCACCTTTGTATATATATATATATGAATAGAAACGACGTAAATAAGGAGCGTCTCTGCACTATTGATGTAAAAAAAGTTTTTTTTTTTTTTTTTTTTTTTTTTTTTTTTAAATAATAATTAATATAGATATTGCCAATTTAATTATAAGGTATACTTTTGCAATGATATATATTATAAAATAAATAAATAAATAATAAAATAGGCCATATGGTACCAGTATAGAATGTCCTTTTCAGCCTATTTACAGAAAAAACTGGCCTCTTTCTTGCACTGAAAGTCTTGTATCTTGAGATCCATTAAACTTGCGAGAACACTGGCTGGGAGCTGACTGCCCATTGTCCAACCTTCCCAGGACTCTCCCATCCATGCCTCGGATTTTGAATCTCCCACTTAACTATCCTTTAGACCCGCGATGACATATTCCCCCCCCCCCCCCACGAGACCATCCATATATATATACATACACATACACCCATACCCATATACATATATACCAATATATACATAAATACTTATATACACATTTATATCTATTGTATACCCCATACACATGCATACATCCAGAATTCCAGATACATACGCATGCATACTCACATATATACCTACACAAACTCATACACCTCTATTTCGCCCTTTCATTACCTCCGAGATCATTTAGCACATACAGTAATATCCATACAGCCAAAAGAAACCAATTAAGCACAGACAGAGCAGCAAAGCTAGTATTTATATCCCAAAATGCAAACTTCCAAGAAAGTGAAGTAAAACATGGTGCTACATTGGCTTCGTCAACATTCAAATCTGCAATAAGTACCAGTACCTATGATATTGAAACTATATGCTCTAATCAATCTAGTGATAATGATTCTTCAATGGAAATAGAATCAGATAATGAAAGTTAAACAGCATTAGGTTAACACAAAGGTTAAAGAAAGATGAATATATATATTTTTTTTCTATTTGGAATATACACACACACACACACACACTGGTATTCTTGCCAATCACAATTATATATATTGTTTTATACCAGTATTATGTATTTTTTATTATGTATATTATACCAGTACCTGTGATATTGAAACTAGCATATATGCTCTACCCAATCTAGTGATGATTCTTCCATGGAAATGTAGGTTAACAAAAAGGTTCAAAAAAAGGTGAATATTTTCCTTTTCTATCTGGAATATATATACTGGTACTCTTGCCAATCACAATTATGTATATTGTTTGAAACGAGGAAGAATGTTTATGTTCTAGTTAAAAATATATATACATATAAAAAATGAGGGTTTGTTTTTCCTTTCTATTATATACTTTTTGCGTGATTCAATTTTTCTAAAAGATGACTATATAGTATATATACTAGGTATAACCGTATAAGCATGGTAGTATAGTAAATTATAGGTAATACTAATATACTTATTAGATTAAAGGAAAAAAAATATGGAATAAGTTTAAAACAATAAAAAACAAAAAAAAACAAAAAAAACAGACTACCTTCGTTTTAAACAAAAAAAAAACGACAAAAAAAACAAAAAAAACGACTCACATCACTACTCTGCACACGGGGAAGAGAAATAACGAATAGATGAAAAATGAGGCGAACCGCCCGGGAATCGAACCCAGGGCCTTCCAATTGCCGGTTGGATGCGCTACCATTACACTACGGACCTCGATCAATCATAAATCGAAATTCTCCTACATAGGGCAGAAACCAATGCCTGAGAGGGCACCCTCGCAAATCGTGGTCATTGCGTGGTCATTGCATGGTCATTGCATGGTCATTGCAGTTAAATGCACATATTCACGATTTGCGAGGGTGCCCTCTCAGGGCATTGGTTTCTGCCCTATGTAGGAGAATTTCGATTTATGATTGATCGAGGTCCGTAGTGTAATGGTAGCGCATCCAACCGGCAATTGGAAGGCCCTGGGTTCGATTCCCGGGCGGTTCGCCTCATTTTTCACTTATTCGTTATTTCTCTTCCGTGTGCAGAGACGCTCCTTATTTACGTCGTTTCTATTCATTATATACTGCGTGGTCATTGCAGTTAAATGCACATATTCACGATTTGCGAGGGTGCCCTCTCAGGGCATTGGTTTCTGCCCTATGTAGGAGAATTTCGATTTATGATTGAGCGAGGTCCGTAGTGTAATGGTAGCGCATCCAACCGGCAATTGGAAGGCCCTGGGTTCGATTCCAGGGCGGTTCGCCTCATTTTTCATTTATTCGTTATTTCTCTTCCCCGTGTGCAGAGACGCTCCTTATTTACGTCGTTTCTATTCATTTATACTGCGTGGTCATTGCAGTTAAATGCATATATATATATATATATATAATATATATATATATATATATATATATATATATATATATATATATATATAATCCTTCAAAGAAATAAAGGAAGGTTTTTTATATTTTCAGTCCATCGACGCTTCTCGCGTAAAGCTCATCTATAGTATAAAAAGGGAGTCCTGTCTGTCTGTAGACACCATGTATTTACTATTAAGCGATTCTGAACAAAGAAATAAATGCGCTCAACTTTGTTTCAAATTTTTACTCTATCGCCTTAAGATTTTCATTGCCTGATACAATAGGTTTGGATGTGAAGCTTAAGATTTTCATAGCTACGTTCTTTTCTATAGGTTTATTGACCGAAAACTATTGACTTCCCCGGCAGAGAAAAATGTTTGGGGTTGGAGAGAGTAGATCTTTTACCCAGTTTCTTACATCTGTAATGGAATCGGAGAATTTTTCAATTTTTGCTGTTACACATTCTACGTGTATATATATATATATATATATATATATATATAAAGAACGACGCTTGTGTAGAAGAACGTTCCGCACAAGATGAGGCGGGAGAACGAACAAATGAAAAATGAGGTAACCACCCGGGAATCGAACCCGGGATCTTCCGATTGCCGGACTTCTGATTAATCGAGGCCCACGTAGTGGATAGCATATCTGACCGGCAATCGAAAGATCCCGGGTGATTACCTCATTTGTTCGTTTTCCCTTCTCATCTCGTGCGGAACGTTCTTCTACACAAGCGTCGTTCTTTACATTAATTATACTGTGTGTTGTTTGCAGTTAAAATGTATGTATATATGTACGGCATGCGAAGGTGCCCCCTCAGGGCATTGGTTTCTGCTCGTATGTAGGAGAATTACCACTTCTGATTAATCGAGGCCCATGGTGTAGTGGATAGCATATCTGACGCGGCAATCGGAAGATCCCGGGTTCGATTCCCGGGTGATTACCTCATTTTTCATTTGTTCGTTCTCCCTCCTCATCTTGTGCGAACGTTCTTCTACACAAGCGTCGTTCTTTACATTAATTATACTGTGTGTTGTTTGCAGTTAAAATTGTGTGTATATATATATATATATATATATTATATATATATATATATATACACAACACACACACATATATATATATATATATATATGTGTAGCAGCAAAAATTGAAAAAATGTACGTGTACACCAGGACAAGGGGGGAATACAGGAAGACTAGGAGCGGACAAAAATGCTACTAGCTCTGGCTGATGAATTTATGTTAACGCAAGAAATAACAGAAAACAAGAAAAACAACTGCCTAGATTTGGTGTTCACAAACAACAGCAACCAAATTGATAATGTAGAAATATTCCCAACTATAGTATCGGATCACATTATTGAAATAACAACCAATATAAAAGCAGCAAGAAAGGAAAGAACACGAACAGAAAGAAGCAAATTCAAAATTTTTAATTTTCACTCCAAAGCTATAAACTGGGAAGATGTTGCATCAGCATGGAAGTAATAGATTAGAAATCCATCTTCGCGGCCAAGATAACGGAAGAGATGCTAACGACTTTAGAAGAGAAGACGTTAGAAATTGTGGAAAGACATGTCCCAAAAATACAACGGGGAAAGAGAAGCAGGTTCGAGAGACAAAAGAGGGCAGTGTTCCAAAAGAGAAAAAGAGTGACTGCAAAATTAAGTTACTGTAAAGATAACATCAGAAAAATATTAAATGATAAAACTGCAGAGTATCGATTGCGTCACACAGGAACTAATTGAGAAGCATACAGAAAAAGGCGGCGGCGACGCTATATAGGCGATAAAGCTTAACTCAAAGTACTTCTATAATTTTGCAAAAATGAAGTCGAAAAACAATGAGACTATCGGACCTTTCAAAAACGAAGATAGTGCTTTATCTGATGATCTAACAGAAATATCCGAAATATTAAAAGCTCAGTACGAATCATCTTTCAGTATCCCAAAAACTGACAAACTGATATGCGATAGAAACGCGTTCTTTGAAGAACTACAAGGGGAAAGTATAACGTACTTCGACTTTACGAGAGACGATATTACACAAGCTATAGGGAAACTAAAAGCACACTCAGCGGCAGGATCGGACAAATGGAATGCCACACTGATCAAAAACTGCAAGAATGCAATCGCTGAGCCCCTATATTGGATATGGAGATGATCACTAGACACGGGAGAAATACCGGGCATCCTGAAGAGCGCGAACATAGTACCAATATATAGAGGAGGAGATCGATCCGAGGCCAAAAACTATAGGCCAGTGTCGCTTACATCTCATCTCACTAAAATATTTGAAAGAATAGTTAGACAGAAAATCTATGACTTTTTGGAAACTGAAAAAATTAAATGATAACCAACATGAGTTTCGGTCAGGCAGATCATGCCTATCACAAATAATGGAACACTACAACATTATTATTGATGCACTTGAAAGTAATGAGAACTATGATGTAATATACACAAATTTTGGCAAAGCGTTCGACAAGCGTGACCATGAAATCATAATACATAAACTGAAATATATGGGAATAACAGGAAAAGTAGGAAAAGTAGGAAAATGGATATATAAATTTCCTTAGTGAGCGGCGGCAAGTCGTTACAGTACAAGGAGCATCTTCATCAGAAGTCCTCAGCTCAGTACCAAAAGGAACAGCATTAGCTCCACTACTATTCATAATCATGCTGACATAGATGAGGACGTTACCAGAGACAGCACAGTAACATCCTTTGCCGATGACACAAAGATCAGTAGAAAAGTAAGAAACCCAGAAGATATAGGATCTCTACAAACCGTCATGAACAGAATCTACAAGTGGACGGAAGACAACAATATGAAGTTTAACACCGAGAAATTTCAGCTGTTACGGTACGGAAAAAGAGAGGACCTAAAATCCATTGAATATTATATCCCAAATAGACAGGAAAATCAGAGAAATTCTAAAACAAAAGACTTAGGGGTTGTAATGACTGATGATGCGAAATTTGAAACACAAAATAAGATAACAGTAAACAGAGCAGAGAGAGTAACTGGGCAGATACTGAGAACCTTTAAACGAAGGGATAGGAATATAACGATTCCTCTACTGAAAACACTGATCATACCCAAATTGGAATACTGCTCGGTCCAACATGCCCATATAAAAAAGAAGACAGACAACTAGAAGGGATTCAGAGAAGCTTCACAGCCAAGATCAAGGGGTGCAAAGAACTAAATTACTGGGAAAGGTTACGCGAATTAAACCTATATTCACTGGAAAAAAGAGAGAGAGAGAGAGAGATACACCATTATTTACACTTGGAAAATAATGGAGAAACTAGTCCCTAATCTTACTCTGAACCCTGTAACTCCCCAAACAACAGTGGAAAGTAGAAAATGAAGACTGTGTCGTGTTCCCAAATTAAAGGCTAGACAGGGAACATCCTCAACCCTGAAGTAAAATAGTTAGTTGTGAGACTGTTTAACCAGCTGCCCAAGGAGCTAAGGAACACGAGTGGTGTTGCGGTGGTCATCTTCATAAGAAGATTGGACGCCTGGCTCAGAACAATCCCAGATGAGCCGGGTGTACCTGGTTATGCGAGGTGGAGGAGTACAAGAAACCAACTCGCTACTTCACAAAGACCAACTCGAGAAGGGCGACAAGCTTGACCTTCGTGAAATGAGTAATCATGCGAGGAACCGCGCAGTATATGACCGCGCAGTATATTAACGTATAGAAACGACGTAAGGAGTGTTCTGCACACGAGGAAGAGAAATAACAAACAAATGAAAAATAAGGCACCCGCCCGGGAATCGAACCCAGGATCTTCCGATTGCCGGTCAGACGTGCTAACCACTACACTACGGAGCCACGATAGTCAGAAGTTGTAATTCTCCTACATAGGGCAGAAACCAATGCCTATATATATTATATATATTATATATATATAAGGGGTTCCAAAAAACCTTAGTCCCCCCATTTGCAGCTTACATGTTTACTTATATCGAAATAGTTTTTAGTGATTATAAAAATATATAAAATTCTTTATTTATTGCAGGTATTAAAATTACTGTAGCTGATAAAGTGATAATATAATGGCTTCTCAATTAATTGGTGATTCGGAGAGGCATCGTGTGATAGATCGCGTACGAGCAATAACATTTCGGGAAGCTCGTGATGCTGGAGCCACCTTTATAACACGTTCATGGGTGCCAAAAAGTTGCGAAGAAGTGAGGACTTCGTCAAAAGAAATTGGAATAAAACTTTGGATGAATGTGAAATGGACACAACCAAATCTGGGCGCCCAAATTTGCCACTCTCTCAGGAAACAAATACATCATTGAAAGCGGTACGCGTAAGCGGAAAAAACAGCTGTGCTAAACTTTCTAGAGAGATCGTTAGTGGTGAGATCATTCGACTGTACCGTCATAGGCAAGGTTTAAAGCCTTGGCATGAACTTCCAAAGCCAAGAAAAACTCAACTTAACATCGATGACAGAATGTGGTTTGCCCATTATCTTGAAGATTGGGATGTGGATGACTTCATGCATTTAGCTGTCTCCGATGAATTTTTTGTTTACGTAACACGTCGGCCTATACCAAAATGATCGAGAGTGGGCCACACCACCAGATGAAATCGATGACAATGAACATTATCGCGAATTATTAAAAAGTCCAGACTGTGGGTGTTGTTGTTTTGTTCACTGCAAGAAGCTCATGTGGGTGCTGAAGCCAAATGGTCAGAGTTGGGATGGACAGTATTTTCGTGATATATTCTATCCCAGCATGTCATTCCTTTTCTAAGAAACCCAAACAATGTTATGGATGTCCATCAGGTCACACTTCTGCACGATAAGGCCCCCTGCTTTAAGGCATTAGCCACTCAACAGTTGTTGCGGAACCATGGGATCGATTTCTTTGGAAATGAAGAATGGCCAGGAAATTATCCTGACCTGAACGTCTGTGAACACATTGGATCAGTTATAAAGACAAGGTTGAATGTCTCTTGTTTCAAGAACCTGCAGCAAATCGATTTCGAAGGATACAATGACGCAACACATTGAAACTGTTTTAGCAAATTTGCGTAACGATCAAGATCTATTCACGTCACTTTTGGCAAGCTACTTAAAGCGAATTCAGGCTGTCTTGGAAGCCAATGGCGGAACACCAAGTTTTAATTGTTTCTCATTAAATGCAGGATTAAATTCTCTTTTGTAAAGGTATGTTAGTTTTACTGTACCTCTAATGGTTTAGGCCATGGGCGGGGCGCTAAGGTTTATTGGAGCCCCGTATATATTATATATATATATATATATATATATATATATACCCCCGCAAGGGGGTTCTAAGCTCGTGCTCTTGAGTGCTCTTTGTGCTCGTTTGTACGTGCTTGTTCCTGGAGGTTTCACGTGCGCCCTCCCGGCCCTAGCACCAAGGATGATGGGGCTCGACCCTGCAGTCCTTGTCATCCTTGGTCTTTTTCCATTCGACTGTCCCCTCCACCCTTTCTTTTTCCTCTGTCTTTCCTCACTTTTTCTTTGTTTTTCCGCTGAGATATGCCCTTTAAATAGAGGCGAATCGGTTCTTCCTGAACTAAAAAAAAAAAAAATATATATATATATATATATATATGGCTTCTGATTCCTTCCAGTCCCAACCAGCACCAAAGCGGTGCAAGTTGTTAAATTTTATCGCTGCTCCAGCTCCCTCTACAGCTTCTCAGAACCCTGTCAGCGAGGTGGACAGCTACCTTGACCAGCCCTGCATTGATGAGGACTGCAATCCCCTGACATGGTGGAGGGACAATGCACATCTGTATCCTGACGTATCTGTTCTTGCTGCCAAGCATCTTTGCATCCCTGCCTCCAGTGCACTGGTGGAGCGCTTATTCAGTATAGTAATGATCATTACAATGATAATGAAGGGCTTGTAATGATAATGAAACAAAAATGCTGTAATGGTAATGATAAACAGGTCTTGTAATGGCCCCATGTCTGACACACACACTAAAGTGTTCCTTATTTTCTAAAGTTGGAAATTGTATGCCCCTACCGGCCTACCCTCTAAAATCATTCCTTTTGATGAGAAAATAATGTACTGTATGCGAAATATTTTATAAATCGAATAAAATTTAGAGGTCGCTTAATAACCTTTAAGTTTTATCCCAGTGGCGGATTAGACGGGGTTTGATGGGGCTACAGCCCCAGGCCCACCAAGAAACAGAAACTGTAATAAAGTTAATCGTAATTTGATACAGAATATGCGCTTTCTTTGTTGAATATACTGGCCTATGTTTTCATACTCAGGATCAGAATCCTATACGTAACGTAATGAACAAACGTAACGATAGGCCCATTTGGACCAATCAGCCCCAGGCCTATCAGGCCATTAATCCACCACTGGTCTTACCCACCACCCCACCCGTAATATATATAGAGAAGACTAAACTAAAGGAAGAAAATAAAAAAATTCTAAAACATGTAAACTGACGAGATATGGAAAATTGAACGACAAAGAAATCGGCTACAGCTGGGACAATGCCATATGATGTAAACAGTAACTACAGTTTCAGTGCTCTTCAGCGACCTCTAAATACACTGGTCAACACAGATTTTTCATCAGAGTAAAATTTGTGGTGGCTGGATAGCATTTTTCACGCTGATTCCAAAACTGCATTCAGATTTTTTCTAGCACGTATAGTTTTCAAGATGAAGGCATATATATAACTACACAGATTTAACCATTTTAAATAGGCAAAATACTAATATTTCAACATTTGATTGTGTTTATTTTATTGTGTTTTTTTAGTTTATTCATCTTATTTATTTCAATTATCTTAATTATACATCTTATTTATTTCAGGTGTGAGCTTTTACGTCTAGCAGCATTGTGATTCAGGCAACAACGCCGTGCTTTGTGTGTCAAAAGATCAGTCCAGTCCAAGAACTTGTTGTGTCAAGTTGGTGTACATTTTTTTTTAATTTATAGTTTGCTCAGGTCAGTCAACATGCCTCGACAATGTAAGAATGACCCCGACAAGTTCTGTTTCGTATGCGGCCAGGTGACAACTAAAACACAGTGACGAAGTATTACAACCGACATTAAGAAAATATACAAGCTATACTTTGGTTGCCATCTAGGTGACACAGATAAACCATGGGCGCCACATCAAATCTGTTCTGGCTGTTCAAATGGATTACGTGATTGGCTTAACAAAAAGAAAGCTTCAATGCCATTTGCCATACCCATGATATGGAGGGAGCCGAGAAATCATCATGAAGACTGTTATTTTTGTAGTGTGAACTTAATGGGGTTTTCTGCCAAGAACAAACACCAGATTGTATATCCAAACTTGGATTCAGCACGTAGACCAGTAAAACATGATAAAACATTGCCCATTCCAATTCCCCCAAGTGATAGGCTAGATTCTATCATAGATGACATGGAAAGTGATGAAGGTGCAACTGGCGTTTCCGGACCATCTACAGAACCAGAGTACACTTTTGAAGGTAGACATTTAGAGCCTAAAAAGTTAACCCAAGGACAGTTGAATGATCTTGTTAGAGACTTATCGCTGTCTAAAGAGAAATCAGAGCTTCTCGCTCAAGACTAAAGGAGAACAATTTACTTGAGAACAATGTTCGTATTAGTTACTACCGAAAGCGGAATTTTGAATTAACAGCATTTTTTCAGTAGACGGTCCTCTCTGTTATTGCCATGACATCAATGGACTATTTACAGCCATATCTCAGACGTATGTGGCATCTGAGTGGCGCCTCTCTATTGATTCGTCGCAGAGAAGCCTGAAAGCAGTTCTTTTGCATAATGGTAATATAATGCCATCCATCCCCATTGCCCATTCCGTCCATCTAAAAGAGACATATGACAATATGGATATACTACTTAAGGCAATCAAATACGACAGTCATCAATAGAATGTTTGTGGAGATCTAAAAGTTATAGGAATGCTTATGGGTATGCAGTCAGGATTCACAATGGATATGTGAAAACTTTCTTGGAAGCAACAAGTCACCTGCGTATAAGGATGGAGTCAAGAACCTCCTTGATGCCTTCAAAGAATGGAGTGTCGAATGTCATTAAATATTCACTTCCTGCATTCCCACTTAGATTTCTTTCCTGAAAACCTTGGTGCAGTGAGTGACGAGCAAGGAGAGCGCTTCCATCAAGATATTCAGATGATGGAGAAGCGCTACCAAGGATATTGGAATGAAAGCATGATGGCGGACCATTGTTGGATGCTGTATCGTGACAATCCAGGCCAAATTTACAAAAGGAAATCACACTCACAGCGCTTTTAATAAAATAATGTATATATTCTTTATTTATAAGTACATTGAATAAAGTATATGATGTATTTGTTGTTTAGCATTCCTAAGTGTGATCTATACGTCCATAAATTTTCTTATAGCAATATCAAAAACTTAACAATATCAAAACCAGTGTATCTATATAACTCTACGTGCTAGAAAAGAAATAAAACCAGATTCGGAATCAGCGCGAAAAATGCATTAAGAAAAGTGTGATCATGTTTGTGATGAGAAAAAAAAGTTTCATTTTGTTGGCCAGTGTAATTATAGAGTGAAACACTAGAGGAGTCGGAGTCGTATATTTAAAATGTGAGGAGTCGGAGTCGGATTTTTAGATTTTTTACAATGTGTGGAGTCGGAGTCGGAGTCGAATTTTTACAATGTGTGGAGTCGGAGTCGGAGTCGGAGTCGGAAAATTTTGGACCGACTCCACAACCCTGATATATACAGGGCGTCCCAAAAAAATGTATACACACTATAACAGCTGATAGCTCAATTGATGTTTCTTTCTTTCCAAGTTAAACCCATTAGAATTAATAATGGCAGTCAGACTAAGCTTTGAACAAAGGAAATTCATTCTAAAATGCTACTGGAAGTGTGAAAACGCAGTTGAAGTGCAAAGACAGTTTAGGAGGGAGTTTCAAACAGATCCACCAACGCGACTTACCATCACTCGAATTAGAGATAAGTTTGAAGCCGATGGAACTGTTCAGAATGTCCACAAGAAGCGTTCCGGAAGACCACGGACATCGACAAGCCCCACAAAGCAAGAAAGAGTACTGGAAACGTATCACCAAAGTCCAAGAAATCTGTGCGGCAAGCGAGTCGTGAGGTAGGAATTTCAGAATCGTCTGTCCAACGCATTTTGAAGCGCTGTCAATGGAAAAGTTACATTCCAAGATTAGTCCATGCTATTAATGAAGATGATCCGGACCGAAGAGTGGAGTATTGCGGGTGGTACTTGGCACGATGTGGATGTGGATTGGACGAAGGGGTTTCGTAGAATACCCTCCGCGTTCACCAGACCTCACACCACTAGACTTTTTTTTATGGGGATACTTAAAAGACAAAGTCTACGCTATAAAACCTGCAACAGTCGCTGAATTGAGAGCAGCCATTGAACGAGAATGCACACAAATACCAAACGAAATGTTTCGTGATGTTTGCGATTCCATTGCTTCGCGTTATCAGCAGTGCCTGGACCAGAACGGACGTCAGTTTGAAAACAGGCGTTGACAAAACAATTAAATAATGTCTGTAGATTCTATTACATTTTGAAAATGAAATGTATTTTAATAAACACTGCCTTTATAAGTATTTAAAGTGTGTATACATTTTTTTGGGACGCCCTGTATATATATATATATATAATAATATATATATATATAATATATATATATATATGACTTTAATTTTTAAAGGAAAAATAAAATTTAGTCTATTCCCTACTTTTAAAAACGGGCATTTTTATTTGAAGTTTTCATTCAATTATTTAATAATATGATCACCTGAAGATCAGGGCCCCCATGTATTCTTGTTTTTTGCTTTACAGTACCAAATATAATAATAAATTAAATTAAATGCCGGTTAGGTCAACTGTACGGCCTTGACGATTGGTTAAGTCGTGATATTTTCGTTAGTTAGCCTTATAAGGCTAACTAAAAAAGGCTGGGGCCCCGATCTTCGGGTGATCCAAATGTTCTACGACAAAAGACGAAAAACTGACCGCGAAAATTAATAAAGTGCATAATTAAAGTAATCCTCATATACAGTACAGTAGTGCTCATACGTACTCGTACAGAGAAATAAATATTTCAGTTATACAGGGTGGGGCACGGGAACCAAGTGTTTTTGGAATAATCAGGAAAATGATATTTATTTTTGTAAAGAAAATATATTGGTAGAACAACATTCGTAAGAACATAGCATTTCATGTCATAATAATCATGTACCGAAAATTATATCTGGCATATGATGTCCTTGGCCGTCGACGCATTGTTGAAGGCGTTTACGAAAATTGGCCTCCACTCTTCCCAGCAGGTCTCTGTTGATTTGGATGATTTGTTGACGGATCGCTTCCTTCAATGCATCTAATGTACGGGCTTGTCCTCGTAGACACGTGACTTGAGGTACCCCCATAGAAAGAAGTCACATGTGGACAAGTCAGGGGACCGAGGGGGCCATGCAATGTCACCAAATCTCGAAATGAGATGGTTGGAAACAGGGGCAAGAACAGCCATTGACGCTCTGGCGGTGTGTGGCGTGGCCCCATCTTGCTGAAACCACAAATGTCGACGAGCAATACGCCTTCTTCGTAACTCAGGGATGAAAAAGGTGTTCACCATCTCAATGTAACGCCCAGATGTTATGGTAACGGTAACCCCATTTTGTTCGAAGAAATAGGGACCGATGACGCCAAACTTTCCCACCGCGCACAAACTGTAACCTTAGGGCTATGCAGCGGTTTTTCATGGAGTTGTCGCGGATTTTCAGCAGCCCACCAATACGACAGTTTTTGATTGTTGACGGCCCATTAAGGTGGAAATGGGCTTCATCACTCATTACCACCATCATGTTTCATTCTGCTCATAAAGTGCAAGCATTTCCTGTGCAAAATTCAGTCGTTGGGGGCAATCGTTTACATTCAATTCCTGCACCATCGCTACTTGTATGGGTGAAAATGTAATTCTTCATGCAAAATCCGTCTAACAGTACGATTGCTGATTCCGAGTGCAGCTGAATGTCTCCGAGCAGAGCGGCCTGGGCTTTGCAACATCGCTTGTCTGACCCTTTCAACGTTCTCTGGAGTACGCACAGTGCGTTGCGGCCCCTTCGGTTTTGTTTTCATTATTGAGCCTCCTGTTCGAAGATTGTTAACCCAACGTAAGATTGTGTCACGAGCGGGAACAGAGTCATTTCGATGAATGTTGAATCTGCGGCGAAACGCACGCTGAACTGCTGTCACTGACTCGCCACTCCTAACAAAATGATCATACGCGAACATGCGGTGTTCTAACGTCCACTGCTCCATGATGGCACCTGAAAGATAAAGGTGAGTGTTAGTTAAAGTTAAATGCTATGAACCCAGGAATGGAATGCTACCTACCGCACGCCCCTCCCATTCCTAATGGCCGATTACTAGCTATTCAAAAAACACTTGATTCCCGTGCCCCACCCGTTATATGTTCGTCCCCATCTTTCGTTTGTACCACGCATACGATAGTTAGGAAAAGTTTATCGTTTGTTTCGAAAAAATAAACAAATAAAAAAATTAGTTTAACTCCAACATATAATTTAAAACATCGAACGATTTGAGGAAAATAGAAAAAGTTAAAATGCAAAAGTTTTCCTACTTTTACTTACAAATTATTTAACACTTTGCGTGTCCACCTTAGGCTTCAAGAATTTAACATTTTTATCAGTAATTGGCCGTTTACCGATTAGAGACTGTTGGCAATTGTGAATTCTAGAATTTTCTCCGTGAATCTTCGTGGAAGACGGATGACTGAATGCGGTGTCCACAATGCCTCGTCACCCCAGTAATATAGCAAATGATTTTTGTTTTTCTTTCAGACCCATTTGAAATGAGTGATATAGCGGCAACTATACGATTGAACAACGCGTATTGGCTAGTACCCGGGTTCGTGAGGACCACGTAATGGTAAAGCCATTGAAAATATTCGCGCAGACTTCCAAGACCGAATCAATCGCGTAACTCCTCCAAAAAGAACTCCGTTGAGATGGGAAAAGAAACGGTCTACAACGGGAACTGAAAAAGATAAACCAAGAACTGACGGGCCATCTAACGGTATCAGTGATAAATGGGTCTGGAAGAAAAACGAAAATCAATTCGTATTTTGCTGGGATAAGACATTGTGGACACCCCGTACGAGCTATTAGTAAGCGATAGGTCGTCGTGATAAAGAGATGTCCGCGGATCTTAAGAGATCCGCTATCGCCGCACGCGAGTCTGGAAACGGTTACAGGAGGACAGGAGAAGAACTTACAATTCCAATTACGAAGGTTGATGCAGTTATAATATAAAGAAATGGAAAGGCTTTCGAACGATCAAAACTCTAGAAAGGCGTGGTCGACCTCGCGAGATTTTAGGACGTACAGCTAGACGGACTAAAAGAATGGCTGCCGCGAATCCACGAGTGACTGCGGGTGATATTTGCCAAACATTAATACTAAGATCGGTGTCCATCCCCGTGCCGTACGTCATACATTGAGAGGAATGGTTTGCGTGGAAAAGTTACGCGAAAAATCCTCCGCACGAAAAGCGCGCAATGAAGCTCGTTTAGAGTACAAAAAGGATCACCAAAATGATGGATTTGAATTCTGGAAGAAAGTTCTCCGGACGGACGAGACAAAAAAATTTAATTATTCGGGAACAACGAGCAATAGTAGTAGTAGTAGTTTGCTTCTTCGGGGATGATTTATTACTTCTGGTCTGAGAAAGCCGCGAAAATATCACGAAATTTTGGAAAATGTATTTCCTTTAGTTCGGGAATTGCGAGTGGGTCGCAACTGGGTACTGCGACAAAATAATGATCGAAAACGTAAAAGTATGAGCACCATGAAATGGCTTTAACAAAAGAATTTCAAGCTTCTCGAGTAACACAGTCAAAGCTCAAATCTCGATTTAATCGAGAATTTATGGTTTTATTTCAAAAAAGTGTTCGCGAGAGAAACCCTTCGAATTTGAATGAAGTGCAACAATTTTCTTCGGAAGAATGGCTTAAAATTTCTACCGAGAGATGTCGAAACCTCGTAGAAAAATACCCCAAACGAATCACTAAAGTCATTCGATCAAAGGGGTGGACACACAAAGTATTAAATAATTTTATAAGTAAATGTACGAAAACTTTTGCATTAACTTTTTTTATTTCCTTCAATTTCTTTGATGTTTTACATTCTATGTTGGAGTTAAACTAATTTTTTTTACTTGTTAACATTTTTCAAACGAACAGTAAACTGTTCAGAAGTATCCAATGCATCGTACAAAAAATGAGGACAAATATTTATGAGCGCCACATATATATATATATTCACAGTCAAAAGCCAAAATGAGTGAATACGGTTAATAACTGATTTTGTCTTTTGACCATAATTATTAGGCCGGGTCGAAAATGGGAATTTTTTTTTATTTCTTAAAAAGTACACTATGTGAGAAGTTTCATTTTATCATCTTAAAATATTAAAAAAATCAAGCATGTGCTACCCTACTACCCCTATCACATGCCCCTCCCTTTTTTACCTTCATATTTGCATATGTTTAATGTTGTTATATGTTACACGATAAGTTGTTTGTTTAATGCTTGATATTTTTATGTTTCAGATAAATAGAAATAATTTGCATTTGCTTTAATTATAATTTGAATTATCATAAATTATAAATTACTATATTGATTTTACTTCTGAATATAAACTATGACTACTAGAAGCAAGGCCTCAAATGCAGCCTTTGGATATCCTACGGAATTCCCAGCAGCCATGACTCCTTCAAAAGCAGATGTTGTGAGACACTACCTTTTTGTGCGTCGTTGTGAAGAAGCTAAATCAACAGGATCAACAACTGCTAATGATTGTTACAGGGTTGTTGTAAAAGATATTGAAGACATTTGGATGAAATTTTCTTTTCCTACGATTAACACCAAAGGTATCTATCTTAAGTCAGTCGACTAATAGAAGAAGCCTCAAAATTGAACAAGGTGCCGTTACATCGAAGAAATTAAAGTTTTGCCTTAAAAGTAGCTCAGTATGATGAAATGTTTGGTATATCTTCTTGTGAATGCTATGATAAGGGAACTGATAGGAAATTTTGCGGGTGTAACGATAAAATACCAATGGCAGAATGTTTTTGACCCACAAAAGACTCCCAAAGAAAAAAATCAGTTAGAACCAATTGATCGCATAGCTAGTTCGAGAAAGAGATCTTTAGCAAGAGCCCAAGAAGCACAAAACCGTCAACTAAAAGCACAAGAAGAAATGACTGAAGCCACCAATGTTTTACCATCGGAATTTATAGAAAATACCGAAGACGACATGGATGTAGATAATGAGGCCAATTTAGAATTGACTGAGAATATTCAGAACAGGCACTCCTATAAAAACTTAGCATTAACAGATGATCGTTATCGTGTAAGTTGTAGAGCTGCAGCTGCAATAGTCAATGCAGCTTTAAAAGATATGGGGATCCTTAACCACACCAACATGCTTGACAGAAAGAAATCGCATCGGTGAAACAAATACTTTTAGGTCTAAATCCGAAAATCTGAAGATGGAGTGCCTTGGATTTGACGGAAGGAAAGATAACACTAACTAAAAGTGGAAAGATAAAAGAAGAACACTATGTTATTGTGAAAGAACCTGGAAGCATCTATGTAGACCATGTCACACCAGATAATGGAACTGCTCGCTGCATAGCAGAAGAGTTGATAACTATTATTACAGACTCGAACAGCACAGAGGTAGTCAAATATTCGGATCTTTTCCGTTTGGGGGCTAGCAGCGAATTTTAATGAAAATCGGTATACTAATGTAGTTTTGGTCACTGATTTTAAAAATAAAACATGTTAGAGCACTTTAAATAATTAATTTCTCAAAAAAAAAGAAAAAGTTATTTTTGAAATCTGACCAAAACTACATTAGTATACCGATTTTCATTAAAATTCGCTGCTCGCCCCCAAAACGGAAAAGACTCAAATATTCTCGCGTAAAGGGAAACATTTAAGAAATCCCAGTAAATGTTGTGAAGGAGCTAAGCAGTGATCAAAGATATCTCTATGATATGTGTGGCAGTGCAAACTGGAGACACTTCTCAAGGTCTGTCCACTCGATCCCCAGGTACCTTTCACCATGCTCGCTGGCTAACTCTAGCCAACAGGGTCCTTCGATTATATATCTCAACGCCAAATCTCAATAAAAACCTTCAAGATATAGTCAAGATTATTATGCAGTTCTATGCTCCAGGGTGGTTTGGATAAAATCTCATCCTAATACAACTGATGGTGTATATGGGTCATTCCATGTCAGTTCAACGGCGAAAAAAACGTGACCATCACCGATTTTTTGAAAATTGGCACACTTATAGATCTCGGTGAAAGAAACAGAATGGCACTCGTTTCAACACTCTAGGAGTCTAGGTCATATGGTTTCGGAGATATGACTATTCGAATTTTGTAAAAAAGGTCAATTTCCAAGGTCATACCATATTTCAACATGAAATATCTCGGCTCCTATTACACTTACAGAGACCATTTAAAAATTATTTTAAAGCTTTTAAGCAGATCTACAACTTTGTTTCTGTTCATATTTTACCTCAGTGGTAAAAAAAAAAGTTGATCTTATTTTTTCCTTTGACCTTGTGTAGGTCATTTGATGTCACAACCGATTTTTTTCTCCTTTCAACTAATTTTGGGTACACATGTCTACCTTAACCTAAAATAAGATTTTTAGTGTTGATTAAGTTAGTATAGACGCTACAGCCATTTCAGTGGACCATTCCCACCTCCATTTTGACCAAGTACCTTTTTCCACCAAACTTTGGAGCACCCTATCTTTGGAACTGTTTGAGCTAGAGCAGTGGTCGGCGAACTTTTTTGGGTATTACCCCAAAATATATTTGAGGACGTAATCAGGACGTAAATTCGTAATATTCTAAAATTTAGAATAACGCCACATTTATGTAACAAAATAAAATAAAAGTATACGAAAAAAATATCAGCACAAAGTCTCTCTCATACCGCACGCATTACCCCCAAAAGTTTTAAATTTACCCCATTTGGGTAATTTACCCCTGTTCCCCGACCACTGAGCTAGTGTTGAGAAAAATACCATTAGATTTTTCTTATCGATATATATAATGTCTGCTAATTTTAAAAAAATCGGTAATTATCTAACCTAACCTAACCTAACCTAACCTAACCTAACCTAACCTAACCTAACCTAACCTAACCTAACCCAGATATTTGGTCGAATAAGTATCCGGCCCTATTATAATTTTTTTTTTTTATATTTCAGAGAATTATATAATATAGGTAATTTAAATTACATAATTAATTAATTTATATGGACATTCAAAAGTGTGAAGAACTTCGAACCTGCTATCCTGTTTAAAGGTAAAGCTATGTACGTATATAAGTACCACCCTATAGAATAAGTTCAGTTTTAAGAGTTAGAGGAGTTTTAATAGAATTACTTAACTGTGTGTATTTATTCATTGTGTACAACAGTATGTACCCATGTGAAAATAAGCTTATTTAAACCTTGGAGCAAGGGCTTTTTTGGCATCTGTATTATTCCAATCTGTAAATCAAACTGCACATTTTTTCTTGTTGTAGACCTCTGAAACAAGATCAGTAGGTCCCAAATTTTATTTGTGCCATCTAAACAAAAATAGCTTTTAACAGGGTTGAATACAATGAATAATTATAATTGTATTTTTAATTAATTGATCCTAATTTCCATTAATTGTAATTGATTCAAAATAAAATAAAAATAAAGGTAACTAATTGATTTTTGAGCTATAATTGATGTAATTGATCAATTGTTAAAAATGATACCCCTAGATCTGGCAGTCATACATCATCCAATGAAAATAAACCTTTGATAGTTTATTTAGTTATACTTAGATATAGATACAGTATATATTTAGATATATAGAATAGATAGTTATATTTGTGTAATTGTAATTGAGTCAGACAAAATTAATTGTAATTGCAATTGATCTTGAAATTGTGAAGTACAATACTAACTGTAATTAATTTGAAGAAAAATAAAAAAAATTGTAATTGTTTCCATTTTGTGTAATTGAACCCAACCCTGGCTTTTAAGCTACATATGATTTTTTTTCTTTTTTAGATAAACATGGATTTCAGCAGTTTGAATATGGGCAGGTTCTGTTGTGACCCATTTAAAAAACAAAGGAAAAGTGAAAAAAGGCATTCGTGCATTGACTAAAAATTTGATTGATCAAAATCCTGAATTGAACTAACAAATAATCATAAAGCATGTACAACCTGTCGAAATATACTAGCAAATCGTCCATCCCCAATGCTTGAATGTGAACCACTTGAAAAATCACCATCCACCTCATCAAATGCCCCATCTGAGCTAGAAACCGTTGGAGATGTAGTTGAAATGCAGTATGAGCTTAGTAAATTCAATGCTTCATTGGCCACACTTGACGAGACCTCAATAAAACCATGTAAACTCTCTGACAGCGCTGGTTACGCAAAGAGAAAGTTGAGAAAAGTAGGAGTTGTGAAAAGAAAGCTTGAACTTGCAACTAAACAACCAATTTCATGCAGTGACTCAGATAATACAGAACTGGAGATTCTTCAACAACTAAAAGAGAAATTTAATTAAGTGACAAGTCGAAGTGAAAAACTGACAATTCTTACTATCCTACCAAAAAGATGGACACAAGTAAAGATCGGAGAAGAATTTAAGTGCTCGGATTACATGGCTAGGCAAGCAAAGAGTTGGTGGGGAAGAAGGGAGTGCTTTCAACTCCTAATCGTTTGGGGAAACGCCTGAATAGTGAAACTGCTGCCAAAGTAATTGACTTCTATCATTCGCCAGATGTGAGTAGACAAATGCCAGGGTTGAAAGACTGTTTCTGTAAAAGGAGCTGATGGTAGGCGGGAAAGAAAACAAAAATCGCTAATCTTATGCAACCTAAAAGAAGCATTTGAGCTTTTTAAAACAAACCATCCAATTAAAATAGGATTTTCAAAATTTGCAGTTTCGGCCAAAAGAATGTGTGTTGCCAGGTGCCAGTGGAACACATTCTGTCTGCATTTGCACTAAGCAATGCAACAATAATGGCTTCCTTAAAATATATTGTAAATACATAATAACTGCCTTTTTTAAATATAAAGTTATGTTGATGCCTCTTTTTTCATGGTTTCACCCAGCTAGACAAGAATCGGTTCTTATAACTCAATTGGTAAAAATAAAGGAATAGGTTATTTTAATATAAATATTAAAAGGAAAATTGTCTTAAAAATAGCAGACATTATAGATCTCAGTGGACAAATCTAATGGTACTTTTCTCAACACTCTAGCTCAAACAGTTCCAAAGAAACGGCGCTCCAAAGTTTGGTGGAAAAAGGTACTTGGTCAAAATGGAGGTAGGTATGGTCCACTGAAATGGCTGTAGCGTCTATACTAACTTAATCAACACTAAAAATCTTGTTCTAGGTTAAGGTAGACATGTGTACCCAAAATTAGTTGAAAGGAGAAAAAAATCGGTTGTGACATCAAATGACCTACACAAGGTCAAAGGACAAAAATAAGATCAACTTTTTTTTTACCACTGAGGTAAAATATGAATAGAAACAAAGTTGTAGATCTGCTTAAAAGCTTTAAAATAGTGTTTAAATGGTCTCTGTAAGTGCAATAGGAGCTGAGATATTTCATGTTGAAATATGGTATGACCTTGGAAATTGACCTTTCTTTACAAAATTCGATTGGCCATATCTCCGGAACCATATGACCTAGACTCCTAGAGTGTTAAAACAAGTGCCATTCTGTTTTTCTCACCGAGACCTATAAGTGTGCTAATTTTCAAAGAAATCGGTGATGGTCACGTTTTTTCGACCAAAATTCCCTTGAACTGACATGGAATGACCCATATAACTTTTGGCATTTAATGTGCTTGCTTCGAAATTTAGATGAACAACATAGATCAATCATGGAACCAGTATTAAAGAATAACGCCTACTTTGCCCACCCAGAAAATATACTCATGTCAATGGTAACTGACAAGAGACTAGAAATTAGGGAGCAAGCTATTCTGAAAATCATCCTTTCAAGAACAGGATTTTCAGGTACCAAAAACTTTGAGTTGCCTCGAACCCTCAATTTCCAATCTACTGACTACACCGAGATGACCGATTGGCAAAAAGAGATCATTACTCCTCCACCGCTGCTAAACAATTTTAGCGACGATGAGCTACTATCGGCTCGATGTAAGCCACTGGAGATAGCTTCTTTTCCATGCCACAGTCAAAGTGTGGAAAGGGCAGTGAACCTAGTAACAAAGGCATGTCAAGAAAGAATAGGATATGACAACCGTCAAAAGTTTATCTTAAACTAATTAGAATCAAGGCGAAAACTGCCCAAGTTTGAATGGAAGGCTCAATGGAATGAGTAAGAAACATATGAAATAAAATTTCTTCCCTTTTGATGTGATAAAGAACAATGAAAAAGTGAATTGAATTTTACACATTTATTATGCCTCTAATTTTTTCTTCCGAATATATTGCTGTACTTGATTAATTTTCCTAATACTGTACATTATTAAATAAAATATTATACGTTAATAAAGATTTATGTCGTCAAAAAACCTGAATGTAGAATAAGTCTCGTATAAATGGAATATTCTTCAATATAGGTCAAAAAGTGAAAAATTGTGCCAGGGGAAGGAGGCTTTAAGCGGCGAAAATAATTTATGAGGGGGTTCCCGCGTTCCATTCAAACCCCTCACAATATGTACCTTTTCAATATAAAATTTCGACCCGGCCTAATAATTACGTACGACAGTACGAGGGATGAACCAATTCATGAAATTGCCGATTGCTGATTACCGATTAACGCTGCATCGGCCAATTATATATAAACCTTTTCAAGCTAACCGCAACATAACTATATATTATGAAGATTCGTATACATTATTACGTATATGACGACGTATGATGTTACAGACTAAAACAAGGTTAGTTTCATTCGCAAATACACTAATTGTTTTTTTACCATATTTCACAAATATTCTCAATGAGTGTTATTTACAATAAATTTATTCGTGAAATTAATTAACATTTACAATATATAATTTACTTACGAGGCTTATCAACCGCAATACGTGAATATTAATTAAATTATGGTAATTAAAGTCCATATTTAATGGAATAACTTTTCTTTTATATGCGAGCGAAAAATATCGAGAGAAAAAAGCTATTACCGAATACGCGCAATTGCCGAGTTTACGCATCATCAATGGATTATCGTTGAAAAACTCGTACGACTACCGCGACCTTTTCGAGAGAAATTTGTACAATTTAACGAAGGAGAAGCGGCATCCATCATCGATTGCCTCACCAATTTGGGCCGGCCGCACGCGAGATCGTCTCGCGACTCACGTCGTGACGAGTCGAGGCGCGCGTGATTTTGAACTGACAAAATGGGAGCTCCGCACACTGCGACGACCGCGACGCAATTTCCTAGAATCGCGTCGCGGTCGCCGCAATGTGAGGGGCTCCCATTCTGTCAATGTAAAATCACGCGCGACTCGATGGTGCGCGCGGCCGGCTTAAACGTTCTTAAACTGCTTCTTTGAAAGGCTTTAAATAGCAAACAGTTTAGTAGCATATTACCGAATGTGAAACAAATGTGTAAATCAATTAATAGGAGGCTTCGCAATTATTATTATATAAATACTAAAGGTACGTTATCTCAACATTCTCGAACTCAAATTCATGGAAATATAAGAAAATTTATCATTGACGAACCAGAAAATGAGAAAACTATTCAAAATGTTGAAAATTCTAAATCATAGACTTCGACAAAAGGTGGAAACAATGAACAACATAATGGGGTTGGATTTGCGAATGTCCGCGATTATTATGAGGAAATGCTACATTCAGCTCCGGAAGCTCAGTCCACCCGAGAACGAGAACAACAACAACAACAACTATAATTATGTCGGAACGACATCAATGTTTCCCGCTATTTGCGACCCTGACCTTTAGTACGAGAATCCGAGTCTGCTCGCGATGCATCTTCTTGTGATGATCCACGCGTGTTTGAAGTTTCATCATTATGTTTAATAGTGCAAAAGTTACAGCGTGTACCTCCAATTGATATCTGACCTCCGTGACCTTGACCTTTGAAGGGACCAGTCTCGCTCAAAACACACATCGTCTCGTGGTGACCCATACGTACGTACGTGCGCGTGCGTGTATGAAATCTCAAGTTATGTTGAGCGGTTCAAAAGTTATAATCGGGACACGAAAGCGTGACGGACGGACGAGTGCAATCCAGTAAGGACACTAAATTTTTTGGTGGAGAATCTAAAAAGAAGGAAGACTGAACAAAAGGTAAAAACCTTCACTAAATAATTAAGAACATCTTCGTAAAGAGAACGTTATACCGCATCTAAGCAAAACAGATAGTAACTCACTGTTACGGTGAATTTTTTTTTAAGTGAATTGACTTCAAAACATCCCTCAGCATTCCCCTCATCCGTAGAAAGCGAGACACTTTTCATTTTTGGCAGGAGAAACATCTCCCGAGCCAACTTTGCCCATATAATAAACAGAAATGAATCTTCCTTTATTATAATCAAGTTAAAGCAAATATTTTAAAAAGAAATACTCTTTAACTATTCATATTCTTTAAAATTATTTTTCCCCTTTTTTAGACTCGAGAGAGTCATCTTGTTTCATTGTTTTGCAGAAAGGGTACACCATAGGCAGGGATGGATTAACCATTAGCTATTATTAGGCTAATAAAGCTGTATAGCCTTTGGCCCTCATATTTTTTAGGCTCTAATTTTTATATCATAAACCCTAAATCTTTGTCACAAGGTTGGTTAAGTAATATCAAGAGCCCGGATGATGTTCAGGCAAAATGCTATAAATGCCTATTTTTGCGTTTACGAAAAAAAGTACCTTTTCCATCATAAAGTGCCTTAATTTGCCTTTTTTTCATTATTTTTCTATTTGAGTCTCAAAATAGGTCTATCAGTTTCTATTATATATTTCAGTTTTACACACACACACATACAATAAACACATATATATATATATATATATATATATAAACTGAGCGTGCATTTTTTTTTTATGTAAGGAGGGCTAAGGGCGAGCGCCCGCAAAAGCGTCCCTTCTGCAGAAGGAGAGAGCCAAAGACAAGGTCTCCAAGGCTCAAGATGCCATTTTTTTTGTTTTTAATATAAATTTTGAAAATATTATGTAGCGTGTTAAGATGCACGTATGTGTAGTGAGGAATAGAGGGAAATGAGAGTAGATGAGACACGGAAAATCAGATCGGCTGAGGAGGACGACAGTGATGGGAGAAACGGGAGTCCCAGCACTCCCCGTCTCCAACCTAACATCACCGCTGCAGTACTCCCTAGTCGACTGATGTCTACAATCTCCTTTCATAATAGTAGTACATATTTTATATTAACCATTTTTTGAAATTTAAATCCTTGTCATTATTGCGTAACGAACATTTTCAATACCTACTCTTTTGTTTACAATAATGGCGTTGTAAAATAGGTATTATTTATGCTCGTAATGGTAGTATTCTACATTAAACTTGATTTTTGGAAATTAATAATTATTATGCGTAACTAATATTTTCAATACCTACCGTTTTGTTTACTAATGGCGTTGTAATACCTATTATACGTCCCTATATACTATAAAGGTATTATTCTAGATTAAACGTTTTTTTAAAGCAAATTTATAAATGTGTTTGGGGAGGGGGCGTACTGCTTATTTTGAATGTTTATTTTGCCTATTTGCCCGCCTTTTATAGGGGTTTTTAGTGCCTAAACATCCGGGCTCTAGTAATATGGTATATAAGTGCATAATTATATCTTCAGGAGGTGAAAAATAAGATTTTTTTTTGTTTTTGTTTTAGTTAGGTGGTTGTTTTGTCATTATTTCTGATGGTGTATTATTATATATATATATATATATATATATATATATGATTATGATTATGATTTTCAGCCATTTTTGTATGATTGATTGAAAGGGTTAATCCGTTTCCGAAATTTTTTCAGGCGTTGTGAATTTGGGCCTAGTGTAATGATCATTGAGCATGTCGAAGAAAGGAGGATGTTTTGTTTGATATCACAGTTTAAAACCAGGAAGGAAGAAATCATTCTCTATTTGAATTGTACGTCGTTTTTGTTTTTTTAATGTACGATATATAGCTTTGACTTTTATTAGTCGTTAAATTTGGATAAATATACATCTCTTTGTTTGAAGATTTTATAAATTATATACGATACATAGTACATACAGTATCTAGGCCCCTCACAACTTTAATCCGGCCCTGACCATAGGCTAATTGCATTTGGCACAGCTCAATAACTTCTAAACATTAAAGTCCGGTACAATGAAGTTCATTTTCAGTTTATTTCGATACAGCTTTTATTTTTCTCTTCACAGATTTATGACGAAATAAATAAATGTGTAATAAATCGGGAGTCGTCTAAAATATATTTTTTCTTATCTATACCCAACCAACAAAATAAAAGAGAAGAGCAATTTTGCTCACAATGCGATATTTTCGGGTATCGAGAAATCTTTTTTCAATTTAGACCAAAGTCAAATGATGAAATGGTTTAGAAGCATTTACATAATATTCGGCGCCGATTACTTCCTCAAAATAACGATTACAATTATTTACTGGTGCACAGGTACATCCTGTGTGTGTGTGTGTGTGTGTGTGTGAACTAAAACGAATGTTTAAACTAATGTCGTTTCGAGACTTCTTTTTTTCGTTGCACGTAGAATAACACGCAATGGCTAATATGGAAACGAGTTACACTCTGAGGAAAAGGCGGAGGCCTTTGCCTCAGGAGTGTAACTCATTTCTATATTAGCCATTGCGTGTTATTCTACCCGCAACAAAAAAAGTAGTAGTAGTCCCAAAACGAGACATCAATTTAAACATTTTAGTTCTAGTGCATTACTTTTGTAAATTTAATTTAAAATATATTTTTCTAGGAGTCAAAACTTACGGGACACCCTGTATATATAGGGTGGTCCAAAATAAAAGATAAGGGGGCTACTTTAACAAAACTATCTTAGGTCACCTCGTATATACAAAGTCTAATCAAAAAGTTCCGGGACAGATGTATTTATTGCAAAACTAAAATGTCAAATTTGTCTCCTCCTGATTGTAAACAGTGATTGCAGCAGTCCAGCCATTTATTGAAGCGCCTGTTATATATACACACACACACACACACTTCTTTCGGAATGTTCTTCAATTCTCGTGTCGCATTTTGTTCGATCTCTGCTACTTCCTGAAATATTTTTCCCTTGAGGGTGTTTTTCAACTTTGGGAACGGGAAAAAGTCACGGTGCCAAATCCGGTGAATAAGGTGGTTGGGGAACCAGTGGAATGTTGCGCTTCGTTAAGAATTCCCTTATGAAGAATGCAAAATGCTCGGCAAAGTGGGCGTCAAGTTCGTGGATGTTGCATCACGACAATACACCCTCTCACACAGCACTCTCCATAAAGGAATTCTTAACGAAGCACATTCCACTGGTTCCCCAACCACCTTATTCGCGGGATTTGGCACCCCCGTGACATTTTCCCGTTCCCCAAGTTGAAAAACACCCTCAAGGGAAAAATATTTCAGGAAGTAGCAGAGATCGAACAAAATGCGACACGAGAATTGAAGAACATTCCGAAAGAAGAGTATATATATATAACAGGTGCTTCAATAAATGGCTGGACTGCTGCAACCAATCAGAAGGAGACTACTTTGATTTGCTATGTGACATTTAGTTTTGCAATAAATACATTTGTCCCAGAACTTTTTGATCAGACCTCGTGTGTGTGTGTGTGTGTGTGTGTGCGTGTGTGTGTGTGTACATACATATATTACACACACAGGGTGGTCCAAGGTCCAAAAGTCCCTATCTATTTTGCTGAAATAACACTGTTCAACAAAGATTTTGTTTCAGGAAAAGTTTTGTCATTATTATAGTTTTTAACGCTGATTACAAAAATTGTCTTATTTTCCTATCACGTATAATTTTTGAGAAATTTCCATTTTTGTTTTGGAAAAAATATTAAATTTTTGTAGTAAAAGCTGTTCATTTATTTTATTATCTAGCAACTCTGACATATTACAGTATATACAATAATTGTACATTTTTTAAGATTTCATGGAAACTACGCGTGATACGCCAAAATGAATAAAATTTTCGGAATCAGTAGCAGCAGCAGCAGCGTCGACTTCATATCTACCAGCTTTGTTCGTTGCTGAGACAGAATAAAAGTAAAAATTTGTCGTTCACTATAACAGTATTTTGGGATAAAAACGTAGTAACATAATTAGATGTATATTTATTTATCAAGTTTAGGTCTAAGATTGGAAAGCGAGCACCATCGTGTCCGCAAATCTAAAATCTGTCCACCACATTGCGCGACACATTCTCGAGGGTTCTAGGACAACTGCCCCCGACAATTAAGAGAAAGAAAAAGTAAATGAAACTAAGAATAAACTATATAGAATTAGCATACAAATAGGAGTAAATAATACTAAAAATAAAAACATGGAATTTTTATTTATCTGAAAATAAGGTTTAAAAAGAAATACAAACTAACTGACATCACACACTAAAATTGCAAGTTTATCGGCAGAAAATAAATTTGAGAAACTTGTACGACAATTAATATGTGCCTAACCTAACCTAACCTATTTTTCCACCCTAAAGTGTACTTTTTTTTTAATAAATTTATTAATTTCCAACTAAAAAATGTTTTTATAACTTTTTCCGCAGTCCGTAAACACAAAAGGACCATTAATTCTTTCTGGCGGTGAGAATAGTTCGGTTTTCCATTAAAAATGAATGCAGTAAATTTGTAATGTTTAAATTTTAGTTTAAACTAAACAAAAATTCTTAGTAATAGTTTAATTTAACAAAAAACAACAACAACATTTAAACAAGTCATTTTTCTCTTAATGAGGGCAATTATCCGGATACCATTCTCGAGTATCTCCGGGGTTATTTTAGCGACTGCCGCGACAATGCGATTCTCGTTTTGTAAACCTCAGACCTTATAAAGTCTCGCGCAAAGAATGGTGTTAAATCCGGAGATCGTGTCGTCAAAATCGCCGAATTGGACGTGGTGGAAACGGGCCCTGGGCAGTACGATCTCCGGATTTAACCGGATGTGGGGTCATCATCATTGTAATTGTAATTAATTATAATTACAAATCTCTTGTAATGATAATGTAATGAAATAAATTTTGAGGCAATAATGGTAATGATAATGAAAGGTTTGTAATGAATCATTACACATTACATATGAAAATAAAACCCCACTCTAATAGACAGAGTTTATTTCCACAACAGTTTCGATGCCTACTGGCATCCTCCTCGGGTGGATACAGAAAAACAAATGAACCAAAACAAGAGGGAAAAACAGTCCAGGGACCGACCGTTAAGAAATTCGCACCTAGGTTAGATCCCATTCTCCCGACACCGGAAGGGCATTTTCATTAAAGGGACCCGCTTATAAGTATATTTGCACAAATTTAAAACTATCTTCCTGTTCTAAACATACAGATTTTATTATTTTTTTTACATAATTATTACATTTAATATTGCATTATTATTTATTACAGAAATTATAAATTTATTATTACATTGTTGTTTATTATACAGAACTTATAAACCGAAAAACGAATGAAAAAGGCGAGAAGGAAACAATCTAGAGACCATTGAGAAATTCGCACCTAGGTTAGATACCGTTCTCCCAACACCGGAAGGGCATTTTATTACAGGGTCCCGCTTATAAGTACATTCGCACAAATTAAAACTATCTTGTTCTATACATACAGATTCTAATATTTTTGACATAATTACTGCATTTACATTTTTTAACATTTATTATTATTACCTTTACCCTAATTATTAAATTTATAATATTACCTTTATTATTACATCTGCTGCATTTATATTTATTTCCACATTTATTACTTCCATTATTACATTTACTAAAAGCGAGTAAGGAAACAATCCAGAGACCTTTAAGAAATTCACACTTAGGTTAGAACACGTTCCCCCGACTCCGTAAGGGATTTTTTGACCAAGAATCTCATTAAACGGTCTAACTTATAAGTACCTTCGCACAAATTAAAATTACCTATCTACTTTTTCTATACATACAGATTCTATTATTTTTCTTGACATAATTATTACATTTATAAAGTACCTTACTTGATTCCCAATCTATAGCATGATTATTTGGCTGGCTTTTTAAAATGCATCTGTGAAATCTGTCTTAACGTTATAAATTGCAATGTATCAATGAAACCACCTCAGAAGGCTCGCCTACGCCGTTACAAGAACATAATACGTGCACTCGCTCGTAAAAGTCAAACTGTAGGGAAGAAAAAACGAATTATTGTACAAAGAGGAGGGTCATTCCTCCCTATCTTATTTTCAGTTTTGGGTCCTTTACTGACCAGATTAATATAATGAAGAAAGGGGTAGTGATTCCACACGAGGTGTATGCTTCACTGCAAAGTTCAAAGAATCCAGACACGGATCAAGATCCCCGTAAAAGCAGGCTTAAAAGAATGGAAAGCGAATTGCTAGCCCTATTAAACAGTGAAAAAACACCTGATGAGAAAAGAATCTTATACCAAGAAGCTCTGCAGAAATTTCTTCACGAGTACGAAAATTATAAGAACCCGACAGAGATTCCCGTGGTTATTAGGCACAGCACGGGGAACGATGGACATGGTGACATAGGACCTGTGTCCGACGATAGAGCTGACCAACCAAAGATTAATGGGTCGGCCACACAACATATCGAGCATGTATTAAAAAGCACCCTCCCACATACATTGAGGAATAAAGGTTTAAGTCTTTATAATCTATTGAATGAGGACCCCGCCATACAATGGACCGATACAGGTGAGATCATTGTGGAAGGAGCAAAGGTACAGGGATCGAATATCGTAGACATTGTCCATGATCTGGTGAGAAAGTGGGATAGGCCCTCACCATCAGGATGGAAGCATATTAAAGCAAGACTACAACAAATAAATGTCCCCAAAACAATGATAGGAAATCTGAACAGGTTAAAAGACTTGGAACATGCGTCGCCCCTGACACAATTGAAGACGCCATCACCCCCGGCGGTAACATCTTTGAAGAGGAGAAAGACGAGGTTAAACGACGGTCAACCCTACCCACGTGCCTCTGAAATATGCAAATGGCTAACATATTAAGAAAACGTTACGACGACATTTCTAACCCAGCCTCCTACGGAGGCGTAGATAGACTGTACAGAAGTGTTTACGGAGTACGAAAAAAATATGATATATATTTGCGGGAGCAGGACGCTTATACACTTCATAAGCCTGTAAGAAAAAGGTTTAAAACAGCAGCCTCGATTGATTCTATTTGGCAAGCAGATTTAACAGACATGCAAAGATGTTCTGTGTATAACGATGGTCACCGCTACATTCTATTCATAATAGATGTATTCTCTAGATATGTGTGTTAATTCCTCTGAAAAATAAATCACCTGCAACAGTTGCTAAAGCCACCAAAACGATGATGTTAAAAGAAAACAGGGCTCCTGGCTATTTTTGTACAGATATGGGGAAGGAACTTATAGGCCGTGCTTTTAAGAACATGTTGACAGAGTTTAATATCAGCTATTACACTAGCAATTCTATACATAAGGCTTCTTTAGCTGAAAGAGTTCAACATACCATAAAGGAACGCATGCACCGCTATTTTACACATAAAAACACAGATTTCTAGACATTCTGGAATCATTGGCCTCATCATACAACCGCTCACACCATCGCACGATTGGGACAACACCTAACGAAGTTTTAGAAAGAGGTACGCGCCCAGAGGTGAGAAGAGATGGAACACCACCACCACACACTGCGCGTTTCAAAATCAATGATTATGTAAGGCTGTCGCGTTCGGGAAATAAATTCGCGAAGGGATTTGAGCAAGGATGGACACGTGAGATTTTTAAAGTTAGGGCTATGAGACCTAAAGGTGAGATGATGTATTACGTTGAAGATTTGAATGGGGAAGAAATCGCAGGAGGCTTTTACCGCGAGGAGTTGCAGAAAGTGGCATTTAATTTAGGAAAAAATGTGTTTAAAATTGAGAAAATTTTAGGAAGCAAAGGTTCAGGAAAGAGAAAAATGTACCTGGTGAAATGGCTAGGGTACCCAGAAAGCTTCAACACCTATATAAAAGCTGATGCAATAATGAAGCTTAAATAGTATGCAACATGGCTCCTAACCATTTCTACGTCACACTCCCGTCCTCCTCGTCCCTGTCTGTACACCCTAACAACACACTAGCCAACTTTGTAACAGAACTCCATGGACCCATTGAATTGGGTCGTGATTCGTATGAGGTGGGGATATGTGAAATTCAGCTGGACACCCTCTTTTTAAATATGATTATAAAGATACCGTTTTTACGATTCTTAGAGACTGTATGAGTGTGAAAAAGCCGGGGTAACTCGGGATGAAACTATACGTATCGCCCGGACTGAGGTTGCACGGTATTACAGTACAGTAGTAACACTAGGTCCGGGCCGTTATGGTTCGGCTGAGGATGTTGTGAGAGACTTAAACGTAAGTTTAAAAAACTCAAATCTTACGACTGATTTAGTATACGAAATCGTAAACAAAACCCGCACAACGCACACCTAATCCTAAATCAAAGGCTAACAGAAATATTAAAGACCAAGAGTGTTCAAAATTATGACCGAGGGCGATATCGATCAGCCTTCCAAGAGACATTTCACGAGGCACATGACTTGTCCAGCCTAATGTATCAATGAAATGGAGAAATTGGTGAAAGCTCTCAGCCCCCAGACATGTGCTATATTTACAGCAATATAGTGGAGCACCAGTTTGTTGGGGATACCCAGGCACGCCTGCTGCGCATTGCCACATCCCAACCATAGAGGAAGGAGTTTGAGTATTACATATGACAGACCCCATTATGTGAATGTTGCAACTAATCTAATAACCAATATCTCAATATATATAAGAACGAATGAGGGTAAAAAATTCGGTGACGGGAGCTTAACAGTGAAGCTGCACTTCCGACGCACTGAGTTATAATAGACAGAAAGCCTTTCACCGTCTATCGAGGGGTGAGATACCAGCGCGGTAGTGGACTTGGGTCCATTTTTTTCAACCATACGTACAGCTGTTCCTTTGCTGAAGTGGGGTGCCAGATACCTCGGAAGGAAAGCGCTACAATCAGGTCTTAACACTGCAGAAGACATATTGGCTGGGGCTAAACCTAAAGAAGCTCTAAAAAAAACTTTTAAAACGTGCACGGGATGAAATCGTCAAAGATGCAGAGAAACGTTCGTGGGGGTGGGAAGAGGACTGGCCGGAAGAAGGGATTACCACCACGTGGCATTAAGCGTGAAAGGATATCAGAAAAGAAGTGTTGTAAGCGAATAAAGCCTATGGTTGACCATTTTTTTTTACTGATATAAGCTAAGGACACTGAACTCATGAATCATAGTTTGTTCACTACTTGTCGAGAGGAGGCACTATTTCTAACTCATGGCACGCTTCATCCATCCGTGTAGTTTACAATGCTGTAAATCGGAGCTATCCTTCTTTGAGATGCCTCCAACTCAAGTTTCTATTGAACACAGTGACTATTACAATTAACCCTTTAAACACAATTAGTTCCCCGAGGGCTCCTATAGAATTCGTGATACCCAGCTCAGGCCCTTACTTTTTTGATCCAAGCTGTGTGCACATGTACGCTAAACTACGTATAGCCCATTCTGATGGAACGGACTGCGATGACAAATATGCTGTATACCCTGAAACAAACTTTCTGCACTCCATATTCAACCAGTGTGACGTATATTTAAATCAGGTCAACATATCGGCAGGCACGGGGTACTATCACCTACGAGCCTATCTGGAAAATGTCCTCAACTTTTCCAAAGAAGCGAAGGATACCTTTTTAAGTGCCGAGGGATATTATCAAACTAAAGACGAAAGTAGTATAAAGGACAAATTTAAAAATTCTAAAAAGATATACGAGTGTTTTGGACGCTGCATACAGATTTCACATTCCAGGAAGTTGCTTGTGAATGGGGTGGATATGAAAATAAAGCTCACCCGCACGAGTCCTGAGATCTGCTTAAATCTGGATGCTGATCAAGAAGAGGGAGCAAAACCCGTTGTGGTTCACATTATGGAGACATACCTCCGCGTACGGCGAGTGAAATTAAGTTCACCAAAACAACTAGAAATTGAGAAAAATTTACTAAACGCCACAGTAAAATACCCTATTAACAGAGTACAAATCAAACTATACACGGTGCCAGCAGGGTTGGCATCGAAACAGATAGAAAACATCGCCCTGGGAAATCTTCCTAAAAGGATATTAATTGGAATGCAGAACCATGCTTCGGTGAATGGAAAATATAAAAAGAGCCTTTAAATTCGAGAATTTCGGCTTAAAAATATAACTATACGTTAATGGCATTGCGTTGGGAGGAACATTGAATACGGACTATTCATCAGACTGTGTTACTCTTTGCGCGAGAGCATATAGTCTGGCCCATATTGCAGGTGATTGTGATGAGCTCGGGAATGGGGTAACGCAGAAAGAATTCATTGATCAATTTAACCTTTATCCGTTTGACATCACACCTGACTTATCTGCTAGCGTAAATACACATTTAAGTCCACAGCAGAGTGGAAACATCTCAGTCAGGTTGGAATTCACCAAGCCTATAGACGCGCCTATTAGTGTACTAGTATACCTCGAGTCACAAGCCTAATAGAAGTAGACAGATTTAGGGGCGTTATCACTGACTTTTAAAATGGATGCGAATACACTTCAGAGAGTAATGAACAGTGAACGAATCACACGCTCCAAATTTATCGGTGTTTGCGAAGAATGAAACATTGAAATTGCCAACTACGAGAGATTGCGGTAGCCTTCTGGTGAACACACGTTATTGGTAGTGAAGGGATTCATTGGTTTGCAATCTTTTTTAAAAATAGGGACTGCGTGTACTATTTTGATTCACTCGGTACTCAACCCTGGAGTGACCCTGTTATTGTAAAATTTCTCGCTCAGTTACATATCCCCTAAGTTGTATGGAACTCATTCCGATTACAAGGTTATTTTAGTAATACGTGTGGTGTACTGCATTTCATTTCTCATGCATATGTCACGCGGTAAAGACTTTTTTTTTTAAAATTATTCGACCCGTCACTCAACGAAACGATGAAATGGTATGCAGACAGATAAAATGCAGTTTTCCAATTGTGCGAACTCGTTGTATAGTATGATGTTTTGTTCGTGTATATATCTGTAACCAATAATGTTAGTTTGTATATTCTGTAGTTTAAGATGGTCATTGTACTAAAAACATGTTTTCTTTCATTTAATAAATTGATGAAAAGTCTTCTTCCCCCCGAAAAAAAAACTTATTTCGTTAATGATGTGACATTCGTTGGGCTGACTGCTCGGTAAATCCTCCGTATTCAGGTCCATGACACGGGGTTCTTCAAAACGAAAAGATTGTATAACACGTGTCAAATCCTCATCAGACCTTAAAGGAGAAAGAATAATGTTCATACTAAATCTTTTTTAATAAAAACATATACAGAGTATACATATAGTAGAGTATTACAATGTGAAGATATCTTTGAACCGCTCAGAGAAGTTCATTTAAGAGGTAATTCCGAATAACATTTGAATTTATAAAAAAACATGCAAAAGATTGCTATAAAAAAAATCAATGAATCAAAACAGGATATAACTGTAGACTAATCTATAATTGCGGATACCTAGATGATGTATTTGACGAGGTGAATTATTACAACCCTCCATATATATTATGATGAAATAAGCCTCTTTCTGACAGTTCGCGAGTAATTGACTAAAAAAAAAATTATAGGCATTTACATTTCTACGGCAGTCCTTTGCGTCGGATCGTAAGGAGCGTCATTGCAAATATCATCAACGGTTTGCGTTGGAAATAATCCATCCCGGTCAGCAGCGCTAAAAAGATTAATTGTGGACAATGCTACACTGTCACCATCTTGATATAAATCCGGTAACCTATAAATTTCTTGATTCATGGCTGAGGGTGTGTTTATTCACTGGTGAAAATAGTGACTCCCAGCTGAAAATATTTTCTTTTATACGCATAATCCCAAGCACCGCCCCAAAAGACTAAGAGCGGCTCGTAATGATTGGTTGTCAGTGTAACTGGGCGGGTCTAAATTGTGTACCAATCGTAACACCTATATTATAGGTCCAAGCTTTGGACGACTAATGGCGTCTTTATATTCTCTCCGTAGATTTAATGCTCACATCATGTATTACCCCTTGCAAATCTATACCACAACAATATTTGCGGCCATACTTTTCTCGGTTTTCCCCAACCCTCCCCTTTATGCAATATCCCTCGCAACATTGATCAACTACCACAACAATATTTTATTATTTTGCGGCCATACTGAGTCTCAGTTTTTCGGATGCCTGTCGTTATAGGAATATCTTCATCAGAGCCGCTCAGCTCAGTACCGCAGGAAACAAAATTAGCGCAGCTACTCTTCATAATCCTGGCATTAACAGCACAGTAACAAAGATCATTAGGAAATCTAGAAAATTTCTACAAGCAGAATGTGCATTATCATGTTTTGCGGCCATACTAATTTCAGCTTTCCCAAGATTCCTGACTTGTGGATTTGGTTATGTGTGTGTGTGTGTCGTCCTCTCTCTCTCTCTTGCCTTTAATAAATAAATTAAATTTAAGTTTTTAACTTCAGTAGTAATAATAATAATGGCAGGAATAACATTTGTAGTGAATGGAGATTTTCTCGAGAGAAGGGATGAATTTAAGGCAAAAGGTTCTTTGCGGTTAAGGTTTGAGGCCTTCAAAAAAGCTTCGGGCTAAATATGGTTGGACCTTCTCCGTACCTACCTCCACTCCTATACAGAGGAATGACAAAAGTAAATGAAATGAGAGATATGAGATGAGTGAAATGAGATGGAAATGAAATGAAAAGGTTTATTGGTAGACTATAGTCCACATGACAATAAACAGTCTAGGGTGCATCAGCCTATAAGGGGTGAAATTTCGAACTTCGGATATTGATTCGGCCCTATGATATTATGGTTACAATCCCCAACAAACCTTCAATGTCCACGTTTCAAGCTGTCCTGACAATATTTAGTGGGTCCACCTCGAAGATGAAAATTTGACAATTGTGGAATTTTATGGTTTTACTAGAAAATCTTGTGTAAGCGTTGTAGATTTTGTTTGAAAAAAAAAATTGTAAATATAGTTAGTTTTAGGCAAGTTTTAGCCTCAATTCATGAAATTATCTGTCTTTTTAGACTTTTTTTTGTATTATTCTGAGAATCATGAAGTGAGTTACCAGGATGCGGGACGAGGACCCAACTTGCCAAGCATCCCACCGACCACCTCCACCTATTAAAAATGGTATTTCATGATAAAATACTTGTAAAAATTGATTTATTGCTTATTGATATCTTAATTCTTCTTCTTTTAAAACAGATGATAAAGAAGCTTGTCTCTTTCTCAGATTAGGAGTGGCTTTTCTGTCAGCTTCTACAACTTGGAGAACATTTTGAAGATGTTCTTCAGTCCTTGCAGCCTCATAAAAGTCACTGCATAGTTTTACTGCCCTCTCAGAGCCATCATTTATGACATTTATAGCCAAAAGTTTTTCTTTGGAAGATATAAATGATGCTGTTGTTTTCATTCAACAATCTCAACCATTAGAAAATCATAGTCTAACTGTAGTGAAGAGAATATGAACCATGAGTTTTTGTCAACCAAGTCAGCTAGTGTGGTTTCCGATCGTAGATTGGTAGGGAAATTAGGCTTTCCAAAACTAGATCCATGTCTACCTTCTGGAACCACTGTCTCAATCTTGTGTGGTTTATAGGAAAGTAGATGGTTTGTTATAGCACGAAGTTCATTTTTTGGAAACAAATCGCTGAATAATACAAGAGGAATCATCTCTGATGAAAGGTACCAGAGATGACGTTTCAAAGATGTTAGAGCACTTTTTGTTATTTGCTTGTTTACTTCCTCGTATCTAAGAAGCTTTTTGTAAAGCTGCAAATCGTGCCATGGTGCATCAAAAACTGAAGAGCAGGTCATCCACCATGGGTAGTAAATCAGTGAAATGAAGGTTGCAAAGTCTCTTAGTTTCAGAATTTGTTGCTTGTTACTGAAGGTAGTTTCGAGATATTATCTTCTAGTAATGCAATTTTTAGAGCATATATTGATTTACTCATCCATCTGGCTCTATGTATAGCACCAGGTCGCTGAAGGGTTATATCCTTATCTCTAGGTCCTGCATTTAAGTATAACACAACTAAGTCAGAAAATTGTTTGTAGTCATATCGTGTATGTTGCTTTTCTATATTACTTATTTGAATTGCATAATCAGTCCATTCCTGAAGAATCTCCTGGACAGCTTTGGAGTACTGATTGAAGTCAATTTTTTTCAATTTTTCATCCTTGGAAATCCACTGAAACTTTTCTCGAAATCTGTTAAAGACATTAATTTCTGGTCCACTCGAAGTTTCTACTTTCATGTCCTGAAACACATGACTCATAATAACTTCACCAACATGATGCCTGCATGCAGACCATAATAAAGGCCGTACAATCTCTTGTTGGATAGTTATGCATGCAGCGCTCACGTCCCGTGTTGGTTGCTGTAGTGTCGAAAACAAAGTTCATTATTGAATCGGAGCAGTTCCACAATTTCAGTAGCTTCATAACTTCTTCAGTCAAGTTTTTCCCAGATTGGCCACTGCCACCAGCACTAGGATGATATGATGGAATACCAAGTAGTTTGAGATCCATTGAATTTCCAACTGATATGGCTAATCGTTCTTCTGTAACATATTTATCCTGCAGAGTAGAAATTATTTTCGAATCCCAATGAAGAGAGGCCAATTTAGGAGGATTCCAGGATTTTTTAATGGAACTTGAAATTTTTTGGGCTACTTCGCGTCTTGCTCTATCAGCATATGAAGTTGCCACTGCCTTAGTGTTACCACCACATTCTTCAACAAAAGCTTTTGTGAATGCAGCCTGTTGTGCCGGAGTCATTTTCATTCTTGATGCCAAAGAAACAAGTTTCGGTCTTTTCAGAATGTCATGAGGAATGATAGCTTGAGTACCTAAACAGACTGTTGACTGTGTGGATTTTTCATCTTTTTCAGCTCCATCATTAGCTTCTGACTCACTCTCAATGGTAGTTGTATCGCTTGTGCTACTGCTTTCTAATTCAACATAACTGCAAGAAGCTTCAGTGTCTCTCAATTCCTTTTCTTTTCTCGCATTTTCTTCACATTTTCGAAAATTAATGCGCTTCATTTTGGATGCTAAAGTTTGATCATGAGCTCCAAAAGAAGCAATTCTATCGCCTTGCATAGATTGAAGAAATTGTATATCTTCTGGATTACTCATAATTTTTTTCGGCATTTTTAATCCACAGTGGAAAAGTCATTTTAAGTTGCATTTCCATATCTTCTAGTCTTGTCTTTGTACTTTGTAGCTCTCTTCTTTTCAATGGAATTTCTCTGTTTCGCATTCTTTTCTGACAACGAAATTATTTTTTCACATGCTTTTTTCTCAGTAATCATTGGTATGTTGGCTTTATTGTAGAATGGTTGAATTTCTGTTAAAACAATTTTAGCTCTATCTCGCTTAGTTCTTCTCTTTTAGACCCTATTGCTGGTGAAATAGGAAACATCTAAGAACTTGTTCACTTGTTGGCAAGCGACATCCTACAATCTTTGCATCATTATTTGTGATGCCAGGACCTAATCCAAATATACAGGGTTTTTTTCGTGTTTTTACATCAATTTTATCTACACCACTTGAACAAATTTTACCACTAGAAGTGGCTTCACTGGCTTTACCACTATTATCCATTATATCATATATCAACTATTATCACCAACATATATCAAAAATTGACCTGTAATAGAAACATAGATTAATATTAAAGTAGTCTACATGCCTGAAAATAAGAAAAAATAGCTATAGGTATTTCATGATGGCAAATGATGTTTATTAATAGTAGCTATGGCTTAAACACAAGCAAACTAAACATACTAGGCCTATAGTACCTTAAGGATCATTCAATTCAATAAAATAAAGGTATATGTGAAAAAAATAATTTAAGGCAATTTATCCCAAAAATTGTCATTTTTGTAAAAGTTTAGGAGCTAGGTGGACCCAGTAGATATTAATCAATTGACCTGAAATTTTGCATGTGAATTTTTTTTAGGGAATGTAACCATAATAACGTAGGGCCAAATCAATTTTTGAAAGTTGCCATTTTTTATGCACCCTAATAAACACCTTAGTTGTAGTTGGTTGAAATAAATAGTTTTTCTTATATATATATATATATATATATATATATATATATATAAGGAACGTATTGTCATTTTTCTGATGCAGTCTGATTTTTTTCACTCAAGAAAGGATTGTCATAATTAAATAGACAGAACAAAGTGAATGTTTATTTCCAATTTATTTATTTATTTATTTAATATAATTGTGCGTGCGTGTGTGCGCGTGTTTATGTATTTCATCTGTATTGATGTTTATACATTTATTTTATTTTTTGATCATTATATTCCTCGTTCATATTTCTTATACTTTTTTATTTTTATCATTCCATCGTGTGTAAAGGATTGTCAAAAATAAATAGAATGACGTTTAAATAATTTTTTCTTATATATATATATATATATATATAAAAGGTGTGTAATGTTATTTTTCTGATGCAATTTGTTTTTTCAATCACGAGAAAGGATTGTCAAAAGTAAATAGACAGAGTTAATATTGGGTTTCGTTTTAATAATTAATTCTCTTTAAGGAGAAATCCGCTTGCTTTTAAAAACGGTAACTCGTGTGAATTAAAATAAATGGTGGTATCTAGCAACTCTCCCTAATAATGTATACCTGAACAACTTAAAGTGGTATCTGGCAACTCAACCTTCCTCTATATAAGAGCTGCTTGGCTTCGGGACCTTCATAATGATGCGAAATTCGGCGGAATAAAGAACTCTCTCCTTCCTTCTTAGGTTAAGTTTCCCTTTGGGTGGGGGGGGGGTGAGGACATCCCATCTTATCCCCCAAAGACCTCCTCCGTCTCCTTTCTCTTCCTCTCTTAGGTTAAGGCTACCCCTTTGGGGGGAGGTCATCCTCCCTTCTCTCCCCTTTGCAACATCGATCATTGTCTCTGCAGCATTCTTGCACACTCCCATACTACTAGGCTTTAAAGTTAGAGATTTACAAAAAAAAAAAAAAAAAAAAAAAAAAACGAACCCGCATCGTTGCGACAGTCGCCAAAATAACCAGAGATGCTTGAGATTGTGTTCCACATTGAATCCGCAATGCAGTGGACAGATTTGAGATTTGCAGAGACACTGATGGTGCTCACGTCGAATCTTAAGACTTAAGCTTGATAAATAAATATACATCTAATTATGTTACTACATTTTTATCCTAAAATACTATAATTTCAGCAAAATAAGTAGGGACTTTTGGACCACCCTGTGTGTGTATATATATATATATACCCTATATAACCACTCGCTAATTCGACTAAGTGTTAGTAGAATTAATAATTTTGAGAATTCGAGTTATATGAAAATATTTCATAAAATGTAAAAAAAAAATTGGAATAAAATTCACGCGAGAGTCGAATTGCGCGCGATACTTCGCCACGCTATCAAGCATCAGCTTGTTGCTTCAGAGCGAGTTTGATGCACCCACGAACTTCATTTAATAATTGTTTTAAGAAATTTTATGCAGTAATTAAAGTTGAGTAAATTAAAATTTTACAATTGACAATTAAAGATAGAGTGCATAAATTGATCCTTCCAGCAAATGTAAAGGAAACTCGTGAGCAGCATAAGGTAGGTGCGGGTTGTAGTTTGTTTTTGGTTCATCATATTGTACACAATTCATTCTCTATTTAGTTTCTTTGATTTAGGATTTCTGTATCAATACATTACATACGTGTATTTAGATAAAGTACTCTTCCGTATGCCTACAAAAATATAGAGTTCTAGCGTGAATTAACAACGTCAGAGACGGGTCAAAAAGGGGGGGGGGAATATGTTCGTACAAAGTTCGAATTAGCATCAGAGACGAGTCGAATTGGGTTAAAAAATTCAAAATCGTAGTAATTCGTACTTTCTCAGTATTTCGACGAGGGTAGAGCCCCAAATCTGTCGAATTAGCGAGGGGTTACCGTATTCCCAAAAAAGTGGCCACCTTTTTCACTCAGTTGTTGAAACCACAATTCCAGTGATAACTAAAATGAAACACAAATCCTATTAAAGCCTTTATATTCCTTAAAATAAGAGGCAGTTTATTTAAATCGGATGAGTAGTCTTTTTACAAATTCAACTTGAACAAAAAATAAAGTCGACGAGGGAGGTAATTAGAGACATTTCGCTGAATGACTATCGTTAAGTTGAAGTTATAAAAAGACTATTCATCCCACTGAAATAAACCACTCTCACTTCTTATTTTAAAGAGAATATAAAAGGTTTAATACGATTTCTGTTTCCTTCGTTTATCCTTCAAATTTTGGTAGTTATATATAGACAGAGACATGCAAGAAGTAAATAGACACCCTTAATTTTATGGTAAAATGTATGCATCCAATTTTTTTGCCATTATTATGACTAATATTCATTTCCTACATTTCTATCCTTGAAGAAGGACTTATGCCAATATTCTCAAGTGGTCAAATTGAAAACGACAGCTACCTATTCATGGAAGATGGAGCCCCATGCCACACTGCAAAAAAGACGAAAGAATGGGAGGAGCGAAATGGTATCAAACGACTTCCTTGGCCGAGTCAGTCCCCTGACATGAACCCCATAGAACACGTGTGGGCAATACTAGACAAAACTTTACGTAAAAAGCCCAAAAACCAGCAACACGATCAGAATTGTTGAATCTTTTACGCCAAATTGTTACAGCAAAATCTGGGCTGTCTATTTACTTCTTACATGTCTCTGTATATGTATATGTATATGTGTATATGTATATGTATATGTATGTATATATATATATATATATATATATATATATACATATATATATATATATATATTTTCATCATGAAAAATTTGCCCCCCACCAGAGTTCAAACCCACCATTTCTTGAGTACAAAGTGAGGGCGATAGCCACTACACTACGAGGGAATAAAAGTTAACACAAACTGTCACAAACAACAGGAAACGCATAACGTCCTTTTACGCGTTAACCCTCCCGCACTCGAGGTAATGACCAGAATTTCATTCAAACTATCTGGTGCAACGCTGGGGTCCCATAAATGGAATATCACGTATGAACACGCACGATTCTCGCCTGCTACTCGAGAGGTAGTGGGTTCAAACCCTGGTGGGAGCGATATTTTCATCATGAAAATATCGTAGGCAAATTTTTTCGTTCCGAGGAGACAATAAAAAAAATTGGTCTCGTTTCACTGTCCACCATCGAATTTACGTCGGAATGGCTGCCGTAAGAGTCATTCTTGCTGCAATTACTGCTCACATTATTAACCATATTTGAAGCAGACACCCAGCAATCGATCTTTTATTAAAACTCGCTGAATCACGTCGGACGGGTATAGACTCCACAGCGGCAGAGGCCGCGGTAGGACAACTATGGGTTGCTTGCCTGCCCACAGGCTACAATTTAGGCCTGTTCAAAAATCAACTTTTTCTTATTTTCATAGGTTTCTGTACATTTTCCCATGCTTTTTGACCTGAAAAAGCCGAAAATCACAACTATTTTGACCTAGGATGTTGGGAAGCATTGCCGCATGGAGCTTTAAATTTTCTGCCTTGAAATCGGCCAAAGCGCCAATTCCGGAGTCCCTTGAATTATGTTTTGCACTTTAACTTTTGATCTAAACAAGATAGAGCAACAAATTAGGTATCAAATGAAAGAGCATAAAATTAATAAATAATAAAATAATAAATAATAATAATAATAATAATAATTATCTATCATTTTTCAGGAAACAACAGAAACTCAATCAGAATCTAGAAAACCATCTACAAGTTACAACTTCACAATGGCATTAAGCAAGGAGCTGAGGGAGCTCCGTGGGCGCACAGTTGATATCTCAGAACCTCCACGTACTGTCCACAGGCAGGTGTCAACTGGGCCATCTACCAGATCTCTCACTGAAACTTTCCTGGTTGGATACCCTTCAGCTTTTATCAGTGGTTCCCAGCTTCCCACCAACAGACAGGCGTTCCAGTATTTCCTTAATCTTCAGAATTTACCGGAAAATGCAGGGAGGCCATGGTTCAAGACCTTGCATATGAAACAGTTGAATCTATCATCCCATTCTGGCAGATGGCTAGGATCAAGACAATGACCAAGTACAACGCAATGAAGCTCTTCATGAAACTACATAAGAAACATCGTGCTCTGGTGAAAAGCAAAGGAAGAGCAAGTAACCCTGGAGGAAAAAGAGGAGCATTTGTGCTGGAATTAGACAGCCTGTTCGATATAGGAGCTCCAGATGCAATCCAGGAAATACAGAACAGAAGACTGTTATCCAGAGAGAAGAAAGATGAGGATATCAGGTTCTACGAAGACCAAAAGACTGAGAGGAAAGGTCATATGTCTGGTCATGACAAGATTTTTGAGACAAGATCCCTGCAGCAAGCAGCGAGGAATGAAAGACTGCAGCATAGACAAGAACAAGGTAAAACTAATTACTTTGAACGTTACAAAAAGTTTTAAGTTTTACGCCATTGCGATATTTAGCATGTACTTAACAATTACTGTCTTAACGTGTTGTACTATTTTACAGCTGCAGCAGAACAAGAGGCAGTTGTTCATGTGGATGACATTACCTGGGGTGACTCAACTGACAACGACGCTAACACAGAGGACATGGATTACCATCAGCCTCGTCCTGGATGTTCTCACCATCAAGACACTGTGACTAGTGTGACTTTGACGTTTCCAAGGAAGGTCATGGAATGTGATGTCATCTGCAATACAGCTGATCGTCTTGGTTTATCAGACAATCAAGTTACTGCCATGGTTTCTGCCACCTTGAAAGCTGGAGGGGCTGATCTGGATAACTTCGTCATCTCAACCTCAACAACACGTCGCAACAGAATGCTGTCCAGGTATAATATCAGCCAGAGTCACATGTCCAAGTTTTGTGAAAACCCCCCACAGTACGCTGCCTTACACTGGGATGGAAAGTTGCTCAAAGATGTCTTGGGCAGTGAACCTGGAAGTACCTCAGAGACTTTAGCTGTGCTAGTGTCTGGTCCACCTTCATACACTGAAGGAAAGTTATTGGGAGTACCTGTCATCGACAATTCTTCTGGCACAGCTCAGGCTGAGGTTTCAATGGATTTACTGGAGACATGGGAACTTACGGATAATGTTACTGCCCTTGTTTTTGACACTACATCCAGTAACAGTGGAGTTCACAGAGGAGCTGCCAAACTGCTAGAGAAAATGCTGAACAAAAAGGTGTTTTATCTGGCCTGTCGACATCACATCCTGGAAATCCTAGTAGGAGCAGTTTGGGAAGGTGAAGGGGCCAGATAATCCCTGGTTTGAGCATCTGAAGGATGTTTGGACGGACTTGTCCAAGGAAAACCCAAAGATGCTGGCTATCAACAGCAAATGGCTGAAGGAAAAGAAGAACAGTGAAGAAATACTCCAAGAGCCGACTACAGGGAAATGGCTGAACTGACAGTCATTGTTCTTGGAGGAACGCCTCCTCGAGGTATTCAGTGGAGTCGACCAGGCGCCATTCATCAGGCCAGATGGATGGCCAGAAACCTGTATGTACTCCATGAAAATGCTGATGTTTGCAGATCAACTTGAGTACGACGAAGACACTGTATCAAAGCTGGAAAGACTCAACACCTTCCTTGCGCTGTTCTACACTCCTGTATGGATGATGTCAATGTCTGCTGCAGATGCTCCCGTGAATGATCTAAGTCTAATCCAGGACATGTTGAAGTACAAGAAAACTGACCCAGAGCTTGCTGATGCAGTACTTAATAAGATGGAAAACCACAAATGGTACCTGACGCAGGAAGTCGTGCCATTTGACCTGTTCAGCAGTAGATTGAGTGACACATTGAAGCACGACATTGCTGCCCAGTTACATGCCACTGAGAAGCCAGACAGCTTCAGAACAGGAAAGCCTCTATTCCAGTGTCACAGCTAAGACCACCTGGTTGATCTCATTGGCCCAGAATCACATTCCTGCTGGACACACTGAACATTGGATCCGAGTGGCTTCTGGAACCTGTCACGTCTTGGCCACAGAATGAGGACTACAGAAAAGCGTTGGACTATGTTAAGAATCTGAAAGCGGTGAATGACATTGCTGAACGTGGTGTCAAGATGAGCGACTTTGCAAATGTCATAACAACAGATGCCAAGCAAAGGGACTATCTCCTTCAAGCTGTGGAGTTCAACTGACGCCGCTTTGACAGCTTCAAGAAACAAACTCTCAACAACTGACTGTGTAAATGTCATTATGAAATTAATCATCATGTAATGCTTTCACTTCTTGATCGATTAGACTTGTGACAAAATGTTAATCTCAAATTTGTGTCATGAATAAGGCGCCTTGTCTGCCTTGAGTGTGAGAAAACGAATTTTGTGATATTTCTGAAATTTTGTATGTACCAATGTGCCATTTCTTGTTCCAAGACTATCATAATTGTATAAGTTAGAAAGAGGATTAAAAACACTTTAATTTGGTGCCTATTTTGTTGCTCTATCTTGTTTAGATAAAAAGTTATAGTGCAAAACATGATTCAAGGGACCCCGGAACTGGTGCTTTTGGCCGATTTCAAGGCAGAAAACTTAAAGCTCCATGCGGCAATGCTTCCCAACAACCTAGGTCAAAATGGTTGTGATTTTCGGCCTTTTCAGGTCAAAAAGCATGGGAAAAAGTACAGAAACCTATGAAAATAAGAAAAAGTTGATTTTTGAACAGGGCTAACTGGCTACATACACCACGCAGGTTCCATTATTCTCTGTAGCTAAAAGACCCAGTGTCACTAAAATGGATATATAGTGTTTCTGGCAGGAACCATCCTTTCGATTACCCTCAATTATTGTACGTAATATCGGTTTGGCGATATATATATATATATATATATATATATGTTAATCTTATATTTCCTGAGAATTTATTTATGCTAGTTACATGATATAAAGATAAAAAGTTCTCGAGTATCGGAAATTCTAGAAATGAAATACTGCAGAAGCCCCAAGTGTGCGCATGTATGTATATATATATATATATATATATATATATATATATATATATAATATATATAGAACACCCACAAGAAAAAATTAAAAGCTATTCCAAGGCCTTTCGTGTATTCAACAGCACACAACGTCGTCATGGGATGAAGTTAAAAGGTAAGAAGCCATAAATGTATATATCTGTACACGTACAGCATAAAAAGGTGTTAAAAAAAATTAGTAATTAAAAGCGAAAGGTGTTTGAACAAGCTGTGATCCATTTTATATATTCCCAAAGTGTTACTGAAATTATTTGTAAAGTATAAGAATGCACATTCCACAACATTCCTTTCAGTTGACTATTTTTAACGAGAATTGTAAAACTCTCCCAATTAATACGGACTTATTATCTATGGCTCTATGCATATGGTTATAAACGAACGATGCATTAAAAGTATTATTCGTAGCGTTTCGTGCGTATTTATGGTTTTACTCCGACGTTTACAATTTCGCGCGTCTGACCTATAAAAACCGAGTCGCATCGTTTACATCGAGCCGAGTAGACGAAGCCAGCTGCATTATTCGAGCAGTTCTTTATTAGCGGAGATTTAACGCTATTTTTTATATTTAAACGCGACGTTAATTTACATTTTTAAAGTAAGGTCGGAAGATGTTTAAAAATGTACGATGTAAGGAAAGCTAAATAAATACGTCATGGCCAATGTCGCCATACCGCCCCCGTCGATCGGCGAACTTTAGCGACAATGGGTCTGGGTAGTAATTGGATGGGAATATCACCCTCCGCGTCCAGATTATATGTATAGCGACCCGTGGTGGTAGTTCGGATCCTACGCAAAGCCGTAGGTTTCCTCCGTCATAGGACCTTAGATGATGCGGAGGTGGTTAAACAATTCCATCAAACAAATTAAACTTACGAATGAATGAGGTTAATTCAAGCTATACGGGGTTAACCGTTAATTTAGGTTAAGATTAAGGTGGGGGGTTGTTACGCAGAAAAGAGGGGGCCAAGGCAGGGGTCAGCAATAATTTTTTTTTTTAGAAAACCCAGCCCACCAAGATTTTTCGGGTAAGAAGAAAATAATAAGTGTGGAAAAGTGGGTTTTTCCAAAATAATTGTATAAATTCACTCGCTTTTTTATATAAATTATATATGATGTTTATAGATCTAATAAGAAAGAAATTAATGCAATGCAAGGCACTATTGCGTACATATGTAAAAAAATTTGCTTCATTTTATGCGAAATAATTGAAACGGTATCACCGAATAAAGCATACTACATAACCAGCAGTGAGAGGAAGAGGATGTTGTGGCGTAATTGCGCCCAACTTAGCTTAAGAAGTTTGATACGACATTCGGTACATCGTGTCGCAATTACCTTAGAGTCCAGGCAATCTAGAGCAAAAATAGCTTCAACCTGGGCAAAATTGCTTCAGAAGCTTTCTAAACTGTTTCCAGCTCAGGAACCATTGCAGAATAACATATCCAAAATCGCCATGACTCCAGATTCCTGGGATCTTGGGAGCATTGCTCCAGTAAATTTGACCATGAGAAAAAGTAAATTTGGGTTTGGGTTTTGTTCATCCGCTAGACGTTATGCAATTTTTTTGCGTATACGTTCTTGGACAAACCAATTTTTTTAAATTACAAATTTAGTTATTTTTAAGTTTAGTTGGTAATTCCATATTTAACAATTATTTTTATTTTTTGTTAAGCTTCAATGTTTTGATAATTAAAAATTTTATTAAAACGTATATTTTTTTAATATAAAATTATCAGGATTGGACTATGTTCCATTGATCTCGGCCAGGTTTGATAAATTGGCCAGATAATTACTTGTGCGGTTTTAAGTAATCCACCATGACTCTAGAATTGAAAAGTTTAGTTAAGTTTAAGCTTACTTTTACTTACTTTAACTTACCTACTTTTACTTACTCTTCCTAAGTTTAAAGCACTTACTTTTACTTACTTTCATTGTACTATATTTACTTACTTTACTCACTTTTACCATACTATATTTACTAACTTTTACTTATTTTGTATTTTTTCAGGTAGTCAATAATCAATAATGGATCCTAATATTGATGAAGTTGGAGAGAAAAGTGAGGGTGTTAAAAGGGGTTACTTTTGTGGTCAATGCAAGAACAAATATTCAAAGAAGCAAAACTGGAGGAACATTTTAATTCCAAAAAAAATATTTGTTACAATACAAGAGGTCAGAGTTTGGGCCCACAGCTTAGATATTGCAGTAAAGAGATACGGCAAAGCAGTCATTTAGTTTGTTCACAAAATGTGCTAGTGCTAGACCTCAGAAAAATGAACCAACTTCATCAACTGCTAATCTAGAAAATTAAACTTTTTCACTAGATGTTTCACAGACTGAAGAAAGTGCTTCTCCTCCACCTAAGAAACAAAAGGTAAGTGAGGAATCTGCGCATCAGACTAACAAAACTGCTTTAGAGGAATTTGAAAATTCCCAAATCCAGAAGACATTGAATGCAATTTTGCGCCTAACAAAAGAAACTCACCAAGCTGTTGTGGTTAATAAAGAGAAGAGTCAAAATATGCCTTCAAGTTCAAGTGTTGCATCCAAATCTAATAAAGCAAAAAGCAACAAATTTGACATTTCCATAGCCCATTTAAGCAAGTGTAAATCAATACAAGAAATCCTGAACAATGATTTGATCAAATCTACATTCAAATTGGTGGAAAAGAAGGATCTAGGGCATGCTGACGATTCATTTTCAGTACCAAGTGATATAATGGAAAACATTGCAAATAGTGACACTAATATGCCTGATGTAGATATAGCTGTTGAGGATGAAGATGATGATAATCAAGAAGATATTGATGATGCTTCTGATGATAAAATGTTTACATTATATTGAATAGCTTGCACAGACCCCAAAGCATGTGCTTCAGACAAACATTCTAACATAAAAGGTTACTTCAATGTTAAAGATTTAACCTATGTATGCAAACAAGGAGAAAATCAAGAGAGATGGTTTAGAAATCTGAAAACCCACCTGAAGAGACATTTAATTAAACTTCAGCATCATCAAAGAGCTGCTGTTTATGAAGTGATGAAAACATCTCGGAACACTACTAAACGCATAGAAGACTTATGTGGCAACATCTTATACTACATAATGAAAACAAACACTGCATGGGCTCTATATCCAGTACTTCTAGCTGTATTACATAGGTCAGGTTGTGAGGTTGGAAATTTGAATCATAGCACACATGCGTGCGAGACAATTTGTGAGCTATTAGATAATCAACTTAAAGAACAAACTGTAAAGTGGTTCTTAGAACAAACTTCAGTAACAATAACAGCTGACATTGGAACAATTTTGGGATTAAGCATGCTAGTTGTATTAGTTATGAGTGAAGAAGATAAGACTGTAAAACTTGCTGGGATAAATTTAGTACGCAGCAAATCAGGAGTTTATTTGGCCAATGAAATTTTTGATGTGTTGAAGTCTCCTAATCACTTGAAACTATCTGAAGAAGCAATTAAATCCAAGGTATCTGGAATGGTTGGAGATGGGGCTTTTTGTAAGGACAACGAGCCATTTAAAAATGAAATGAAAAAGTTGTTTGGAGAAAATTTCAAATTTCGATGGGACTTAATGCATCTTGTGAACAGAGCCCACGTTGATGCATTGAAGAAAATTTGTAAACTAAGTGAGCTTTTAGACTTTATTCAGAATCACTCTTCAAATCTGAGATCAGGCCTTGACTATACCAATATGGTTCTTGACAATATCATTGGTTTTAAGAGACCAAAACTCAAATCTGATACTCGCATGGTTAATTACGAATTTGATCAATTTGACAGATTTGTGGAAAATTGTGTGTTTTTTGATCATCCACAAGAGAAAGAAATTAGTGCCAAGTTCTATGTATTGATTTCCTATGTAACAAAGATTATGTTGCAAGTAGCTCAAAAAACCAGTTAGTGCAGAATTTGTAGAAAATATATTTATAAAGAAGGAGGGAAAACTGTTATGTTAAGAGTGATGGAAACAATTTCCAAATTAGCTAATGGAGGAAATGCAAATGTAGTAGTTTCTGAATTTAAGCACGATACCACAGGGCAGCAAAAGGAACTAACAGCTGAGGATTACATCCTAAATGAAGTTTACAAATACATCAAGAAACGTTCTGATTACTACCAGGTTGCTGAAGTTGCTAGACCATCCAGAACCAGATCTGAAAGTAGTTTTACAAAAGACTCAGTGATAAATTGGCTGACAGTATATATAGAACAGCTGTGGAAAGGAATCACAGACATTAAAGCATTTTGATAGATGGATCAACTGCCTGGAGTGAAGCACCAGCTGAAGGGACATTCTCCATTCTTGGTTACATTGTTGAACACAAAGGATCCATTAAGCCATCTCATTTGACTAAGCTGTGCAGAATTGTGAAGGAGGGTCCAGCTCCAGGCACTAGATCTGCTGTAATGATCACACAGAAAGCCATTGATCAGTGGCCAAGCATACATGGCGGTAAATTCACAACAAATGCCTACATGCAAGGTCTAACATCGTCCACTGTTGCTGCTGCAATGAATAAATAAACTTAAGGTGAGTAATAAACTGTACATTATTGTATTATTATGTTTAGCTAAAACAATTTGTAATTGGTATGTCGTCAATTCAAGAGTTTACTATCATTAACCTATCTAGTGGTGTAAGGGGAAAAAAAGTAAATTCAGAGCTGTGCTCCAGTAAATTTTTTCAAATCTGGAGTCATGCAAAATCCGACAAAATTGGACCCCGGGAACACCCCCAAAAATGAAATTCAAAATGGCGGACTGGCAGTTTCCTACGAAATACAATAAATTTTAATTTCGCTTTGTAGAGAGAGTTATGACGTTTTTCTTGATCAGTAAAATGTTTTAAAACACATTTTCGTTTCTAAATTAACCTATATGACACTAAAAATTGTATTAGGCGGCTAGTATTAAACTATGACGTCACGTAATGTAAATAAAATATACTGTATGGAGTGTATGTGAGAATGGACATTGCTACATCTTTATAAACTTATATTATATACAACTCTTTAATTCCTACTACCCACTATCAAATCTGCGTATTTGTGCTTGTCATTTTCTTTAAAACTGTTATTATGTACTCCTTTCAAATACTGCAACACAGTTTATTAATTTGTTTTCTGTTTCAGACTGACTCGGTGTGCGTCCGCCTTCAAGAATGCAGACCCCTGAAGAATTGTGCGTGATTTGTAAGGAGAAATTGGACAGCGGACAGGAAGTGGTTCACATCTCGCAAAATGGAGCAGATGGTATAAATGCATCCAGCCGCAGCCGTGGAAGCGATGTTGTTGCAACAGCTGGAATAAGTGTTCACGTTGTATGTAGGAAAAGGTTTATGGATAAAAAGACCATTGAAATAAAGAAGCGACAGACCGCAGCCGAGGCAATACCAAGGAAAAGTGCTCGTTTTCATGAATACGCATTTTCCAGTGCTACTCACTGTTTGTTTTGTGATACCTTTGTGGATTTTTTTTCCAAACACAAACCAAAATCAGAGCATGTCAAAATAAGAACTACAGAGTTCTCGGAAACCATAAAAAGGTGCTGTGAAAGCCGCTGCGATGAATGGTCGTTTAATGTAAAAGGCCGTCTGGAGTATTATCTTCGTGATCTTCCTGCTGCAGATTGTGTCTACCATCACACCTGCAGTGTAAATTTTCGAAGTGGAAAAAACATTCCTCGCGCATACTCCTCCGACGATCATGATTCGAAGAAAGGGAGACCAACTAATGAAGAGCAACACCAAGCATTCCTTCAGACCTGTGCTTACCTGGAAGAGAATGATGATGAACAACTGTTGATTGGAGACCTAATTTCCAAAATGGAGGAATATCTTCAAGGAAGTCAGAGCTCTGTCTACGAACGCAGGCACATGAAGAGAAAGCTTTTAGAACGTTACGGAGACAAGATCATAATATCAGGTGAAAGTGGGAAGGCAGATGTAGTAACACTACGAGACAGCTAATGAAATTCTTATAGATTATCACAAAAAGTCGAAAGAATGTGATATAGATATAGAGCTACAGAAGATTTACCTAGTAGAAGCTGCTGCAAAAATAATCAGAAGTGATATCAAGTCTTGTCGACTCGCCTAGAAAAGATGTGTATCCATCTCCAAATGACATCACTGCAGAAAGTGCTCTTGATTACATTCCCAACAGTCTGAAATTGCTATTATCAAAAGCATTTGCGGGACAGGATGCTTCAAGAAAAATAGGTGCAATTGGGCAGAGCATTATGCAAGCAACCCATTCTAGAGGATTACTATGTCCACTACAGATCGGTTTGTCGGTTCAGCTACACCACAACTTTAGGTCAAGGTACCTTATTGACGTTCTCCATCAGCTGGGTTACTGTTCGTCGTATGCAGAAGTAACAAGATTCGAAAGAAACGCGGCGCTGGCAAGTGGGTCTGGCTCTTTTACTGTTGATGAAAACACTGCAGACCTTCTAGCAGCAGATAACGTCGATCATGATGTCTGCACTTTGGATGGGAAGAATACCTTTCATGGAATGGGTATGATTGCCGCAATAACTCCGAAGATCAAGATCCACCCTTCTATTCACAGGCGTAATGTTGGTGACAATGACATTAAGAAGATTGCAACCGTTGACATTAGGGAATATAGACACGCGAGAAGCATGTTGAGGGACATCTCATTCCGCGAACTTCCAGTACCCACTGCCACCATAAGTCGACTTAGTCTTCTCTGGCAGATATCTTCAGCAGAAAGATCAGGTCCAAGTTGGTCCGGAACAATGCAGGCAATTCACGGTGGATCAAGTGTCTCACATCCAGGTGTGGCGTCGATCACGTTCCTTCCATCATAGATATGTCGCCAACTGACATGACCTGAATATTTTCGACATTACTATATTTGAGCAAGATAGCACGCGATCAAAAAGTCCCATGCATTATTACCTTTGATCAGCCTTTGTTCTGGAAAGCTTCCCAAATCATCAATGAACAGAGAGACCTGCAGGACATTGTTTTAATGCTGGGATCATTTCACACTCTGATGAATCTTTTGGGAGCAGTCGGTACTCTTATGAATGGTTCAGGATTGTCTGAAGTACTTCAAGAAATATACGGACCAAATGCCGTGCAACACATGATGTCTGGAAAAGCTGTTTCAAGAGCGATACGTGGTCATATGATAGTAGATGCAGCTCTTAGTACCTTACTAGTCGCAGACGTTTTCCCTCGTAATGAAGATGGAACTCCTCATGACCTCCATAAGGAAGCTTGTGACCTGCTCGACGATGTTATGACCGCCAAACAATCAGTTGAGGATGTGGAATCTTCGAATGCATTGTCTCAGATTGCTACCACTTTGGATGCGAAGAAAACTGACCTACAATCTACTTCGCAAACAAGTCAACTCTGGTTGGAATATCAGCGAATGATCAACATTGCACGTTCCTTGATAACAGCAGACAGACCGGCTCGTGGGATTTGCACTTGCAAGCTATGCTGGAGACCATCCCCATAATTGCAGCAGCCGGACATCACAATTACCTGAAATCGATATACCTGTACCTGCAGAAAATGTTAAGTTTGCCTTCTGAAAATCCAGCCGTTAACAAAATGTTCCAGGAAGGTAAGTTTGTGGTAAGAAGAAGCGACAGATTATGGGCCGGACTCGGTACAGACCTGGTGATAGAACAAGTACTAATGCGTTCCCTGAAAAGCAGAGGCGGACTGACACGCGGAAGTGGATTTACAGACATCCAAAGGACAACGTGGCTCTTTTCTATGCCTCTGTGTTCCACTTATAACTTAGCAATGCAGGAATACACCAGAGTTTTGTTGGAAAGTAGTGAACAGCACAAGGAAATGAGGGGAAGTAGACAAATCAGGGACAGTAATGACATGAAGAAAGTACTTGAACGTCTGGAATCCTTATCCCCATTCCATTCTACCTCGGGTCTCTGCAACATTGTAACAGGGCTAACTGCTGATCCTGGAGTTAACGTTCATCAATTGCATTCAATCGGTACGAACATTGTCGTAAAAATGATTGGGAAACAAGCCTTTACATATTCTGCCAAAAGATCTGACAAAGTGAAAACACTAGGATCTGCTTCTGCCGTTGTGATCACTGATGCTTCAGATATAGAAGTAGATCCTGCACTACTGTTTCAGAGAATGATGACTGTTGCCACTGCGGAGACATGAATCTTGAAGATGTCATGTGTTACGAACTGTGTGCATATCCTCCTGCATTGTTCGAATCACGAAGTATCTTGAGGAAACCCGATAAGTCTCAGCTAGCTCATGCAATAATCAAATACACTGACACTTTACGCATGAAGTTCAAGAAATTCAGTGCACAGACCAGTACGTATTGGATGGTGGATCTCTACTACATCGTGTTTCCTGGCGTCAAGATGAAACATATGACAGCATCGCCAACTCATATGCCGATTTCACTCTGAAAACATATGGAAAAGCAATCATTGTTTTTGATGGCTACAGCAGCTCTCCTACGATCAAGGACATGACCCACAGAAGACGCAGCACCAAGACAAGCAGAAATGTGAATCTCAGTCCAAGCATGAAGTTTGTTGGCCAGAAGGAACACTTCTTGGCTAATGAAAACAACAAGCAAGCATTTATTTCCCTCGTAGTGAGATGTTGAAGAAGCACGGGTGTACTGTTCACAACGCAGATGGGGATGCTGATGTGGACATCGTTCGTGCAGCAGTTTCCTCATCAGAAAATGCAACTACAACAGTAATAGGGGAAGACACCGACTTGCTGATTCTCCTTCTGTACCATGCCAAGGACAGTGGTTTCAAGTTGTACTATCGCAGCGATATAAGACGGGGACCATCTCCTAATCCTGTGTATGATATTCTCAGCATTCAATCATTGTTAGGCAATGACATCTGCAAGTATCTCCTGTTTGTGCATGCTTTCACGGGCTGTGATAGCACATCCAGAATTTTTCGATCGGTAAAGCCAAAGCATTCGACACACTGATGAAGGTGGCTGAACTCCGTTCAGTTGCAAATACATTCTGTTCTGACTGTTGCCAACACTCTGAGATTGAAGCCGCTGGAAGAAAGGCAATGCTTCTGTTGTATGGCTGCAAAACACTTGAATCCACTAACGCACTACGTCATCGAATGTTAGTTGAAAAGGTAGCTACAGCTAAATCTTTTGTTACACCCGAACGTTTGCCACCTACCGATGCGTCCACAAAGTACCACAGCTTTCGCACATACTTTCAAATACTAATCTGGAAGTCTACAGAAGAGAAGATCGATGCAGAACAGTGGGGTTGTATGTAAGAATAATTCCTACTACCTACAGCCTGCGACAAGCCACCAGCTCCAAATTATCTACTCAACATGATCCGCTGCTCCTGCAAGACGAAATGTGCTACTTCAAGATGTGGATGCAAGCGTAATGGAATGCCCTGTTCAGCCGCTTGTGGCGAGTGCCAAATCAGTGGTTGCGATAACAACCCAAGTACCGGTAATCTATCCGATGATAGTGATGAAGAGGATTAATTTCTGTATGTTTGTGACCAGGTATCACTTCTTCTGTAATGAACATAACTTGAAACTGGGAAAAAAATAATTGTTGTATTATTGATTATAAAAATCTGTAAAAAGCTATATAACATTATATTTGCGTAATAACTGGTTGTGTTGTATATTGTTGAATTATTTAAAACATTACAACTGAAAGAAAAAGCATCAAATGTATCTCTATAAATAAAAGCGTAAATTATATATATATTTTTTTTCGTAGGAAACATCCAGTCCGCCATTTTGAATTTCATTTTTGGGGGTGTTCCCGGGGTCCAATTTTGTCGGATTTTGGATATGTTATTCGGCAATGGTTCCTGAGCTGGAAACAGTTTAGAAAGCTTCTGAAGCAATTTTGCCCAGGTCTAACTACAAATTGCCTGGACTATTAGCTATATACCAATTGGAATTACCGACAGATTTTTATCTACTTTTGATTTTTATGTAATATGTATTAATCGTAGATGCTCCCAATTATTACACTATCTTCAATATCATAAAATCATGTTGTGAAGGACTCAAAACTCGTAAAGTTCAGATACTCCCGTTTGTCAGTGCCTGATGCTGAAAGACAGAATCACTGAGACAGTGATGACTAACGAATAGGTACTGAAGCGTGTAACTGAATAGCTTTTCTGATCGAAGCTGGTTACACCTTTTAAAAATTTAATTTCGGCTGTTTCTGGCAAATTTTGTAGACGTTTTTTTAATACAGTTGTTTAATTCATTTGAGCAGTGTTTTCATTATCCATTAAATTTTTTTTTTTTACGCTACACAACATTGAGAGTATGTTTAATTTGAAGCTTGTTTACTAGGTAGATATTCAGTATAGAGAGATCATCTTTCATTTTGACAGAAATACTATAATTGACAGTTGACACTAATCTTTGATAAAACCCACCAGAGTGGGCAAAAAAAATTCTTTAAAACCCAGTGGGGAAAAAGCGAGTTACCCACTCTTGTGCCGACACTGGGCCAAGGGCGAATGGCCACAAAAAAACGACCCCCACCCCCACCCGAAAGAGGAAGACAGCCAAAATCAAGGTCCAAGGTTTTCGAGATGCCTAGACACTACATTGAAATTTTGGAGGTCACGGACAAGGGGAAAGATAGATTGATAAATATTGCTCCAGAGTTGACCGTTGAGTATATGAAAGATTGAAAAAATCGATTAACCCTCGCGTTAGAGAGAGATGGACAAAAAAGGAACGAGTGTGTTGAAAGCCTGGTTCTACATGCTCTTCTTAGAGGAGGAGACATACAATTAGAGTTCGGAAGAACAGAGTCCGTTATAATAGCGAAAGCAAAGAGAGAGAGAGAGAGAGAGAGAGAGAGAGAGAGAGAGAGAGAGAGAGAGAGAAGAGAGAGAGAGATATACAAGGTTACAAGGAAAAAAAGTACCTCAAAAGGCCTTGCGGCCCATACCGAGGAGGTACCAATGGCAACGGGTGCCATGGAAAATTTTCTACACCCTCAGTGTGCAAGATTTGGTCTAACCTTTTCTTGAAATGATCTACAGAGGAACTGTTTACAACTTCTGAAGGTAACCTGTTCCACGTGTCACAGATCTTATACGTAAAGTAATTCCCACACACACTACGGTAGTTCTAAACAATTTCAAATCCAACTTCCAACCGTTGTTGCGAGTTGGGTTATCATTTAAACTAAACATGCTTCTAAAATCGACATCGTTGAACCCGCGTAAGAGCTTGAAAACCTCGATCAGTTGACCGCGCAGCCTCCGAGTTTCCAGCGAAAACAAGTTCAGGGCGCGTAACCGTCGATTGTAGCCCATATGCCTAACGAAAGGGATTAACTTTGTGGCCCTCGATTGCACTCGCTCCAGCTTCTCAATGTCTTTCCTGAGGGTGGGCGACCAGAACTGCACTGCATACTCCAGGTGCGGCAGAACCAGGGAATTGTACAGAGAGAGCACAATCTCCTTGTTCCGAAACTGAAATTGCCTCCTGGTATAACCCAACAGCTTCTGGGCTTTCTTTTCCACCTCTACGCACTGTTTCGTAAACTTAAGGTCGCTACTAATTAGCACACCCAAGTCTTTTCCCAAATCAGTCGCCTCGATATTACTCCCCAACATCGAGTAGTCCGACTTGGGATTGGCGTAGCCAATGTGCATCACTTTGCATTTATCCAAGTTAAACGGCATTTGCCATTTTCCGGACCACTCTCTTATCCTACCTAGGTCCGCACGCAGTTGCTCGATCGCTTCGGGCGTCCCAACATTGGCCCCAAGCTTGGTGTCATCAGCGAATTTGGCGATCCGACTGACGATGCCACCGTCGATATCATTTATGTAAATGATAAACAACAGCGGCCCCAAAACGGAACACTGAGGAACCCCACTAGTGACCGAGGCCCAACCCGAACTAACCCCTTTAATTACAACCCTCTGCCGCCTATACTTCAGCCAGCTTTCAATCCACCTACCTACTTCCCCACCGATACCCAGCGCGCGCACTTTCACCATTAGCCGGCGGTGAGGTACCTTATCAAAGGCTTTCTGAAAGTCGAGATAAAGTATATCAATCGCCCTACTCTTATCATACTCACCCAACATGAAGTGGAAAAACTCGAACAAGTTGGTGAGACGACCTATGCCGTCTAAACCCAGGTTGGGAGTCCCCAAGCAGCTTGTAGGAATCCAAATGGTCAACGATCCTCTCGGCTATTATCCCCTCTAATAATTTACCTACAACTGAAGTGAGACAAATGGGACGATAGTTCCCTAGACTTTCGTGATCCCCTTTCTTAAAGATAGGGGTCACGTTGGCTTCCCTCTAGTCACCAGGCACCTGGCCCGTCTCCAACGATTTGTTGAAGACTGTAGCCAGGTGGGGAGCCACCTGGTCGCGCACCTCCCGCAACACTCTGGGGAGAAACTGGTCTAGCCCAGGAGCCTTAAACGCGCTCAGTTCGTCGATTCTATCGGCAACGACTGTCGCGGTACATCGAACACTATCCAGGCCAGCACCTTCGTGCCTCACGCCTGGCTCGGGGATGATGCGGGTGTCCTCCCTGGTGAACACTCCCGCAAAGTACTCATTAAGCACATTGGCGATGTCCGCTTCTAATGGGCTTTCTACTATTAACATAACTGAAGAACTCCTTAGGGTTCCCCTTGCAGAGGCTTGCCACCCGTAGTTCTTCGCTACGTTTCGCTAGTCTAACCTTCGCCTTCACTTCCCTACACAGGCGGACATACGCTTCAGTGTTCTCATGGGAACGATTGGCCTTCGCCCTCCTATACGCTACTTTCCTATTTCGGATAGCCGAAGCGATGTCACGATTGAACCACTTAGGCTGCGTTGAAGCAGGGGTGAACGGTTTTGAGGGTATGGCAGCAGACTGCAGCACCATAAACTCGTCCCGGAATGCACTCCACACTCCCTCAACATCGCCGCCGACCTCTAACCCCATCTCACCTACGCTATCCCGGAGGCTAACAAAGTCCGCCCGCCGGAGATCGAGCTTACTGCCTCTCGAGTTACTACGCTTCACCCGAGGGACGCACACACGGAACCTAATCAGACTGTGATCACTCCCGCCCAACGATTCGTCCGGAGAGGCCAGTGACGAGGTTGTCTTCGGTCGTGAATACTAAGTCTAGAACGCTTTCGCCTCGTGTAGGCTCATTGACCCACTGAGTAAGTTCATCAGCAAAGTCAACTAGCCTCCTCCCTTCAGCATCAGCAGTCCTGTTTTCCCACTTTATGCCGCGACAGTTGAAGTCTCCTAAAACTACACACACCCTATCCCCTAGCAGGCTACTGAGTTCGGTGTACAGGGCTGTATCCTCCTCGAGGAGGAGATGCGGATGTCTGTACACCAAGATTAACCTATAGCTCGTCCCTCCCACATTCAGATCGACGCAAAGCAGCTCCCATTCCGACCGGAACTGGCAGTCAACCGGACTCGTGTCCCTGACGTATATTAGTACCCCACCCCCCTCCCCACATGTGCGGTCTTTGCGAAACATTCTATACCCGGGAATTCCGAACTCCCCAACGTAGTCCCTACGATCAGTATGAATCCAGGACTCGGTGATAGCAACGATATCCTGGTATTCTGATGCTAAGAGCGCCCGTAGCTCGCAAAACTTGTTCCTAATCGACCTAGCATTAAAAAGCATTGCACGGAGGGAGCCTTCCCTATTCTGACCGCCCCCTAGCACGACCCGTTTCTCGAACAGCCAGGGCTGTCGGGAGTTGAAGAGCCCCTCACCAACGAGGGGGCAACTTCCGCAGGAGCCTGAGTCCCCTCCAACGTGGAAGGAGGGTCACCCACCTGTACCTGGACGCACCCTTCAGTTGAAGGTACGTCCGCCACCGGCTCATCATCATCCCTCCCCGGTGGGGGCCCATCATCTCTCCCCGGACTCGACCTCACCATTCTGTATAGGTGCCGGCCGAGCAGCGCGCCCAGCACACCTTTACCCTTGTTATTGAGGTGAACATCCCTCTGGTAAAGGTCCCATCTACCCGAAAATGCGTCGAACGGGTCAATAAACCTGACGCCCAGTGGGACGCACAAGTCTTGCACCCTCTCGTTGATGCCAATGACCTTACTGAGCGCGTGGTCACTGGCATTCATTCGCGGTAAAATACCCATTAACATTCCCCTGTCTGTCTTCAGTTTTAGATCATCCGCAAGAGACATGATCTCGGTGATGATCCCTTCTGTAAGACCTACCCTACCGCCTTTGAGGAACAGGTCGTTGCCACCAGCGTGGACAACGATCGCAGTCCTACGACTAGCCACGCGCACCTTCTCTACCTCCTTCCTTAAGTGCGCCGTTCCCCGCCCAGGTAAGCACCTTACCTTCCTCCCATCACGGTTTGCAAAAGCAAAGTACTTCTCCTGGCCCCTGATCTGCAAGTCCCCAATCAAAACGGTGTCTTCCTCCTTCAAGCACAGGAGACTAAAGCGGTTGGAGGTCCTGACAGGGGCAACTGGGGTCTCAGGCTTCGGCTTCGCAGCCTTGTCCGAGACCTTTCGAAACCCGTCGTCACCCATAGACACAGTTACACCAGCAGACCCACCCCGACCGGCAGCTACGTCCTTCGGTTTATTTGGGCCATCAGTAGGCCCCTTCCCACCCTTCTCTATCGACCCCTTCCCACCGTGCATTCCACGTGGGTCGCTGGCGATTCTTCACACTGATTTTGTACACTAGTCCCCGGTTGCACCTCTACCCCCTTTCTCCGCGGTCCCGAGCCCTGTCCAGTCCATAGCTGGACCGCCTTTCCATGACAGCTATCCTATCAATGAGCTCCAGGGTGGAGGGCGCAGCCCCATCAGTGACCGCCGCACCTCCAACAGCCGGTCTGGACGACTCGAGCCGCCGGACCCTCTCCTCTAGCTTCTCGTAAAACCGCATGAGTTCGCAAAAGCGGCACATGCTGAAGTGGTTGATCTTCGCGAAGCAGGCTTCTTTGAAGTTCGTCGAGAGAGAGAGAGAGAGAGAGAGAGAGAGAGAGAGAGAGAGAGAGAGAGAGAGAGAGAGAGGAGAGAGAGAGAGAGAGAGACGGGAATTGAGACGAAAAGCCTTTGATTCCACCCGGTTAAGTAGGGCTGTATGGGTTGAGCCGCCCCACACGCGAAAAGCGCACTCCATACAGGGGTGGACAAGGCACTATACAGAGACAGCAACTGAGTGGGAGTAAAGAAACCGCAGAGCCGGTGCAGCACATCTTACCTCTTTGAAGGTTTCAGAAAGAGAGCATTTCTGACGAGAAAAAAAAAAACATCAAGAATGTTACGAGAAGAGGAAGGATTGAGTTGTGTATTGTTGAAAGTAAGGGGATAACACGGAAGATTGTGACGAGTAGACAGATGAAGGAACTGAGTTTTTGAGGCACTGAAAGCCACGAGGTTTTCTCTACCCCAATCAGAGATAATAGAAAGATCAGAGATCAAGCGCATCATAGCTGTCTCACGCGAAGCATGGAGTGACTGTTGAGAGTGGTGATTTGTGAGGCGAGTGGAGAAGTGAAGAGTGGCGTCATTGGCATGAAGTGGATAGGACATGATGCGCAACTTAATGGATCATTGATAAATAAAGGAAAAAATTGGGTGACGGAACAGAACCCTGAGGAACACCACTATTAATTTCTTAAGAAGAAGGATGGCCATCTACAACCGCAGCTATAAATCGGCCGGAAAAGAAATCAGAGATGAAGGCACAGATAGAAGGATAGAAACCGAAGTAGGGCACTGGGCAGTTAATTTGTGACAGACTATCAAAAATTTTTGATATGTCTAGCGCCATAGCGAAGGTTTCATCGAAATTCCCAAAAGAGGATGGCCAACAGTCAGAGATATGAAAGGTTGCCAGTACAGCATCCCTCGCGGAAACCATACTGACGATCTGAAAGAAGATTGAGAGAAGAGAGGCGTTTAAGAATCTTCTATTAAGGATAGATTCAAAAACTTTAAAAAGGTAAGAAATCAAAGCAATGAGACGATAGTTGGAGGGTTGAGACAGCTGAATGAATGAAAGTGAACTTCCAGCAGGAAGGAAACGTATATACACCAGATGAAAAAGATGAAAGGAGGACGAAAGAAATAAGTGTAATTAGATTGTTCGAGAACTAAGGCCTCGTAGGATCGAAGTTTTAGTTTAAAATCATTCATAAATTATACTGTCTCGAAGTCACCTCACAATAAGTGGACCCACTGCTCAATAACCGAATCGGAAAAGGGCACTCATTCGAATTACTGTATTCGACCCCAGCCAGATACTCTACCATCGGTACAGAATATTCCTCAATCGAAAATTTTAATCGAAATATTATTCAGAGTAGTTCTGCGGAACCCAAAACCCAACGAGAACTATGTCAGAACAACATGAATGTTCTCTCCTATATTTATGACCTTGACCTTTGGTACAAGAACCTAATTCTTGCTAAAGACACGTCGTCTTATGATCATACACACGCGTGGGGGGCGGGGGGGCTTTCATCTATTTATGATTAACTAAAAAAATTAGGTTTACCTCCATTTGACTTTTGACCGCTATCTGTGACCTTGCACTTTAATGTACAGACGTAGGTCTTGCTCGAAATACATCGTGAATTTATGTTGAGCGGTTCAAAAGTAATAGCCCGACTCAAAAGTGTAACAGACAGACAAAGCGCAATCCAAAGCCAAGCCCCTCCAAATTTATTTGGATGGGAACACGAGCACACTTTTGCCGCCTTCCAAACGATCATTTTCAACCGGAATCAGTCTTACTCACGAAGAGCTTCACGGTGATGGGCGACTCGCCGATTCGACCGAGCCGTAACAAACACTCAAGATGTCTAATAAATAGTTATTTTAAAAATCCATTTTTATTCTAGGTTTTGGAGAAGCGCTAAAAAAATATTTTCAGACACGCAAAAACCGACTTTAAAAACTGCATTCCAGTAAATAGGATTAGAGAGATAAGAATACAAAACCTGAACCGGCGACTTCAGCTTTGAGGCTTCATTTTCACATCACATTTGACGTTGAATTTTAATTTTCATTTTTTCCTTTAAATTTTAATAAATATAAAAGGTATCAAATCAAAGTCTATTATTATATACAGATTTAAAATACAATCCTATTTAATTCTTAAACAAAGGCAATATTACATTAAAAATTAAAGTAAAATATACGATGATATTTTACTATTTTTATATAATTTACCGTTCAAGCCCCGAAAAACACGAGCAAAATTTATGCGTCAAAATATCACCTCACAACAAACTTGAATCATTAATAATAATAAATGAAAAAAATAGCGTAACATCCGCACTAAAAATACTTTCAATTAAAGTAAGAATTAGAAAATATGGTTAATAATCTGATATAATTTACTGTTGAGCACTTTAATATTTTAAAAAACGAACTTCTATAAATGTGACGAAATTCAATCGCGAAAAATCGCTCACGCTCACATTTGTACATTGCATAATTATCTACGTTACCCCATCTTACCCAATTCAAAATCTAAAATGACTAAATATATTTTCGGGGATTATCGGTAATAAAAATGGAATCGGATTGAAGAAACAATTTGATCATTCAGTGACGCTTTACTCAAAATTAATGGGGAAATTTTCCTTATTTTTGTGACGCAAATGAACGTTGAAGCGGACCTCGTACGTTGTCGTCAACGATAATTTCCAAACGTACATTTTTAACAAAATCCTACTTTAATTATGTATTAAATTCTCGATCGAATTAATTTCACTTTCATTAATGAAAATCACTGAAAATCCAATAACTTATTTAGAATTCCACCATTTCTTTCAGTTTGGTTGATACCCTCGCACTAATATGGTTATAGGCTTATGTACTCCCGAACTTCTATTTTTCTAAAGCTAACTTTCACATACTACGGTAGGCTTACTGACTTTACTAGATTCATTAATACATACATACATACATACATACATATATATATATGATGAATAAAACCACGAAGGAAAAAAGAAACACAAATGGGTGCTCAAGCGCTTTCGTCTAATGACATCCTCAGGAACACTCAGGAATACTTTTCACGTGTCACTTTCGTGAAATAATTTTTCATATATATATATATATATATATATATATATATATATATATATATATATATATATATATATTAATTTAGGGTTGCCAGATTTTTCAAATGCCCATGCGGGACAAATTTTTTCTGAGGTTTTTTTTTAAGACCAAATTTATTTTCAAATTGAAACTAGATTTCTTCAACGGTTACAACAAAAAATTAGAAAAATTTTATTACAATAATATTTAACAATTAAACATCGTGAATAAATTGAAATTATTATACATAATATTGAAATTCTAAATCAATTCATCCCTAAAAAATTTGCTTAAAAATTTTTTTTTTTGCGGGACATTTTGAACGCGGGATTTTTGGATCAAATGCGGGACTGTCCCGTGGCAACCCTAATAAATAAATAAATAAATAAATAAATATAAATGATTAAGGAGGTATGGAAAAAGCATTGCATTTTTATTTTAATGCGTATAAACTTAATTTAGGTGACAGAATACGAGACACGCTACAAATAAGTTAAATTGCATCAAACCGCAAACAATTTACAAAGACGAACGAATACTCAATATTTAGTGCGATTTCCTCAAACGAGGATGACGACGCCGTCAGGTTTCGAAGGCATGGAATCAATCTTCTGTCAGGAGGAATTGCTTCGCTATTTCAAAGGGAGAATACTGTACGAGTATGGCGGAGAATCTTTGAGTTTCTTACCTTCATCTATCGCGTATTAGAAATAATCTCCGATGAATGAAGCTAAAAAACCGTAAGTGCAATGGGATTTAGAGTGGCAATTTTTAGGAAAACATCCGTATGACGATATATATATATATATATATAATATATACACAGGGTGGGCGGAAAGTAGCTCCCTATTTTGGATTGGTAAAAAAATACGTATATTATCCATTTATTTCAGAAGAAATAATATGAAACGGTAGGCGTACATGGTAGGTTTTCTCTAAAATTCAATGTGGGCTCCAACTCTTTCCACCAGCTTCTGGAGCCGCCCAGGAATGGCGTCCACTGACTTTAGCAGGAACTCCGGCGGGATGGAGGACATGACTTCCCGAATTCGGTCCTCCAGTTCTTCCAATGTCCTCGGTTTGGTGCGGTAGACTTCTTCCTTTACCCACCCCCAAAGAAAGAAGTCGCACGGTGTCAAGTCGGGGCTCCTGGCTGGCCATTGATGTGGACCACGACGACCCATCCAACGCCCAGGGAAGTGGGCATCCAGCCACTCACGGACAACAAGAGCGAATGGCCAGCCAGGAGCCCCGACTTGACACCGTGCGACTTCTTTCTTTGGGGTGGGTAAAGGAAGAAATCTACCGCACCAAACCGAGGACATTGGAAGAACTGGAGGACCGAATTCGGGAAGTCATGTCCTCCATCCCGCCGGAGTTCCTGCTAAAGTCAGTGGACGCCATTCCTGGGTGGCTCCAGAAGCTGGTGGAAAGAGTTGGAGCCCACATTGAATTTTAGAGAAAACCTACCATGTATGCCTACCTTTTCATATTATTTCTTCTGAAATAAATGGATAATATACATATTTTTTTACCAATCCAAAATAGGGAGCTACTTTCCGCCCACCCTGTACATATATATATATATATATATATATATATATAGGGTGTCCCGTAAGTTCGGTCTTATGAAAGGATTTACTTTAAATTAAATTTACGAAAGTAATAGTTACATTAGAACTAAAACAAATGTTCAAACTGATGTCTTGTTTTGGGACTTTTTTTGTCGCGGGATGATTAACACGCAATGGCTAATATGGCAGCGAGTTACACTCTTCTTGAGATAATACAGGCCTCCAATTTGTCCTCACGAGGAAACGAGACCTCAATTTGAACATTTATTTTAGTTCTTACGTATTACTTTCGTAAATTTAATTTAAAATAACTTTTCCTACGAGACCGGACTTATGGGACACCCTGTATAATTATCTCTCGGCGCATCTGACCTCGTATAAGTATTACGAGAAGAAGGCAAATGTAAAGATCCTATTAAAGTCGCGCAATACCACTTTAAACTAGGATACAATCCGCACGAGAGACACTCGAGTAAAGTGCTCCCGCGCCACATACTCTAAGACAGTCTTAGTGTTAATATATGGATGTAACTCTTCTGCGAGGCCATAACACGGATTTAGCTTCAAGTTCTCTATATTAGTATAGAAAAAATACCTCCATTTCACTTGGTTTCTTTCACGTTTCAGCTACAATTCATATATAGGTTTCTATACATGAAAATTAATGAACATAGCTAATTAAGGCTCGTGTGTATATATATATATGTGTGTGTGTGTGTGTGTGTGTGTGTATATAATATATATATATAAAATGCGCATTATTAAAAGACGAAATAGTTTTGTCCTTTGTAATTAAGAAGGGCATTCGAGTATGACGTCATCGCGGTCAAGTGGAGGAGGATTCAAACTGTGAATCTTAAGTAATGCGGATCAAAGCTCATCGATAAGAAAATTGAAAAGGCGGCAAACAGTGGCAACGTGTGCGCTTTAAAAAGGTCCCCACGCAACATCCGAATCCCAGAATCGAGCATTCGATACCGTACAAACAAAATATCTTTATTGTGGATCATTCACAATCCATGGCTACTTAACCTAACATACGAGTACAATCTTACGTATTATACGCTGAACTTAATAAAAATAAGGCCAACATAGCCACTTAACCAAACATACACGTACAAAAATAAGGCCAACATAGCCATTTAACCCAACTTACAAATACAATCTTATTATAACACAACTTAATACGCGTATATAATCTTTGCTACATTATAAAAATAAGGTATTGCAAACCAGCATCTGTCTGAACCAAGACTGCCATAGACGTGAGAGAAACGCAGTATCTGAAGACAGGACACTGCACAATAACACAATAGAGCCGTTTTGGACCCTGGTAATGAAATTATATATATTCTTCCGGATTAACATTTGACTGGTAGGTAGGTAGGTTACCGTACGCGTAGTAAACATAAAACTGGCACTGCACCATTTTGGTTCCCTACATAGCATACGGAAAATATTATAAGCAACAGAGTTTATTCATAGACAGTTTTTGTATAGTTCCACTATGGATGGGATGTATACAATGCAGTATGTACAGCAAGTTCTAAAAAGATAAGTTTTAACTGATTCTGAACACACCAAATTTCCTTACGAGCATGTTGTTACCCTGTACAATGTATCAGGCCCGGATTTAGCTATAGGCGAACTAGGCGATCACCTAGGGCCCTAGGGCCTCGCGCCAAAGGGGGCCTCGCTCAAGCCGTTTTGCGCGTTCTGTTCAAGTGATATTAATGATTTAGAACTCTATGAAGAACTTAAAATACTTTGCAGGTTTATACCTGAGAAAACAGATCTCGGAAATACCCTTGTTTATATAGTGCAAAAACAACTAAGTGAGATTTATCCTAATGTTTATGTTTTACTTCGAATAGTATTAACCATCCCAGTTACTGTTGCTTCGGCTGAAAGAAGTTTCTCGCGTCTCAAACTTATTAAAACATATTTGCGTTCCACCATGTCTCAAGCGAGATTGCAATCATTAGCTATGTTATCAATAGAAAACGATATAACAAATTCATTAGATTATTCTCAATTAATTGAAGTTTAGCTCGAAGAAAAGTAGAAAAGCATTGCTGTAATATTCAAGGAGCATCTGAACCAAATATTAAAGCATTAATATTTAGCCTAATAATATAAGTCGATCGCTCACTATTATAAAAAATGAAATGTCAACATCTCTTATACATCACATATGAAAAGCGTTTGTATACTATGGAAAGTCATTACTTATAATATTATATAAATCTTAGAAATCATTGTCTTATATTTTCGATACAAATCTTGATTCATATTATAATTTATACTTATTTGTATGGTTTATTTATATTTCGTATACAATTTCCATGCGTGATTATTTTGGTTTGGTTTAATTTTTAAGTGCTGGCATAGTTCTGTCTATGCGGGATTCTAATATTGCTGGTATAGTACCGATAATTAAGTCCATATTTTCATATATATATATAGGCCTAGGGCCTCGCAATTTCTAGATCTGCCTAGGGCCTCGCAACTTCTAGATCCGGCCCTGCAATGTACATACAGCTTTTTACGTTGCCTCTCAATATCAAGTTATCTCGCAGCTCGTGACCTAAGTATTTACACGTGTCTTTGACAGGTATTGTCTGACCATTCATTTCAAAAGACCCACATGATACGTGTTTCAGTAGATTACACAAAAAAATCAAAATAAAACTCTTTGCCCTATTATAGGTGACGTCATTTTCTATACCATATTGTTCACATATCTCTAATAGTACTCTAAGCCCATGGGGAGAGGGTGACAGAAGAACAAGATCATCAGCATATATTAAAATTATTTTTTTCCTTTCCAATGAGACGGCCAGTGCGCGCAGTTTTTAGTTCATGTATATACAGAGAAGATAGGGTGATAATATATCACCTTGCCTAACACCATTAGTTACCTTAAAACCTGGTGATACAGTGCTTTCCCATCTTACAAACATGGTCTGCTCCGTATACCAGAATACAAGTATCCTAAGTATATAATTAGGTATCGTACCCTCGACACAAGTGTGTTTGGAAAAAATTGCGATGGGTAACTATCAAATGCTTTTGATGCATCCAAAAAACAGGAATATACATTGTTACTTGACATCTTGTACTTTACGACGGCTTCCTTCAGTACCATGTTTCATTCTAAAGCCAAACTGATTGTCACGAGTCCGCAAGCAAGTACCGTACTTATCCTATTATAAATGACATATTAGAACTAACACTTCGGAAAGTATACTGGCAAGTGCCGTTGGCCTATACTTATTTTTATCACAGATACTAGCATCCTTATTTTTAACAACTGACAAAATGAACTGTGGCAAGTACGGTACCCATGTATCATACAGCTTGTGAAACACATTGCAAGTATAGGTATTATACGAGGGCTACAACATTTTAAATGTTCCGCTCGTATGTTCATCTAGGCCACAACTTTTGTCATCATCTAATTCTAACTTATGAATAGTCTGCCACGTTTCTGAGTACATTCTACGTACAGTTACAGTTTGTAAGCCTTTTAAATCAACGACACCTTCCACACTGACCAACTCAAATAACGTAACATCAATCCACACACAGTCACCAAAATCTTACGTCGCCTCGCTTCATGCAGAAATTTATACCTAAAATGCCACCTTCGTGGCAAATAGCAAATAGACCTACATCGGCAGTCCCCTAAACCTGGACGTATCATTTGGAAGATCCTTACCGAACCCTAGTAGGCCTACGCTATTTATAAGTCTCCACTCTTTTCTGAAAAGACCCGCATGATGGGTATGGGAATTTTGCCCCAAACGGGTCCATACTTCACTCGTGGCCTACACTCAACTAATGCGAATCAATCTACAATAAATGATGAACGACGCAGGAAGGAAACGCGAAGACGGATTTACCAACAGGAAGAAATAGAAGTTCATGGAAACCACTTCCGGTTTGGTGGTTTTTCCTCGCTATTTTACGATTCATTTATTTCTATGGCACGTACGCATGCACACACGTGCGGAACTCGCATTACACTAACTCGTCATAAGTATAACATAAAAACTAGTTATTGTATAAAGGAATGTAGTAGTAGTAGTACCGACCGGGCCTAACTTCCTTTTGTACAGATAATGACAAATTTAGTAAGAATCGACTTTTAACCTAATTTCCCTCTCAAATTTGGCCCAAATGCGCAATTGTGTTTCTTTTTCACGGTCAAAGGTCAAAGCGCAAAATCATAAACTATGCAAATCCCACTTTTCACCGAACTCTTTAATATTGAAAGCAATTAACTTTGGCACAGACGCACCACAGTGCCAGGTCAAAAGTAGCGAACCCGTAATCACGACTGCGAGGTACGATACCACATTACCACAGTAGTCTTGTACTGCGGGGTGTCGGGATCCCGGGGTCACCGAAGGACGCGGGAACTGTGAAAGAGTACGCGCGTCATTGTTATAACAAAGAGACGCTTTCTCTCGTCTCAATAATTCTACCTACCAAATACTTTAAATAGAAAGATTCCGATAAATAGGCTTTATGATACTGGGAGCTCCTGCCCCTAAAACAGGCCTTCATTATAAGGACCTCGATGGTGTCCCTCGAGGAAACACGCTTCCTCTCAGTCTATTCGCCGCAATTAAAATCGGACATCCGAGACACCTATATACGGTATACGCACTATATGGTACGGTACGAATCTTTAATCGCGTTCATTCGTCCTTCGTACCGCGCTGAACGATAGTGGCCTCGCGCGGTAATTTGGAACGAGAATTACGAGCCCCTTAAATGTAACGAGAAAATTTTTGAATTATTTTTCCCATCAGTGATTCATTTTCAATAAGGAGACCCAATTCAATTCGTTTCGATCTTCGAAAGAAAACCTTCACCGCGCGAGAAAGAAACAATGGCATCTCGAAGGTTCGAATGAGGGGCGGCACCAAACACCGGGAAACCATCTTACTACTACCGAGAGACAATGCCTCGGGGAAGCCCGTCAAACGGAGATTAGGTCAACAACCGTTCTTTCTCAATTCGAAAAAATTAATGTATTTTATAAATTTATAATTAGCAAATACATTTTTTAAGAGGTTTCCACTTGGGGGGAACAACAACAACAACAACAACACAATCTGAACCACAAAGCGTCGGGTGTGTTTTAAAAAAAATTTGAAATTATACGTGTACCTCACAACTGAAGTCTACTTAAATGGCCTGCAATGTGAAGCGCAAATTACAGTCTAATTTCCCTGTACTGAAAGGCTGGCTGCCCTTAAGCTTCTCCGCCAGGCTTATGATCGTTATAATAGGAGAGGAAGGGTACGTTCTCATCCCTTAAAAATTCCCGTGGTTACTCTTCCATCGAGCCAGACGTCGTTTGACCGTTAAACAGCGGGTAAACGCATAGGGCCTATCCAGCCATGAAGCCTATTACAGAAAGGCGGGAAGGAGCCACGCACTATTAAACGCAATTACGGGTTTAATAGGATAGAGTAATCTAGGCCTAAGCGTTATCAAATAGGATTGCGCGGTATACAAGCGATATAGAACAGTTTATTACAGTCTACTGCGGATTAGGCCTACTTCAAGCAACGTCTTTATGGCTTTTAAGAAATGACTACTCCACTACAGACCCATCGTCAAACGCCGCGTTAGCGCCCTATCTAAAACTCGATTCATAAGAGCTACAAGGCGAGCCCTCACATTCTTGGAACCATAATAGAAGAGCCAAACCTATCGCCTAAAAACCCCTATTACGGGATCTCTAACTTCTTACATGCTGGTCGAGTAAATTCGTGTAGACACGCCGAGACTTTTTACCATATTAGTAGGTTCTTTTTTTTTTTTTTTTTTAGGAATGTTTGTTTTAAAGTTTTCATTTGCTTTTTTCTTGTTTTAATTTCTTAAAAACATTTAAAGTATTCTCTTCGAACGAGGACCCCAGGAGAGCCTATTTGACTGAAATGGCGAATCAGTAGGCAACCAATTGTTACGTTAAGCCTATTACCATAAAAAGGGTGCCCCGCTATTTGAACCTGCGGTAAAAATGGGTTGCAACTATTGTATTCACTTCAGTGCGTATAGGCCATAGGACCTACATTTATCTCTATTCTTACTAGTCTGGACACGAATCTACTACCGTGATATAGTAGCTACATAATACAGTATACGCGTACAGGAGGCGAAACCTATCACTCGTTTTCCGTACCCAAAATCACCCTACAGCGCTCACGGAGTCAATATACAAAATCGAAGCCCTATCAAGTTCCTATACGCGAAGTCAAAGGTCAAGCTCAACTAACTACGAATGGCTGACCTATACACATTGGTCTAATTTCCTAAAATACCACTACAGGCCCCGTGATCCGAAATACTTTCATGGATTGGATTGAAGGTGGTTAGGCTAATATTGAGTCGGAACAGAAAAGTTAAATCGTTAGGCCTACGCGTAATCATGACAGTGCAAGATAAATGAAATGGGTTAAGCCTAAAGTTAAAAGCTACAACCACGAAAAATGTTTACAAATCATATTAACAGCCAAAAACTGGGTTAAGCTTAACAACTATTATAGGCCTAAGACTATATCATAGAAATACAGGGTCTATTTGTCATTTGGTCGATAGTCTTTAAAAGTACGGGTCCTACTAGAATTTTCTTCTAGGCGCCAACGTGAATTGCTGGATCCCGTATTCGATTAGCTAATTCCACGCAGCGTTTCTAAAGCTCGTTTTTAATTTCCTAAACACATTTCTTACGTTGCTGAAATATTATTGAACTGCTCTAGAAAAAAATAAAGTTAATACACTGCATCGTTTCGCCCGAACACTTCAGGCCTTATCAAGGAATAACGGACTTAAAATTAAGATGAAGTACAAAAGTTAAAAATATAACCAATAAAAATAGGATAGTATTTCACGTAATCGCGAGTTTAGTGGTTTCTGTCAATATTCTAAAAAACAAATTAACAATGAGAAGAAATCCTTAAACATTGTGACAAAATTAGTCACATTCATAATACAAAATTAGAATTAATTACGCTAAAAGTAATGAACATTTTTATGGATTTATGGTCTGGAATGGGGCCTAACCTCATCTATAAACACTTCGTCGACGGGAAATTTCATCATTTTAATAACACTGGTCTGGAGCCAAAATGTTTCGGAAATAAAAGTAGTCAATCTTTACTAATTTTGGGTCACTGAATATGAAAATGATGCCTAAAATTGCCAATTGGCTCTATTTATAAAGATATCAGGCAACCCTGCACCCTACTAACTGGACTGCATCTGTCACGTAATATGTAGATGCCTGTGACACATCGACTCATTGACTCTACTGCGCATGCGCGGTTATAGTTTATTATTTTAATAAATTAATATAAATATATACACAAAAAAATGTAATTTTAAATTTATCTATTACATTATGTATTTGTAAATTATTTATTAAAAAATAGATTGGATCATTTTAACATATTGCTTCCCATAATATTTTTGATATTAATATAAATGGAATACTAACCTAACTTAACCTTACCTTACCTTACCTTACCTAATTTAAAATTATTAAAATGCAATGTAATTACATTAATTTATTAAAATAAAAAAAATATAACTACGCGCATGGGCAGTAGAGTCAAGGCGTCTACATATTACGCCACAGCATCAGTTCATTCGCGGAAGTCATACAGTGCACCCTTGTCAAACTCTTTTTAGTGTTTGCTTTCGAAACAATTTTTTTTCAGCCTAATTTGAACAAAGATGCCTCGTAATTGCGTGAACAGTGTAGATAACTTCTGTTATGTTTGTGGAGCATTGACTTTTGCATCACAAAAGCGTGCTATAACCGCCGTGATTAGGAAAGCCTATCACCTTTATTTTGGCTGTAAGATTGGAGATCAGGACAAGAGCTGGGCCCCACACATATGCTGCAATACTTGTGCAACAAACCTTCGCCAGTGGTTGAATCGGAAAAGGAAATCTATGCCTTTTGCAGTGCCAATGGTGTGGAGGGAACCAACCAACAGATCATGTCAGCAATTGTTACTTCTGCATGGTGCCTCCAGTCAAGATGGGTATTTGCAAGAAGAAAAAGTGGATTTTACAATATCCGAATATACCCTCTGCTATACGCCCGGTACCTCACGGCGAAGGACTACCCGTTCCTGAGCCCCCACACACATCCTCCTTGGAGTCAGAGGACGAGGAGAATGAAGGAACCTGCGAAACTTGTGAGCCTTCAACTTTACAAGACCCTGAATTTGTTTATAACTTGACATCTTCTAAACCGCACATGATAACTCAGAATGAATTAAACGACCTTAGAGATTTAGAACTGCCAAAGAGTAAGGCAGAGCTGTTGGGCTCCAGATTGCAGCAGTGGAATCTCCTCACTGAAAATGTTAGTGTGTGTGTGTAAGTTTCGTGACCGTCAAAAAGATTTTGTCCCATTCTTCATCATGGAAGGTGACCTTGTAGCTTGCAACGACATCGATAATCTGATGGCAGCTCTCAACATTATTCACAATCCTGATGAGTGGAGACTGTTCATTAATTCATCGAAGTTGAGTCTAAAAGCTGTTTTGTTGCATGTCGGCAACGTATTGCCATCAATTTCAGTTGGTCATGCAGTCCACATGAAGGAAACATATGACATGAAACTACAACTTTTTGAACTGCATAAACTATGACAAACATCAATGGCAGGTTTGTGGTGACTTGAAAGTTGTTGCTATCGTGCTTGGACTGCAGCCGGGCTACACTAAGTATTGCTGTTTTCTGTGTGAATGGGATAGTCGGGCTAGGACTTTTCATTCCATCAAGAAGGATTGGCCAAAAATTAAATATAATATCTTCGTAACATGATAGTTTTCCCGGCATTTTATCTAACTCTGCAAGGCTGCCATGAGATGAATTTTTGCCCGGCATTATGAATATCATCTCTTTATATGTTCGAAGTCGAATGGACTGACGTACCTAACTCACTTGTAAATTTAGCCCTTTGCGGTTATACTACAGCTATTATCAGTGACGTATCCGGTGATAGTTCAGACTTGACGTCAGAGTCTTTATTTCTTACCAGAAATGATGTATTTATGACGTAATATCGACGTAACAAGTAGACAGGATGCCATATAAGGTAAAAAATGATGCATTTGTTTCGCCTAGGTAATACTAAAAGCGAAACTTGCATCTTGGGCCACCTGACGTCATTGAAAAAATTTTCTAAGTCCACAAAAATACAAAAGTAAGTCCCATCATGACTGCGTAGCCGATAAATGTAAGTTTAATGTAAAGGATACTAAAAAACTTTTTACATCATAGTAATATATTAAACACCAACAAAATCTTTAACAACAACATAATAGGTAGTTTTAATATAAAAATCAGGGTAAACTAAATAATCACCTACAGGGATATTATTAATAATAAATTAACCAAACTGAACTGCAGTATCTTCAGTTGAAAACCAGGGTTGTTTACGATTATAAATTGTAGCCTTACTACCATAAGCAAGTATTTGATAATTAAAACCAAGCTTACAATAACGAGAAAATTTATACCAGGGTAAATGGGTACGTGTACGAGGATTTTCCTGCATTGCCGCGAGATTATAGGATAAATCAGGATTATTATTAAACATAGTATAATAGCAAGGAGCATTAACAGAATGCAACCCACGTTGCTGGGGATTTTCACGAAACACTTGGCTAGTAACATTAGTAAGAGGATAAAAATTATATTGAACAGCACAAATACGATAAAATCGCCATTTAAAAGCACATAATCTATCTTCACTAAAATTATTAAGCGTAATCATTAAAACTTCAGGTTCATGATTCTTGTCGCCTCCAGAAGTCTGGGTAGAAATCAATTTAAGCATTTGCAGGTTCCCGGGCTTTGTTCTCCTTGTTCTCCTCTACACGTGGCGGCTAAGTTTCCGACTGAATCCAAGAAGCTTTCTTATCCTTCGAACCATTGAATATGTCTAATACAATAAATTGCCAATGATTAACACTAAGAGCAGTTCTGCCCGGCTATAAGTTCGCGAAAACAATGACGGGTACGGGATTGAACATTCTTTTTATACCAGAAATCTTGCCTGAGATGATGAAACCATACAACACATTTGCTGTTTTGTTGCATGTTGGCAACGTATTGTCATCAATTCCAGTTGGTCATGCAGTCCACATGAAGGAAACCTATGACAACATGAAGCAACTTTTGAACTGCATAAACTATGACAAACATCAGTGGCAGGTTTGTGGTGACTTGAAAGTTGTTGCTATCGTGCTTGGACTACAGCCGGGCTACACTAAGTATTGCTGTTTTCTGTGTGAATGTCATAGTCGGGCTAGGACTTCTCATTACATCAGTGGTAAATTCCCAAAGCTCAGTGAAGCAAAAATCAAGGAGGGTGTATTTGTTGGTCCACAGATCCGCGAGCTTCTTAGAGATGAGGAGTTCGACCGTATCCTAGGTGGTGAGAAGACAGCGTGGAATGATTTCGTGTTAGTAGCAACCAATTTTCTCGGAAATACCAAAGCTGACAATTACAGGGAGCTGGTGGAAAACCTGCTGATGTCCTATCAAAAAATGGGCTGCAATATGTCTTTAAAGATACATTTCCTCCATTCGCACCTGGAATTTTTTCCGGCCAACTGCGGAGCAGTCAGCGATGAACATGGTGAACGTTTCCACCAGGATATCTCAGCGATGGAGAAACGCTATCAGGGGAAATGAAGTCCATCATTGTTAGCAGACTACTGCTGGACAATAACAAGAGATGCTCCAGAAGTTGAATACAAGAGACAAGCAAAGAAGCGACGCGACGGGTTGAATCAATATAAGTGACTGCATTATACAGGTATGTTACTAATATATGGTATACATACGCAAAATGTGTAACTTAAATTTTCTTGGAAACTGTAGCCAATCGACTGTTTTTATGGTCATATTCGTTTTCAGCACCCCAAAATCCATAATAGGAAACACATTTTATCTCCGAAGCACAAACTTTTTCAAAATTTGTAGACCAGTGTAACCTAACCTAACCCTTAAAAAGTTGATAAACTGTCGTTAACCGGGAATAAAATTGGGATCCTATTTGTTATGTCTGGTAAGTAGGTACTGTAACGAGTGATGAGAGTGGACCGGTCCGCACCGAGCTTCGAAAGAGATAGTCCGGACCAATATTTTTAAATCTTCGCGAGTATGAGTATCGAGTACAGAGTGAGTTTTAGCCAAACTACTCGATCGCTAACATTATACCATGTAAGATTTTGTTACCACTTACCAGGATGTAGCACGATGAGACGAGCTATGCCTACTTTTTAAAATTATTAATTCTCAACAATTGTTTAATTTCTTCAGAATGTCTACCTACCCCTACAGAGTAGCCACAAAGTCCCTTTGAAGTGAAATTACGGCGTATCTATACCAATATGTTGCCCTGGTTTCTCATAGAAAGGGACTTTGTGACCACCCTGTAAAAACCCAGCGAGGCCTATTACAGTAAAAATACATTAGTTTTTCTGGAAATGGAGTCTTTTATTGTACGCGAGTTAATGTTTATTATTATTTAGTAAAAATAAATTGCTTAATTCAATCTATAATATAATTTTCATTATGGGTTTGCGTATAGGGCTGGGACCCGGTAGTAAAAATTCAGTTCGGTTCGATGATTCCACGAAGTATACATTGGTATAATTAATAAGCTACTTTTTCAACTAGAATTGAGATATTCCCTTGCTTGCATTTTACACAAGGTACTTTAAGTTCATTGATACACCCTTAAGTGTTTCAGATCATTGTTAATGCTGTAGGTAATTAATTCACTCAAAATAATAATGCCAGAATTGGTAAAAAATCTGGTCCACATCCCGTCTGGAAGGGCCAATCCGGCGGATTATGCTCCGGTAACCCGGTCCGGTCCCAGCCTTAGTCGCGTAGACCCTACACTAGTCGCTGTGTTTACGCTCCCACACTAGCCTTCAAGGGTTAATTTAAACCTATCATCTTTGTCCTTATTAGTCAAATCGTTAATACCCGCATACACAATTATTTTACCTCCACTTTCGGGCAAATTCTCTACTGTTGGGAGTTCCCTGTCCTCGTTACAAAAATCCGTGTCCCGATTCCTAATGGTGAAGTCCCCAGCTATGTGGTAATCTCATAATTTATCTTTTCATATAAAGTACCAAATATTTCATACCCGTTATTAGGCGTTACCGCATGATCCGCCTTCTCTCTAACGTTAATCCTATTCCTCGTCTGGCCTTCAAGTTTGTGCCACTCGTTAGAACTAACCTTACTGGCATCCTCGTCACTAGGCTTAACCTCACTACGATTACTATTTTACCTTGGAGTCAATTTAAAGTCTAACCTCCGCATTAACTTCAATACCTACGCCTACTGCTACCGTCATTAGCCTTAACTTCACTAGAACTTACGTTAGTATTTTCTATATTTGGCTGTTTCTAGCAGGGATGGGAAACTGAATCGAACTGGAATCGATAAACTGATAAAACCGATATTATTTTACGAACTGAAATCGAAAAAAATTCTGACAACTAAAATCAAAATTCGAACTGAAATTCAAAAGTACAATCAAAAACTGAAATCGAATAGATTAAAAAACAGTTTTGCGTTTGTTTTGAGAAGCATTTCGATTGCAAAAAAATATAAATAACTAATTATTTTCCTTTTTTTGACTTAACATTTGTATGGATTTAAAATATCCATTTATCCTTTAATTCGATGTGGAACGGCTTTTTTCCTTTTTTGAGATTGATTTTAAGTCCTGAAAGAAACAATTTGTTGCCCGAACATTGACAATATTTCAATTGGTCGCTCTAATTTTAACACGCGAGTTTACGTGGTATTTGTATTTCGTACGTAATAAACAGAGGTGCATTTAATTGTTTTATTCCCCTTTCTAATACTATTATTTATAGATTTTATACGTGTCTTGCGCTTTAAAATTTAAAGTTTACGAATTAATAAAACATTTCGAATTGAAAGTGTTTTGTTAAATAAAACTTTATGCGGGAAAAAAAAAAGTGTTTCGTGCTGATTCAGTTGGCTATAGATGCTTACACGTTTAATCATACAAAAGTAAAGATAGTTACTAAAGCAAATTCTCTTTAAAAAACAGAAATCGAATAAAAATATAAAATTAAATCCGAATTTGTCAATAGGGTACCCCGCAAAAAAATAATATAAATAGTACAAATAAATTCTGAAAAAACTGGAGTCGAAATTTAAATTGAATCGAACCGAAAAATATAAAACTTGAATATAAAAATAAATTAAAAACTTAAATCGATATTTTTGCAAATTTAAACTGAAATAAAAAACTGGACTTAAAAATTTATCGGTTTCTCATCCCTGGTTTCTAGCTATTAAAGTTATCAATTAACCTGAGTACCTAACGCTCAATAGCAATGCGACTTCTTTTAGATTAGTTTTTATTGGGGGGGGAATTGACCCTAGGTTTTTGTTCCTTACGTTTTCTTTAAAGTTGCTCAAAGTAATTTATTCTTTAAAATATAAACCTAAAAGTGCTCAAATAATCTAAAAAAAACTTTTAAATACTTTAGGATCATACGCTATTAATTCTTACCACTGAATATACAGGGTACCCAAGAAATAATTGCGCAAAAGTAATTGAGCATTTTCCTCATTTTAATCAATGTATATACAATACATAGGGTTGTTTACGAAGCCAAATCGCTCAAATTTAACACATTCACGAGATGACGACCATTTGTCGCTACAATCAGGGTTGTGGAGTCGGTCCAAAATTTTCCGACTCCGACTCCACACATTGTAAAAATTCGACTCCGACTCCACACATTGTAAAAAATCTAAAAATCCGACTCCGACTCCGACTCCTCACATTTTAAATATACGACTCCGACTCCTCTAGTGTTTCACTCTATAATTATCATAATAATAAGACATTTCATCACCACCACACTAAGTGTGAAATTTTATATTTTATATTTAAATAAATATTAATTGTATATTCTGAAAATGTAAAAAAAAAATATTAAAAAAACTTAATCTAGGGGCTATCAATGAATAAGGTTTATTGACCAAAAAAACTAAATAACCTAAATGTTAGTATTTAGGATTTAGAAATTAAGGGTGACACAGGACACAGAAATTGGAGTCGGAGTCGGAAGTTTTTTACCGACTCCGACTCCGCCCTGAAACGTGCGACTCCACGACTCCGACTCCACAACCCTGGCTACAATGCGTATTCGACGCTCGTATCCCATTAGATGATTAGAGTATTAGCAAGATGTCCTTCTGGAGTGGATCCAGTGACTTCCGCTTCTTGACGAAGTTCGCTGGCTACTACTACTACTACTGGGTTTGTCACAATACACGAGTGTTCTACATATCCCCAGGGATAAATCAAAAGAGGTCAAGTCAGGTGTGATCGAGGTGGCTATGCTATCTAGGATTGCCAACCGTCCTTTTTTGTAGATTTTTGTCCTTGTCCTTTCTTGAGTTCGGAAAAGGACGCCATTTGTCCTTTTCTGATAACAATCTTGTTTCAAACAAGTTTTGTAACAAAACTTTTGTTTAAAAGGAAAGAATTATAAAGTCTTAAGTCGAGTAACATTTTATAAGTTTTATCTATTTCTGGAACATCTGCATATTAGGAAAGAATTTTCAGTGTGATGAACGCTAAATGGCGTGATGATAGAAACCGATGTTCGGTTGAACTAGTAAAAAGTGAGCTTTTTGTTTATTTCAATTTAAAGGATAATTGTTTGGGTTTTGCGGAAAAAATAAAAAATGATACTCTTTTACTGAAGTCTGCAAAAATTTAAGAAAAGTATAAATTTAAAAATAACTAAATATCAAGTTAACATAAATTTTGTCAATGCACGACTCAATGGGTCAATATCTATATATCAATAAAAATATTTCCTTTAAAAAAATATGCAATAAAAAAGCATGCAGTATAAATTGTAATAAATTACAAATAAAATTTTACTTCTTCCCCTGACTCTGTAGACCAGAGGTCGGGGAACAGGGATAAATTTAAAAATTTTGGGGGTAATGCGTGCGGTATGAGAGACACTTCCCTCAGAGCCTCAGTCGTGTGTATGGTATCATGAAACGAAGAGGTGCTTTTTAGTGCTTGACACTTTGTGCTGATATTTTTTTCGTATATTTTTATTTTATTTTGTTACATAAATGTGGCGTTATTCTAAATTTTAGAATATTACGAATTTACGTCCTGATTTTGATGATGTATCAAAAATGAAACAGCATCATTTTTCCAAAACCTGAAGTGGAGATGTTTTGAATGAAATTCTTCAGTTCTTTTTACTAATTTTGTTTGTGTGCTATTCTTATGCCAGCGTGTGTGGCTTTTTTTTATTTCTCCATAATAATGGATCCAATAAACATTTTTTAAATTTGAATTTTTTGTATACCATATGCAACAATTTTAAGAGCAATTGGCTTGTTTTTGTTTACTTTGAAGTCTGGGGGTAATTTCATTTTACTCAAATAGATTTTTGGGTAATACCCAAAAAAGTTCCCCGACCCATGCTGTAGACAGTATATTGGAATTGATGATCTTGTCCTTTATTCAAACTTCATGGAGTTGGCAACCCTAATGCTATCAGTCCATCGCAGTCTACCCAGCGCTTACGAAACGTTACGTCCATAAAGTTGCTAACGACAACGGCAAAGTGGGAAGTTGTCCCATCTTGTTGAAAGATTACGCTTCTCATGTCAACTCTAGTAAACGCTTTTGTTGGAGAAGAAAAATTGTCCGCGGTATATTAAGTTAATTTAACTCGCCCCCATCACGGCACAATCGTCAAAGAAAAATTAAGTGATTATGCAGTTACGTAATATAGGTACCAGGGATATACCGATATCGTTTTTTAGCCAATAACCGATACCGATAATTAAAAACAGTATCGGCCGCTAACCGATATCCAGCTAGGGTTTATTAGTTTGTCATTTCTTAGCCCAGATATATTTGGGAGCACCATCAATAACAGTTGCGAGCGAAAGCATGGTTCAGTATTGGAGGAAACATTGCCAGTGCTGCTAGAAATCGGCTCTCCTGAACATACAGAGCAGCTACTATTTTTACACGAGAACTTAACCCTTGTGAAAAAATAACGAGTTATGCGAAGTGATAAAACAATAAAATATTGGAAATTTCATCCTCTAAATAGTCTTTTATTCATAATTTTGGAAAAATCTTAGTTTTGAAATATCGGCCGATACCGATACCGCTAAAAATCTACCGATATCACCGATATAAATATATCGTTACATCCCTAATAGGTACCACACCAAAAGTTAATTTTTGTGAATCAGGTCATATGTTGATGGGTTTTAGCCCTGGATAGGCCACTTCGATCACTTAACCCTTTTGGACTTTTATCTATGGGTGCACCGGAATTCCGGCCTTTTAAGAGACCTTTACTTTAAACTCGGGCCGCAGATTTGCATTGATTGAAATTTTACTAAATGCACTTCAGATCAACTCATATGCCAAGCAATTACCTTTAACCTGACTAGTGTAAGAGTCTTGGAAATATTGTATCAATAAAAAACATTTAACGCTAATGAATTTATTAAGGAAATATTTAGCGCACAATTCCAGACAGGTAGAAAAAAATGGAAAATCAAAATAGAGTCCCTTGATAACACTGGGCAACACGTATTTTATTGAATGATATCTGACACTTGATTCTAGGTAATTTGGGTGCGCTGAATACGAATTTCAACTCGGTTTGGCTCTAACAGGTCCTGATTCTTGTCGACAGCCTATGTGCCATTTTCCAGATTTTTCAAATTAGGACTAAAAAATTAAGTCATGTGTTAAATTTTTTTTTCAAGTTTCATGAATACAAGCAGTTCAAACTACAGTAAAATTACATTATAACAATAGAAATGACTTAAAATAAAAAAACAAACAGATATGAAGCTTTCACTGTGGCAAAAATTTTCTTTTGTAAGACTTTCTAGCGTATTTGCTTGTTGATGGCAGGTCTCTTTTCAAGCACCAGCAGTAATCAGCCATCATGTGGGAATCCCAGCGGCCTTGGTACCGTTCCTCCATAATTTTGATATCTTGGTGGAATCTCTCCCCTTGTTCGTCACTTACATCACCTAAATTACTTGGAAATTGGTCAAGATGGCTATTCAAAAAATGCATTTTTATGCTCATATTGCAACCTAACTCTTTGTAGTCCCTTAAAAGTTTTTTTACGATTTCTTCGTAGTTATCTGCCCTATAATTGCCTAAAAAGTTTTCTATCAAGTCCACGAATGAGAACCAGCCATTTTTTTCGCGTTCATTCATGACATTAGGAAAATTGCTGTCTTTAATCATTGTTCTTATTTGTGGACCGTCGAAAATTCCCGCCTTGATTTTTTCATAACTTAAACTTGGAAATTTTGAAGTTATGTATTTGAAACACTCGCCGTTCGTATCTAAAGCTTTTACATATTGTTTAATGAGGCCTAGTTTTATATGCAGAGGAGGAAATATGATTTTATCTCTGCTCACTAAAGGTGGATTAATTACGTTTTTTTCTCCGACAGTAAGTGATGTTCGTGCTGGCCAGATTTGTTTGAAATAATGTTCTTCCTTGGCTCTGCTGTCCCATAAGCAAAGGAAGCAGGGATATTTAGTATACCCTCCTTGTTGTCCTAGCAGAAAATTAACCATTTTTAAGTCAACACATATGATCCACTCGTGCTCCCTATATTTGATAAGATTTAAAACCTTTTCTATATGTTCATACTTTTCTTTTAATTTTGTTGAGTGCCCAATCGGTATCGAGCCGTATAGATTGCCATTATGCAACAACACACACTTAAGACTTCTTTTCGAACTGTCTAAAAACAAGCGCCAATCATTTGCATCGTAAGTCTCAACCCCCATCTTCTTTAACAAACCAACTATGTCGCAGCAATATACTAAACTATCCTCTGTTCTAAAATATTTAACAAGTTCTTCTTCTCTTTTTCTGTAAAATGAAATGTATGTGTTTGAAGTAAGCAAGTTTTTCTCTAAGTCTTGAAGCTAAAATTTCCGCAGCCTTTTTTGGCAAATTTAGATCCCTTACAAGATCATTCAACTCGGCCTGGTTAAACTTTTGCGGATCGTTTTGACTTTCAAATACGCTGGGGTCAAAATCGGTGTCTGACTCCTCAAAGTGCATAACAATATTTTCAGGAACATCTTCAACTAATTCTTGAGTTGGCAGACCCTTAAATTTTGGAATGGGGATCTCATTTGAATGTAGCACAGGTCGTATCGCGGTGTCGAAATTTGGGTACTCGATACAATGTTTATTTTTCTTAGTGAAGCCCGAAGTCTTGACAAAGCAAAGGTAGCAATCGGTCTCGTGGTTAGTAGGCTCTCGCCACACCTGATATGGAAAAAAAATTGTAAAGCGTTAACAAAAGCGACGAGAGACTTGTTTTTATGAATTTTATCAAAAGTTATCACCCAAACATTTAACATTTCTATGTGTTTCAACCTTATGCAATATTTGAGATTCTTATAAACATTTTCTGTAAATTTTTGTTTATGTACCTAAGTTACAATTACATTTAGGTAAGTTACAGTATACTAGTGATTAAATTATGTAGTTTTATGAAATCATAAACTTACCATCGGAACTCCAAAAGGTATTTTTGAATCCGAACCCTTCGTCCAATGTCGCAGTCTTTCAATGCATATAGTGCAGGCTTTATGTGGAGCCCACGATTTATCTTGGTCCCCCAGTTTTATGCCAAAATAAGCTAAGTAAGCTCTTTTTACGAAGTCAGTTATATTTGCTCGTTGATGTGGAAGTGTAAAATTTCCACATATATAACAGAAGGAATCAGGGTTGTTTTTGCATTTGAACTTTCTAGTGCTTGATGACATATTGCTTGATTGTTCTGCCAATTTGTAAAGGTATTTAAAGCCCTTAATTCATATAAATTTAAGAAAATCTGAAATATAAACACAAAAATTAGTTTAAATAGGTACTTATTATGAAATAGGTACTTACAATCTATGAAATTAAACTAGAAACACGGATGAGTAGGTACAATATAAATTACGTCTAATTAAATCAACTATATTAAATCACGATGACAAAATTACTCACTAAATCATATGCCAATTCAAAATTATGTTAATGCCCAAACTTAATTAACTAACTCAACTGACTGACTGACTGATTGAATTGACTGATTAACTCTGGAAACGAGTCGCTTTTATATATTTTAGTTGTCCCTCTAGAATACTCTACAGAGAACAGGAACGCTCGAGAAAATTTTAGAATTCTATGATATTTTTAGCTTAATTTACTAATATTAAAATGGGTTAAAAATGACAAAATTAAAAATATTTTTAGGGTGTTACATATAAAAATATACATAATACAACAATACCATAACAATAGGTACAAATACCTAGATAAAAACCTAGTTGCATAATGTGTAACTGCAAAAAGACTTAGCGAGTATTGAGAAAAAAACCTTTTTATGAATACGACGAAAGAGGAGGGGTGTTGAGCAAAATCAGGACCTGATAGAGCAAAACCGAGTAAAAATTCGTGCTCAGCGCACCCAAATTACCTAGAAGTAACTGTCAAATCTAATTCAGTAGACAAAAAATTGAAATTTGTTCCCCAGTGTAATTCCTAATACAATAGTATCCTTTTACAATCTTGGGAGGATAATTATGAAATAAAAATGTTCTTGCAAATGGAATGGAATGAAATGAAGAGGGCTCTATATGTCAAATAAAAACAACAAATGATAGGATTTGGCTTTGACTTAGTCTCAAAGAGAGCTTATGAGATTATTCAATCTAGCCTAAGCCCTACTAGTTAGGCTATAGGCGTAACCCAGTTAGTAGCTTAAAATGAAAATACCAAATTAGTGGGTCAAAAGCATTTGATTAATTAACTTGGTCCAGCACCAGCTTGTTTTAAAACAAGTGATAATGAATCCTGTCATTCACTACTAGAAGGGCAAATGACAAAAGCTATACCTATCTTTTATCAGGTACCGGTACTGTATTTTATCACCCATCACTTAACTCAGAGAATGATTTAGGCCCGTGTCATATATATATATATATATATACTGTACAGTATATATATATATATATATATATATATATATAAAATCAGATTGTTGAAAGTCAGATGGACTTTCATAAATAGTTTTCTTACCTTTAAATTGTGGCAAGTTTTCCCAAAATTTACAATAATTTTGATTTTTTGCCATCTCAGAAATCAAAACTTATCTATGACAAAAAGTAGGCCCAAATACGTTGACCCATATAATTAGCAATATGAAGACAAAGCGCGGCAGTGCTGTTATTCACTAACCAGCATTTTCTACCCAAAATGTGCGGTATTGCCATTTGATAACTTTAAATAGTCAAATTATAAAAATAAAAAAATTTATAGGCAAAGCATCATGACTTTTTTGAATTCCAGCATTCTCCTAAAATTATTTTTCATTCTCCAAAAAATTATCCTACTTAATTTTAGGAGAATTCTCCTACATCTGGCAACCCTTCATAATGTGCCACAAGCACCATTTTCTATGTCTAAAGGAAAGAAAATTGATTTCTTTCTTTGCAGGAGTAACTTTGATAAACTTTAATCTACACCTAAAGGCACTACCATACATTTTCATCCGCTGAGGTTATCATACTGCTATTTACTGATGTCATTTTAGCCATGCTACTAAATATTGTGAAGTTAAGATGTTGTATAGTTTCATATTATACTTTTAAAAAATGTTGATTTCTAATACAGGAAATTATAGCTATTACTATTGCATACAGAAAAGATATAAAACAATACTTAGGAATTAGGCCCCAATTTAGCTACTTTAGACATATATATGTGAATATAAATGTAAAGTTCAGAGTTTGGCATTAAGCTGTAGTCTCTGGCCGGAGGAAAAATTATTAAGCCGGAGACTCAGGCCCTCCGGCCAAAATCTCCCTCCGGTACATCACTAGTTAGGTTAAAACAATCGTGTATCACGACAAACCCACGTTTCCGGCAGAACTTCCTTAAAGAATCAGAGGTTATTGAATCCATTTCAAGAGTAGGTTGCTAATGCTCTTATGAAGTTTGAGCATCGAGTAACACACTGTATCGGCAAAATACAGAGTTACAGCTAACAAAGATTCTAAGATTCACTCTAGGTTAGCCCAAGAAGGAAGCGGAAAAGTTAGAAACAATTAAAAGAAAAGGAATACTGAAAACTTATACCGTTCTTACACGTATAGATGCGTAAAGCTTTCACACAGGAATAATAAAATATACAACAGATAAAGCTAGCTCTCGCTCTCTCTCTCTCCTTCCTTCCTCCGCCAGTCACTGCTGACAGAAAATAGTGGTAAAAGAAGATTTACAGGAAAATAAGAAAAAGTATAATGAAGAGAATAGCTTGAGAGTTCGTTCACACCATGCGTACACTTATCTCGTGTATTCGGTTATGTATTACAAGACAACGAAAAATACAGGATAACATGAATACTAAACTACTTAATCTAATCTACGCTATGTATTTTTTAAGGATTTTTTGTGTTTATTTATTTATGTAAAAAGTCATCATTTCGTCGTTGCATCAAATGTTCGTAGCCTGCAAAGCCGCCGTACTGAAGATTTATCATACAGTAATTTATATTGCGCTCTTCGTATAAGAATTAGCCTACCTAGATAAAGGAACACTGGTCAAGAGGGACCTCCAGCTGGCCAGAACTACAATTTAAGAATTCCCCATGTAAAATGGGGAATAATAATAATACATATAATTTTTTTTCTTGCAAAATTTTAATGTACAATATTTAGAAGTAAAGTTCCACTCCAACTAAGTAGCTTCCCTGAAAGGGAGTACGAGTATTCGGGGGTTTTGACTCCCGGGAGATCTCATCAAGCTTCCCATCATCCGAGAACTCCCAGTGCTCTGAAACCAGACCTGGCCAGCGCTTCCTACTACATTTCTCGCGAAAGGAAACTTCGCTACTTCTATATAAAACTATAAAATTCTATCTAGCTAACTAAGTTAGATATTCCGCGATTTACCTAGAAAGTACTAACATTTCTACACTGTGAAAACGGTTATAAGGAGGTTTTGGCTCAGGAGATCCCATCACGCTTCCGTTCTCTACGGGTATCATCTGAACTCCCAGTGCTTTGAAACCAGACCCAACCAGCGTCTCGTACTATATTTATTGACAGAGGGAACATTAATACTTCTGCTTTTTATCTTAACTAGCTCTCTCTCGAGTGACCTTTAAAAAAAAAGTGGCTTTTCAAAAATAATTTAATATATTTCAATTAGAAACTTAAACAGTTTGAAAATGTAAACAAATTATATATATATATATCTGTGTTGCCAGGCCCTCTCAACCCGATTGTCACATTTTGCCATGTCAAATTTGTAATTTGTCACATATGAATGAAACCCAAACTGAAATTTACCGAGAGAATTGAATGTACTTCACAGACTATTATTTCTCCTAACATATACTTGGGAAATACCGAAATGTGATATAGCTATAATAGTATATGAAAACATTGACATCTGGAACAAAAATGTAAAAAAACAAAACGAATGGCCTCCTCCGCCTCTCCAGCCATCCCTTATACCTCCAAATATGAGGATCTGTTGAATTATTTAATTTGAAAATTTTTCATCTTTATTAAAAAAGAATCGTATAACACATTAATACAAATTAATTGGAAATATATTTTAACAAAACAATAATTAAATTAATCAAAATATACAAAAAATACATCAATGAAAAAACTTAGACAAAATCACACAAAATTTTCTAACGAGTACTCTATACAACTACCTAATCAAATGATGACACGTCCATAACACGAATGAATGTAATGCATAGATTTAAAGGGACAATATGAATAATGTATTGGAATAAAGTAAGAGAAGGATATCAATAATATAAATTTAAATTTAATAAACAAATAAATTCACCATGAAAGATTCGAGGAAATCAAAAGCATAGTTCAGTCACTTAAGGATGGGTTTTCTTCCGCTTTTTGTTGTTCGTTACTTTCACACGCGAGTTTCAATGTTTCACCTTCATTTCGCAACTGTTCACTTCGTTCAAGTACAGCATTTGCTGCATTGGCTTTATTAACGTCACTCTTCTTACATGCTGCTTGTAGCATCGCCAGTCCTTGTTTCAATTTCTCAGCCTCAGCAATCTTTTTGTTGGCACTGTCAATGGCTGCATTTGAATTTTCAGATTCCTTTGTCTGCTGTTCTGCAAATAACTTATCAGATTGAGCTTTCCTTTTCATTTTGTTGATTCTTTCTTGTTGCTCGCTGTAAGAATCTCCTACTACCCTACAGAGCCTGGAATTTATCGGTGAACACTCTGGATTGCCATCATACTTTTTCATGCATGATGATGTTGCTCTGTATCCATTCATTGTTGCGTCTGACATTCTAGATCTTCCTGGTGTTAGAACTAGTTTGTTCTCACTAAATGAACGCTCAACATTCGCGTTACCATGAGATAGAGTGAGACAAATTTTCATCAGTTTCTAAAGCTGGATAATACTACTTCTGCCCATTCGGGTCTTTAATACTAAACACTTTAGCCCAAAAGTCATCTACTTTGAGATTCCAGAGCTCTGCTGTTCATTGTGTGCTGCAGTGTCATCATTATCAACCCAGGCGCGGATCCAGGGGGGGGTCGAGGGGGTCCGAAACCCCCCCTGCTCACGGTGACCAACGATTTTTCGATTGCGTTTGTTTGCTCCTATATATGAAAAATAAGACCTGAAGACTTAAAATGGCTTAAGGTACATGTATCCCGGTTGCCACAAAATTAATTTCCTTAAAAAGAATAAAGAAAAAAAAGTATGTCCGATCCTGAGACATTTCAGACCTGGCCTGGGTGTGTGAACAAGCAGGATTTTGATAACGGGAATATACTTCAAATCCATCTAAAGCTATCTTCAAATATGAAAATTTCCTAACGAGCCCCACCAAGACTGGACCCCCCTCTGCTTAAATTCCTGGATCCACCCCTGCAACCTCTCCACTTTCGGTGTCGGTTACCTGAATGGGAAGTAGATTATATTCTTCAGGTAACTGTTCAGCAGCAAACGTCTTCCATTCGTCAACTTTTTTCTGAGGGAAATGCTTAATGGTACCTGTAGATCACGAAGAATGGAGTTACCTATAGGAAGAGTTTTAATCAGAGCAGAGACTGCAGACTTGTAAAAGTTACGTGCTCTAATATAGAACCCTTTTACGTCAGTTTCAGACACCTTCCCACTAGACAAAGTGTTTTAAACAGGTAGCTTGCCTCACGACCAACATAAGGAGTCTCAAGATACGTACTAGAATTGTTGTAGTCGATTTTCAAGAGCTGTTCACCAGAAGTATCACCTATAATTTCTGGTTTGATAAAACGACGTAGTAGTGTTCGCAACAGAGTTGAGAGCTCGTCGTGCAGATAAGAATAAGAGGAGCTTCACTCTGAAAGAGTCTCGTTATTCTTGTGAAGACAAAGAATTGATTTTAGAAACTTCATCTCAACAAGAAGCAACGTTTTTCTTAATATTTTCATCAGCCTTTTTACTCTTTCATTGTTTGTTCTATCATTGTCTAACAAAAAATAACACTTCAGTATGTAATGATGAATTGCTGGAAGCGGTTCTTCCAAGCGATCAGTTACTTCCTGCAGAGTGAGTCACCGGCTGGGAACGTGACGCAAAAAAAATGTGCTTGTCAATTTTGAACTTTTCCTGTACCTTTTTGTAGTCTTCACGCCGAACAGGAGCTGCCTTAAAGAAGTAGAATAACTGTATCCCATGCTGTTTTACATCATCTCCAAACCTGTCATACGCACGTTCAAAGGCATTGCGTACTTTGTGTATGTTACATGTTCCTATATCTACAAGGTTAGGATTGAGTTTAAGCCTTTACTCGTCTAGTTAATGCCTTCATTACATTTGGACCATCAGATGAAATCTGTAAAAGCTTAGATGTATACAGAAGTAGCTGCCTCCTCGATCTTCTCATGGAGTATTGAAGCTTGAGCTCTTCCTATTGTGATTGATGAGATGACAAACTATTACTCTGTTGTGATGCTCTGTTGTGTTGCTTTGCAGTTGTAGTTTCATCTATTTCTAGAGTATATGCCAAAGCTGTTTCTCCATTTTTAATTTGTTCTTTAAAATAAGGGCCGAGTCCATCTGAAAGTATATAACCAGATTTTGTTCGTCTGCAAGCCATAGCAGAAGCCACTTTTGAACAGGAAATGCGAGGGTAATTGCGTCACTAACATTAGCTGGTAAATGCGTTACTGCCAGAGCTGACACCATATTGCTTCAGCAGCAGTTACTTGATCTTGGAATGTAAGGGTTGGAACTGATAATTGAGGACGACTAAAACATTCAACAACAGAAGCTCGCGTCTGCTTCATCTTTTTCATTTCTCCAGTTTCATCGCGATACTTTGCCGCTTTTCCAATGCGAAACTTATTTTTTGAGTGGCGCAATAGTGAATCATGGCCACGGTCCTTAACATTTATATCTTCCGAACAAATAAGACAATGCACAGCATTTTAATTAGTAGGAGATTTGACGGACCAGCGATATTTCATCATCATTCGAATCTCTGCATGGAGCATAGATTCTTTAAAACATTGATGTCTGCCAATTTCAAATCATTAAATATCTGAAAAATACAGAGAAAACGAAACGGTCTTCATAATTTGATAATGTTTAATAAATAAATTCAAAACTAGGAAGTAAGAAATATTTGTGATAGCTATCCATATTTCGATAATTTACAATTTTTTTTTTTTCAAAATGCTGCAACATTTTGTCATAACAGCTTTTTCCCCTTTGTCACACTGACACATATTTCAGACAATTTGTTTTGCCACATCCTGGCAACTCTGATATATATATATATATATATATTATATATATTATATATATATTATATATATATTATATATATTTATATATTATGTATATTATATATATATATAATTTTTTTAGTTTCAAAGTATGACCGCTCATGGCCACCAAAAGAAAGGTGGATAGCAGAGCGAACACAGGACGAAGACTATGGAACAGCGAACGGAAATGAACAGTAAACAGAGGAAGAAAAAAAAAAAAAAAAAATTATATATATATATATATATATATATATCCTAGCGGAGTCTGTATCATTCGTCAGCCAGACTCTGTACTGAACGGACGCATTTCCTGAGCTCTCTGATATTGCATCTACTTTTGCATATTGCTGATAATTTTACTTTTGGAAAGTTTTTAATTTTATATACTTGCGTTTATATTCACATTGTTATAGTTAAGTAATTGAATATTAGTGGTTTTTAGCGATTTAGAAGTTTTCATAGTGTGCCGGCTTAATTTAACTTAAACTTGTGACGGTTTAAACTAATTTTTAACTGCGCGATGCCGTCGCAGAAAGCGTCGTGTGTTAGGTGTAGGGTAAACCGGTGGTATTCGGGATTTAAAGATTATAACGGCGGTCTTATGGCGATTACCGAGAGATCAGTTTGTTTCTTTTGCGAGTTAATGGAGGAAATAGTGGACATAAAACGCAGTGTACGTGAGGTAACCGAAAGACTTGCAGCGTTGAAGACGTTAGTAATTTGAAGGGTGAGGTGCATAACCTAGTTTCTAGTTTAGGTAGCTTGTCGGGAGGGTTGGATAGAGTTGAGGAAGAGGTTAAGGTTAGTCCGAGAGTAGTAGATGGGGAAGGATTTAGAGAAGTTAAGGGTGGAGCTAGGCCGCGTACGTTAGGTGATAGGAATCCCTCCCCTATCGAGGTTTCGAACCCTTTCGGCCATTTGGAAAGGGACGTGAATGAGGGGGAAACTATTTTAATTGGGGACTCTCTTTAGTGCGCCACATGACATGGACAAAGAGTTCGTTGAACGGCATCCAACCAAGAGGAGGAGGGTCTGTCTCCCAGGGGCCAGGGTTGACAGAGTTAGGGACGAAGTGGATAGGATTGACGTTGCCGACGATGGTAGGAGGCAACGACTCGTATAGGCCCAATACGAGTGCGCCTGACCTTTTGGAGATATAGGGGGTTAATTAGGTCCCTGAAGGCGAGGTCAGATAGGTCTTTAGTTCTAGGTATTACCCCTAGGCACGGGTTGGGTCTTAGGATTACGTCAAAAACAATATTTTTTAATAATAAATTAGAAGAGATTTGTGCTGAGGAAAATGTACCCTTCGTAAAGCTGTGGTCAGAAGTCAGTGATCCTAGCCTTTTTATAAAAGATGATGTGCATTTTAATGAAATAGGTAATGCTAGGCTAGGTAGGTTAATTGACGAAAGCTGTATAGGTCGAAGCCTTCTTTAAACGTTGTGGGTCCGGGGAACGCGGGCCCGACGTGAAAAATAGTTTAAAACGCCGGCCCGTGGTAAAAAATAACTTAAACGTCTTTTATTGTAACGCGCGTAGTATTACAAATAAATTAAATGAATTTAAGGCGATAATTTATTCCGGCAACTACGATATAGTTGCTATCACTGAAACTTGGTTAAATACCGTGACTCGGGACTTGTTGGGGGAACTTGATATACCTAGTTTTAAACTCTTTACTAATGATGGGTTACATAGGTTTGGTGGTGGCGTTTTGCTGTACATTCTTAATTCCCTTAGGGCTATCGAGGTTAAGTTAGATTTTCCGGCAGCAATTAATGCGATATGTGTTTAAGTTAGGGCGCGTAGTATTGGTTTTAATTTTGTTGTTGTTTATAGACCTCCCTTTCAACCCCTCAATACAGATACTAGATTTTACTCAGTTCTTGGTAACTTTATTGACAATCGGAACAGTATAATTGTCGGAGATTTTAACTGCCCTAATATTAATTATGAGACTTTTACTGGTAATGAGGAGGGTTTGAGATTGATCGAGTTTATGGAAGATAACTTTTTACGACAGATGGTTACCGAACCAACGCGCGGTGACAATATTTTAGATTTGGTGATGACGAACGGCGAAAATATAGTCGAAGGTATAGAAGTAGGCGAGAGTTTAGGATGTAGTGATCATCAAATTCTTAGGTTTAAGTTATTGATAGAAAACACTAAGGATAGTAACGTAATAGAAGTCCCTGATTTTCGTAGGGCTAATTTTGATAGTTTTGTGGATAGGATGAGAGTAGTGGACTGGGATAACTTATTTATGGGTAATGACACAAATTTGCATTGGGTGGGGGTTTAAAGAAAGTTTTATGGATATTGAAAGGGAGTTTATTCCTCGTAGGCCCAAGCGCGCTAGAAATTAGGGTAGGCCCAAGTGGTGGACTAGGGAAATAGGAGTTCATAAACGAGCGTAATAGAGCGTATAGACTTAATAAGCGCAATGGCACGGCAGCTAACTTTAATAGATATATCGAGCTTAGACGTCAGGTGAAAAGATCAGTTAGGAATGCAAGCGTAATTTAGAGATACTTATAGCTGCGGATAAGTAAACATAATCCAAAAACGTTTTTGGAATACGTTAATAATCGTAAGCCGATAAAAGATAACATAGGCCCTCTAGTGGATGTTAATGGCGCTTTGGCTTCTGACGCTCAGGCGATGGCGGGTATTTTCAATAACTTTTTTGCGAGTTTTTACCGTAGAAGACGTAAATAATGTCCCCGACTTGGACGATATCGTTCCATTTAGTAGCGAGACTATTTTGGAGGAAATAACTGTTTACGAGGGTGAGATTGCGCATTATATCAATAGGATAAAAGTTAGCAAGGCTCCAGGCCCTGACGCTTTTTATCCCAGACATTTGAAAGATTTGAGACGTTATCGTAGGCCCCTTAATGAAGATTTTTAATCAGTCACTCAAAACGGGGATTATTTCTGGACTTCAAATTAGCTAACGTCACGCCCATTTTTAAAAAAGGCGACCGCACGGTACCTAGTAATTATAGGCCCATTAGCTTAACGTCAATTGTAGGTAAACTTTTGGAATCCGTAATTAGGGATCGTATCATCGATCACTTAGAAAGTAGAGATTTGATTAATAGTGGTCAGCATGGGTTTCGACGCCATAGGCATAGAGCAGCTGACATTTTAGATTTTAAAAAGGCGTTCGATACAGTTCCGCATAGGAGATTAATTGCGAAGGTCAAAGCGCACGGTATACGCGGTCAGGTAGCTAACTGGTTAGAATGGCTTCGTGCTAGGAGGCAGAGGGTCGTAGTTAATGGTAGTGAATCGGGGTGGTTGGATGTAGGTAGCGGTGTCCCACAGAATTCAGTGTTAGGCCCATTGCTATTTGTAATTTACATTAACGACATAAATGTAGGATTGACTAGTAACGTGTAAAAATTCGCGGACGATACTAAAATAGGCGGTAAGGTTGTTAACGAGGACGATAAAAATAGGCTCCAAGACGATGTAAATAGGATTATGGAGTGGACGGATAAGTGGCAGATGCAATTTAACGTAGACAAATGTCAAGTTTTGCATGTAGGTTCTCGTAACAATAATTACACGTACACGATGGATGATAGGGAGTTGGCGAGCGTTGACGAGGAAGTAGATTTAGGCGTACGTGTATCTAAGGATTTAAAGGTTAGGAACCAGTGCCCGGAGTCTTGCGCAAAAGCTAATAGGATGTTAGGCTTCATAGTGCGTAATTTCGAATTTAAATCGAAGGATATTATATTGCCCCTTTACAAGTCCCTAGTCAGGCCTCATTTAGAATATGCCGTTCAGTTTTGGTGCCCGTATTTGCGTGAGGATATTGATAGGTGAGAAAGGGTTCAGCGTCGTGCTACGAAACTAATTCCGTCATTGCGCAACAAGCCTTATGAAGATAGGATAAAAGTTAGACTTCCATTCACTCGAAACTAGGAGATTAAGGGGGGAGCTTATTGAAGTTTTCAAAATCGTTAACATCGATAACGTAAATTTTGACAAACTGTTCACTTTCGATAATAGCAATACTCGTAATAACGGATTTAAGTTGCGTGGCAGACGTTTCATTATTAACATCACTAAAAACTTCTTTACATTTAAATTGATAAATGGAATAATCTTCCCGCGCCCGTCGTGAACTCTACCAGCGTTAATATGTTTAAGAACCGTCTTGACAGACATTTTAAAAATATTAACGTTATTTAAAAAAAAAAAACAATTAGCAACAGGAGCTCTGGGGGTGGTGGTCGAGGATGAGTCTGTTGACGATTAATGCCAGCTTGTGATGTCAGCAATAAAATTAAAAAAAAAAATAGACTAACACGAACGTAGATGCAGCTCGTAGCGTAAACTAACCCACTTTTTGTTTAACTTTACCTTCTTTTTTTTTTTTCTTATCCTCTCCTTACTTTGCATGTCTGTAACTCTCTTTTCTTGCATGTTTGTAGTTTGCATTGTATGACAGTGAGTTAAGACTGTGTTTGCATGGTTTGCAAGCGTTCTTATTTTACTTCTTTTCATCTTTCACCCCTCTCTCATTCTCTCCGACTATTTTTCTGACTTGTCGGCGGGATGATGAGTCTTTTTTCTCTTTTTCTGAATGAATGTTAACCCACGAGTGATAGGTGTTCCTCCTTACTTAACCCCTTATTCTCTTCTCTTAACCCCCTACTCTTTCCTTTCTCTCGGGCTAACCTTAGAGTGGATCTTAGGGTCTTTGTTAGCCTTAGCTTCTGTAGATCTGTAGAACCCGGGTACCGAAAAGTAAGGACCTTCAGAGAGAATAGCGCCAAGCCTATCACAAGGCCCGACGCTCACCAAAAAGGGAAAATATTCAGCGCGCAGCATAGAGTAAAGCGGACACTCCACCAGGAGGTGGGCAACTGTAAGTGGAACGTTACAATTGGGACATCGGGGCACCCTTTCCCCGGCCATCAAATAGCCATGGGTCAGGTGGGTGTGGCCAATACGGAGGCGGGCCAGAGCCGCCACCTTATGGCGCGACCGATGGAAGGAAGAGGCCCAACATCCCAATTTGGGTTTAATCTTGCAGAGTTTGTTATTTGTAGCGCCATCCCAGCGATTCTGCCACCGGGAGCGCAAAAACCTACGAAAACCAGGGATGTAATCGAAAAGGGGGAGGGACACGGGTGAAACCTGTAGTCGGCACGCGGAACGGGCAGTTTGATCGGCAGCCTCATTAACATGTGCAGGGACCCAGCAAAATACCACCTTGCCACCAGAAGTGACAAGGATATGGCACAGTAACTGGATACGTCGGACCAATGGGTGGACGGGGTCGAAACACTCCAAGCCATTCAGGGCATTGCGGGAATCCGAATAGATGACAAACGACCCATCCGGATACTTCCGCACCACCTCCAGAGCGTTCAGAATGGCATAGAGCTCCGCCGTGAAAACGGAAGCCTCATCAAGGAGGTGGGTACATCGTGGCGCAAGGGCAGACGACTGGGGAACAGACGCAGCCCCAACGCCCCCCGACGACCTCGAGCCATCTGTGAAGACCACAACACATGCAGAGTGACACGCTGCATGCTGAAGGAACAAAGACCGAAGCAAGGCAGAGTCAGAGTCGGCCCTGCGAACGGGGCGCAACGCCCTACAGCATGCAACATGGGTGCTCTCCCAAGGTACAACACCCTCGAAAGAGACCGGTATGACAGATGGAGGAGTGCCCATACCATCGATGAGGGTCATCGTGTCGGTGAAATACCACCCCCCATCCCGGCAGAACGCCCTCTCGACCACCTGGAACAGAGGAGAGTTGGGAAGACGGAGGATCCGGAGATAGTGCTTGGCAATGAGGAACGACCTCCGATCCTCCAAGGGAGGGATGTCGCACTCAACCTGCAGACTATCAACCGGAGAGGAGCGGAAGGCGCCAGATGACATGCGCAGTCCTCTAGAGAGGATTCCGGCGTGAAAAGGCCTCTCGTACATCATGACCAAGGAGGAGAAGGGGGTCCAGAGCACCCCGAAATCGACGAAAGCCATACTGGGTCGGGGGGTATAACCCAAGCGACTCCAGTGTAAATGAAAGTCGGACGGCCACCATCTTTTCAAGGAGCTTGCATAAGCAGCCCGTTAAGGCAATAGGCCGATAGCCCGCCACCTCCGCCGGATCCTTCCCCGGCTTAGGTATCGGGACCACAATCGCCTCCCTCCAACGGGAAGGGAACGACCCCTCAATCCACATCCGGTTGAAAAGATCCAGCAAGAAGTGTATAGGGCCATCGGGTGCAGGTTCCAAATAGTCATACAGAATGTCATCAGGGCCAGGGGCGGAAGAACGACGGGTTGCCAAGGCAGCCCGAAGTTCCGGCATCGTAGAGACGGTTATAGGGCTCGTTCCCAGGCGGCGGGAACGTAACATCCGACAAAGGACGATCCGCAGCAAAAGCCCCGGCCAGCCGATCGGCCACAGCAGTAGGATCCGAAATGAAGCCGTTCCCGCCCCGAAAGATAAGGCGACGAGCAGGGACCGGCTTCCCCTCGATACTACGTACCTTCCGCCACACAGCAGCCGAAGGGGTAGACGAGGAAATGCCAGACACAAAAGCACGCCAAGAGGCCCAACGGGCCAACCTGAGAGTCCGGCGGGCGAAAGCCTTCGCCCGCCGCATCTCAATCAAGTGGTCCGTGCGCCGGGTGCGGTGGAAGCGGCGCGTTGCCCTCTTCCTCTCACACACCGCCTGGTGACATGCTGGAGTCCACCACGGGACGCTACGTGTCCGCGGGTTACCGGAAGATCGAGGAATACAGTCCTCCGCGACGCCCATCACCACCCGCTCGAAGAACTCCAAGCCCTCATCCACGGAGCCAAAGTCCAACACCAAACGGGCAATGACGGAACGAGCTCTGAAGGATTGCCAGTCAGCCCGCGCCAGGCACCGCCTCGGTCGAGACGAGACACCCGGCTGCAGTCCGACCGGCTCAAGACAGACTGATAATGATCACTGCCATAAGAGTCCCCCAACACCCTCCACGAAAAATCGAGTAAGGCATCGAGGGACACCAAGGAGAGATCAATACAGGTAGATGAACCCGTGGGTTCGTGGAAATAGGTAGGTTCGCCGGAATTGAGGCACGCGAAGGAAAGTTATTCCATTAAGGAGAGCAACATACCAGCAACATTAGTCGACCGGACATCTCTCCAAGCCGGGTCGCGACTATTAAAGTCCCCGAGGAGGAGAAACGGTCGAGGCAGTTGCAACACCAACTCGCGAACCGCGTCGCGAGAAAGAGGATCATCAGGAGGAATATAAATCGAGCAGGCAGTGTACTGGCGATCTAAAAAGAGCCGCACAGCTACAGCCTGCAAGGAAGTACGAAGAGGCACACCTCGCGAGGGTAACGAATGATGGACATAAATCGCCGCACCCCGCGGCGTGTGTGCTCATCCGGGGTGCAAGGGAAACCAACATAGCCAGAGAGACGAGCCCCCGCGCAGCCAGGATAGTCTCCTGGAGACAAGGTTCTCCCAGTTAGCTAAAAGCCCCCTACAGTTCCAATGCAAAATGGAACTAAGGGGAAGGAGCATTATAAGAAGCAGAGAAAGCAGAGAAATAGTCACGGACCAAGGTGAGCAGCAAACTCAACGGTCCGTAAACAGGGACGGAATCGGCTTCCCCGACTCACCCTGGACGGGGAGGGTAGGGGCCACAGGGGCAAGCCCGGGAGACGAGGATCCCGATTACAGGCCACAGACTCCGCGGCTGTCTCACCCGTAGTAGAACGAGTGGGAAAGTGGAACAGGGAGTTCAGAGGGGGCTCCCCTGAGGGGGGGAGACGATGAGACGGGCCCAGCCGAAACCCCCGACTCCCCACCAGAGGTGGGGCAGAGAGAACCAGATGTTCGAGGGCTCATCACACCAGACAAGTGCTGACTGGGGGGGGGGGGAGATCCACCACAGGTGGGAAAGGTAGATCCAGGGGAGAGACCCGACCACTCTCAGCAGGAGCCGAAGGGAGAGAGACTCCATGAAGGGCCAGTCTCCTCTCGACCGGGTCCACCGTGGGAACCGAGTCAGTAATCGAGGCTGTCATGGGGCGGTGTACCTCAACCGACACCCTGACACTAGTTGGGGCACCGGGAGGTGACGCCCCACCAGCCCTCCGTACAGGGAGGGGGGGAGGAGTCCCGAGCGGATTAGGAGCGGCGCGCCGCTTCCCCTCCGGTGAAGGGGAAGCAGGGGTCATGAACGGGTCTGGAGGACTCCGACCACGGTGACGCTTCCTCCTCCCCTTCGGGGCATCACCTTCCCACCCGAGAGACGGGTAGGCAAGGATCCAGACCCCAAAGCCGGAGGAAGAAGGGGCACTTGTAGGCAGGGAATCAGACGGGATGACAAAGTGAGGCAGGGGGACAAGAAGGTTCCGCGGCGCCAGGAGAACCACCAACCCCCGGAACTTCCAGGGGGGGGCACCACTCCGGTAGGCGCCAGGGTAGCACGGGAGGGGCCCGAGGACCCGCCAGATCCAAGAGCCGCAGCATAGGACAACCTCCGCCGCGGCTCCCGGTCACGAACCCTATCGCGCACTAAGGAATTCGGTAGTCCTTAAGGACCGCACCTCGAATTCAAACTTGAAAACGGGGCAGTCCCGAGAGGAGGAAGGGTGGGCCCCGAGCAGTTCGAGCACCGCGGGGACTTCGTGCGTTGGGGAGGGTGCGCAGGCCCACCGCAGCGGACACATAGCTTACCCTCTCGGCGGCACGCAGAGCTAACATGGCCGAACCGGGTCAGGCACATACGGCCGCACCGAAAACTCGCACGACCGGCGATCACCCACGCCCCAGAACACCTGGGTCGGAGGCACAAGGGAATCAAAGGTTAGGAGCAGACGAGCGGACGGGGTAAGAGCACCATCCCGGCGCGACGAAAAGCGGAAGACCTTCGTTACCCCCTGGGGGGCAAGATCCTCCTGCAACTCGCCAACCGGGATTGACAACAGACGGGAAGCGAAAATGGTGCCCTGGCAGCTATTCACTTGCGGATGGGGAGTCAGAAACTCTGCAACCCAGAACATCCTGCAACTGTAGAAGGGACTCGGTCACCCCCGAAGAACGGGACTTCAAAAGAAGACCCATCCTACAGAGGGCGGATATCGTAACGGCAGGAAACCCCCACCGTCTTAAGACGCTGAAACACCCGTTCCGAGTTGCCCGGAAGGGAGCCAGCGGAAGGGCGGAGAACAAGGAACCTGTCCACCGGACAGAAATTGACAGCAGACAGGTCCATGTGTGACGGTAACCGAGAGTGGGCGAGAGAACGAGGGCCGCGAAGACCCCGCCCTACGGCCACCACGAGAGCCAGACGCCGCAGAGGACGAGAGGGGGCCATACGGCTTTAAGGTCAATCCAGCGGAGGCAGAGGCCGCTGAACGACCAGAAATGGAAGTCTTATCCAAATCCAAGGACGGACCAGAGTCGTCAAGAGGAGGGGATTGAAATTTTGAAATTGTACCCATAAACAATAGAATTACAAGAAAGATAGCCTTGAACCCAAGACAATGCACCAGTCCGCCGCTGCATCCATCCTTCAAGGCGCAGGTCCAATGTCCCGGGTAGCCCGACCCCCAACCCGACTGCCGTTTTAAAAACAGTAGATTGGCTCTCCGGAGATTTGTCCGTTAAGGGCCTAGCAAAGATCCAATTCAGACGCAGCAGCGGTCCGGGCGCCCAACCGTCCCCAGAGCACGGCTCAAGCCACGGAGCGATGCCCCCCAGCGGGTGCACCCGATGACCCCAAGACTGCAGAATACAAACAGAGGGGGGGGGAGATACTACAAATGACAGAGGCCCAAGACCGAGTCAAGACAAGATAAATTCCGGGATACTGGAAAAAAGGGGAGCAAAAAGAAAAGGAAAGAAAGGGGGGGGGGGGGAACCGCAACTAGGTAACTCTTCGCCCACACCCCGCGAGGAGTTGAGGAAGCCCCAACAACCTACGAGGTGTGCGAGCCCTCTCGGCCCGGCAAGCCGGAGTGCCTAATCGAGGGATATATTATATATATACACACATACACGACTATTTTTGAAGCAGCTTCTCGTGTTTAATTATCTCGTACTACCAAATTAAGTAGGTACTTTGCTAACAGTAAAAAGTTACGTAAGTACAGTAATTACCGTTGCATATTATGTGTATGTACAGTACAATGCGTAATTAATTTTCCTACAGCCATTTTTAACTACATATCAATAAGTGCGTTTACGCAGCTTGGGACTCTGAATGGCATACTTTTCTCTCCTTGTCCGCTACTACCTATATAAAAAAAAGTTGAAAATACTGCATTAGACATCTTCACGGGCAATGTTTATCAACTTGGGGTCGGAGGAAGGGAGTCCTAATGGTCTGGGAGGAAAGAGAAAATTGTACATGGAAAATCGATGTTCATTTTTCGAGTGAGACTTTTTTTTTAATGAAAAACTGATGTAATGTCAGTTTCAGAGCTGAAATTATTTTCTATTAGTCGTAATCATCCGAGGCTAACTTAATCCACGTCATATACCCGCACCTACGTCGTATTTGTTAACCTTATATTTAATTGAATATAGACTAAACGCAAAGTAACATCGGCCTAGAGTCCTAGACAGTCAATTTCATTGCTTTTGTTTTAATTAGAATCATTTATGAGAAGCCCATTTCGTACGAGTAGGCCTATGATGTTGCAAATGGAATTAAAATTTTCAATCCTTCAGATACCAGTTCTGAATATTTACTTTTCCGTAATTTAGCCAAAATGTACGAGTCTTTTGTCGAGATTGACAACTCGGAAGACAGTTTAATCAATGTGTCGAGAGGTTTCTCGCAACTTTGGCAAACACTACCACTATTTCATCGAACGGATTAACCCATTAATGCCTATTGGTAGATTTCCGACCGACAAAATTGTTTGCCGTTGAGTCATTGATACGACTCATACCAAAGATCGCGCGAATACGTGAAAAGTGACGCAATAATGAACAATTTTGCTGGTAGGAAATTCTACCAATGGACAATAACGGGTTAATTATGCCATTCTTACCAAGCCTCCATCATCGTATGGAAAATTCCTACAGCCGTTTTTACGACTGAAGGAGCTATGCGCTACATCATTTAGCGAAGGGGCATCGCGAACTATTTTGTTAAAATGGGGTCGCCAGCGAAAAAAAGGCTGAGAAACGCCTCTCTATGGCTTAGGCTTAACATTAATTAATATAAAGTCTTGTACGGATGCTACATATTTTTCTTTGTTCTTATAACATTTAGCAATTATTTTATTGTCCATATACAGGGTGACCCAAAAGGTACCTACCAACATTAACTTACATTTTCTCCGAATCAAATGAATAGAATTCGATGAAAATTTGCCGACGCACTATACTACTCACGCCATTTGTTTAACGTCAGTTTCGAGAGAATGTCATTGGTTTAGAGGCCAGGGGTCCCCAACCCTATGCCCGCGAGCACCATGGTGCCCGCCACTGACTGACTACGATTGGTAAGTTTTTATTTAAATTTTTAATAAAATGTTAAGTAGGTTACATATTTTAAATATTTACTTACTAAATATTTAAAATATGTAACGTAATTAACATTTATTAAATTTTAGTAGTTAATTACAGAAACAGATGCTCATTTATTTGAAAATAATTATTTCTTTATAAATAAATTAAGTTATCGTTTTGATCATTTTTCTAAGATTCTTAGCCCATCCTTGTCTTTTTTTTTGTGTATTATGTTCATTATTTTACATAGGAATTAAATGTTTTTTTTGTGTATTATGTTCATTATTTTACATAGGAATTAAATGGGTTTTTTGTGTATTATGTTCATTATTAAATCCAACTATAAATTTGCCTTGAAAAAGTAAATGGTGCCCGCCGCACTACCGGTAGTCTTGAATGTGCTCTTCGGCACAAAAAGGTTGGGGACCCCTGGACCGTCACTTTAGACCAGTGCTCTTCAACCTGGGCGGTACCGCCCACTAGTGGCTCAAGGATCTCATTAATCTAAAGGTAATTGCAATTAATTTTATTGTTTTATGCAGGGTATATAACTTTTAGTTTGAGTTTTTGCATTTTTAATTTTGGTGGGCGATACGGAGATTCAAAAGTTACAAAAGTGGGCGGTAAGCATAAAAAGGTTGAAGAGCACTGCTTTAGACTATCGGAAGCACTATGGAAGCGGCATTGATTGGCCTGATCTCAACCCGTGCGACTTCTTTTTGTGGGGATACCTCAAAGATAGAGTTTAGCAGAACAACCCAAAGACTTTGGAGGAGCTGAAATCATCGATTGAACGTCAAATCGTCGACATTCCGACGGAGGTTCTCTACAGCGTGGTATCGAATTTTGGGGTGAGGTCGCGAAAAATCGTCGAAGTGGAGGGACAGCACATCGAACACAGTCATATAAATGGCTCGAGATGCTGATTTGAATGGCGTTTGAACTATCTTTGTATTCTCAATAGTTTTGGTGAAATAAAGGCTTAAACTTGGTAGGTACCTTTTGGGCCACCCTGTAATTACCTATATTTTTGGTTTTAAATATTAAAGTAGAAAAAAGTTACTAAGCCTATGCTGTACCCTTTAAGTCTAGACACAATTAAAAGAGAGTCTGTATTATATATTTTAAATGTCTTAGCTATAGTTTTTTTTTGCAACATTACTTACTCTATCATTTAGGCTACTGGTCCAACTTGCTTAAGTCTACTTGGTTCTGTGCCTACAGCTTTATTAGGTTTTGCCCGAGGCATATCCTTAAACCCATCTAAATAGTTACTGTAGGTAGGGGCCTACTACAAAACCAGAAACTATTTGTAGACCATGTCCGCGTACACTTTTTCTGTAATTTTGGCGCAAACTGTGACACGCCTTATCCTTTACAAAACCCTCTTACAAACCTTACATTCATAGTCAAAAAGACTCGCTTTTCAACCGCAATTCCACAATTTTAGGTCCTACGCTATCTCTTGGTCGGTATGAGCTGCTCGGGACCTAACTTAATCATGCTAAGAACTGGACTTCCACCGAATGGATCCCCGAATCTCGCTAAAATGCTAAAATTTATATTAAACTTAGGGCTTTAGGAATTGAGCATTTATATTTTAATAAACGCGATAAATAAAAATCTATGGAATTAATAGGTAGTACTATAAAACTGATGATTAGTAAAAAATTATGAGGCACGTCAAAGAATGTCTTTCCACTCCACTTCCAATACGTACAATACGAACGAACATATAATAAGTGAAAACAATTTTCACGATTAAATTTATTAATAAGAATGTTGAATAACCCTTCATTAATACGTAATACAAATAACGCGTTTGTGGCACAATTTGCGACATAACTGGGTGAAATAAGCATATTTGGAGTTTGGACCAATCCGGACAAGTTGCATCATGGTAATAATGTAGTAGCTATGACATATTTAAGCGATCCTATTAGACACTATCTAAATGAGAAATAGGAGCTACGTAGTAACAATACCCGACGAACCGATGGCAAAGATTCTAAAACTAATGGTAGAAAATCCAAAACGCGCGATGTCACACATTACCGAAACATTATTTGATAATGTTCCAGTAATAGAGACGATTGAAATCAGTCCAAATTTCGTTTACAACTACAAACCTCCACTCGCTATTAACGACAGACACGTTTTCAAAACTCCATCACGTACTTCTTCAACTTTACCAACATTTGAATTCGATGATGACGACTCGGGGTTAACTACTCCGTAACGACAAAGGTCACGCGACGGAGGGGACCTATAGCTTTACGTAGTATCCGAACTACTACTACTACTACGGGTCGGTACATCATCCGGACGCGGGGGACGGTCACCCATTCAATTACTACCCAACCCAACACCGCTGATCTTAAGGGAAGCGGCGTTGCGATATGGCCACGACGTAACCCCGGACATAAAAAGAGGGGGGGGGTTGATCGAACCACCACCACCACCACCACCACCACCGTCCTCGAGCCTACTACTACTTTTGCCGACTTCTCTACGCGTGACATTAAGAACACGATTACGAACCAACATTGAATTCAAACAAAATAAATATAAAGATTCAACACGTGGATGATAATTAATCGGTAAATACACTATTACCAATTACAAAAACTTTAATTAGGATGATAGGCAACGCTAATTTTATTCAATAACGCGTAAATATTTTAATTACCGACCTTAGGAAAAGAAATTCCTATAGCTACGAGGGACTACGACACAAATAATTAAATATTTATCGCGCGTCAATTTATTAAAGTTGCAGTTGGTGTAAAGCGTTTTAGTCGTACGCGTTATTTTTAGGACTTTGCGCGTTTGTAAGGAAGGACTAATCGGTAATTTTTCATTTTCTTAGGCAATACCGTAAAAGCCCAAGAAAATGAAAACTTACTGATCATTTCTTACAAACGTACGAAGGCTAAAAAAAAAAAAAAAAAGTATGACAAACGCTTTACGCCAACTGCAACTTTTCTAAACTGTTAAGCCTAATTATGAAATAATTGGAACTGGGAGTATAGAATCTCTTCAGACCGGAAATTCTTTGACAATAAAATATAAAGAATCTCGTCAAATAAGGATTTTTCAGCGTATAAAATACGATAAAAAGCCTCTTACGCAATATATTCGCAAATGCTCATAACAAAAAATGAGGGAAAAAAAGGTTAAAACTAAATAAGAGATAATTGAAAGAATTAAATATTAAAACGAAAGTCTGAATAATAATAATAATAATAAAAAAAGATAAACTATCGTACAAATTAATTACGATATCTTCTCGTTTTCCGACTGTAAAGCAAACATCCTCGATTGGACAGTAACGATGTTGCGTAATATATAATTTACCGTACCTTCCGAAGAAGGCTGTAACTAATACATTGATTCATGTACGCAATAAATACTTTAGGTCAAAAGACGACCGCTTCAATCTAAACGTACACCAAATAAATAGTGAATTCCATTAATTTTGCCTAAAAGGCTTCCAGCATACTGCATAGGTATTCGTCAATATCCAAATCGCGCGTAAAAATATCGTAAAACTCTACGTAACTTTTATCCTTTTTCTGAACAAAGTCTTTTAAATTTGTTTCTTTAAAAATGAACGAACATTTTAAAGGTGATCATAAAAATTCTCACACGGTTCTTTTTTCCTTTTGAGAACAAATTTTTTTGTATAGCTAATTTGAGAAGCGTAAATCGTCCGATTTGTTAAAAATAAAAATGGAAATTAATGTCAAATATATATATATATATATATATATATATAATGAAATGATGCGCTTTTTAAGCATATTTTGCGAAGTTACCATATTATATAGGCTTAGAAAACGAATGTAAAATTAATCTGTGATAATATGGAATTAATTAGACAGTTTAATTTAGGCTACTTTTACGTAATTTTGCTTTCATTCGCGTTTTACTTCTTATCTTTTGTATTTAATAGCAATTTGAAGTTAATATACTGTACAATTTCCTCGATAAGGCCTCGGAGTGTTAAGGCGAAACGTTGAAATATATTTTCTTCAATGAACCGCGTTCCTTTCTCTATAGAGTCCCCAATAAAATGTCAGGAACATAAATACTTTTAGAAAACTATAAAAGGCTATACAACCGATTATAACGAGGGACGGGTTCCCAACTAGGGCATCGTTCTGACTAATCAGTTAATCATTGCTTCGAACGTAATCATTAATTAATCAAAAAATATTTTTAGAAAATGATGGAAAATGATTAATTTTCCTCATAATTTCAGCATCATTTTACATCAAATTTTTTAGTTATTTGAATTTGGCTCATTTTTGCGTGTATAATTTATGAACTCTCTAATCCGCAAATGCCTGATTTCTTGAACTAAAGCAAACTAAATGTTTGAGCAAAATGTTTTCTTCGGGCTTATCTCACGCAACAGAAACAATAAAGCTCTTTCTTACCCTTTTCACGAGTATTTAATTTTTAATATTTTTTAATCAGTTAATCATTGATTAATTAGAAAATTTAATCATTCATCACTTTTTTCTAAAAATTATTAATTAACCATGCCCTACTCCCAACGTAACTATATAATAAAACGGACTAACTTCTTCTACCTTCGCTTTCTCTAACTCTAACAGACAACAGTAGTATTGCGTACCACCACTACTATCTTCATGGATTGTAAAGCGGGGGCTAATACGACCTACGAGTACCGTTGTTGCTGAACCTTGTCTAATATCAGCCTTGGCTGTAAGACTACAAATTATGACATTATAAATTACGGGGTTAGACTCCTCTTATGCAAAACGATGCAGAGTCGCTAATCTGAGGTAACTATAATGAATAGTAGCTTAAGAACTGGGAGGCTGAGCCGCGAGTCGCGAGTGTGTTATTCACTTCCGAGCCTGACGTCGCGTCGTTGGGATACGGCAAGAAAAGCGTACATTTTATTATTTTAAACAGTATGTGGCAGAATCAACACTTGCATTCAGAATACGCCGAACACACACACACACCTTCGAAAACCAGTTCTTTCATTCATAGCCAAGTCATAAAGGAATTTGTCGGGTAGGGAGAGATATTAGCCTAAGGCTAAAGGTAGTATTAAGCGGCCTAGCTTTTTTCCCGCTGTTGTAGGAGTTGCCGTGAGAATATCGCATTCATCCAGTCCCCATAGACCCGGTAAAAGAGAGAGACAAAAGAGTCACCGTAATCGAAGGTGAAAATGGAGAATTTGAGAGTGGCTTCCATAAGATTTTATCGTTTCACCCTTTTAGGTGTAGGCCTACAACCCCTTCGAGAAAGTGCGACGATAGAGAGCAATACGTGATAAAACAGAACTTTGATACGATATATATAATATATATGTGTGTGTGTGTGTGTGTGTGTACACCCTGAACTGTGGTTCAAACTCACAAAGTATAATTATTTATTTCAAATGTTCACAAGGATGAGTCATACTTGAGTCTAGTGCCTATCGGATAGTTTTGAAATTAGTTTCTCCCTTTATAGTCCTAGTGTCTACAAGCCTAGGCCTACCACTAAATAGGTCATCAAGCAAATTAATGAACTTCATGTTGCGTGTTCCTACACAAGAGCCTACATGGCAGACCCATAATCAACCGTCATATTTCAAGAATATCCATAGGATCATCTTATTAAGCGACTTACAGAGGGCATTACACACACACACACTTAAATAAACCTTTTGAAATAGTTTACAAAGAAACAAAACCCTTAAAAAAAGTGTTTACAAAAGAGTGAAAATATCACAAACTTAAATTTGAGAGAAGCCAGACTGCTCCATTTGGTCATAAGTAATTCGAACCATAAGTAATAAGAGAGGTTGGAGATATAGGTAATAATAAATAGAGGTGGATGGATGGGTGACTGCCACGCATGATTAGTTTGATTACATTATAAAGAAGATATAAGAAAACATTTGGTGGATAACAAACTTATAATGGAGATAAGGGTAAGGCTACATCACTATACATAAAAATATGCACGCGCGCGCGCGCGCAAAAAGGTTAATAGGCCAAATTGGGACTTTGATTACTGCCAATCAGTTGGCAATACGAATCCCCTTTTGGGGAGAGGCACCACCAGTAGTAAATACGAACAAAATTTTACTTTCTGCTCTGTCCAGTTAAAGACACCAATGTTGTTTCCTCAATAGACCGAAAAATACATTTTCCAAAGCTTATTCCTAGAGTACTTGAAGTCAGGGCCGTAACTACCTAAGAGGTCACCGAGGTCCGGACCTCGGTAATTATTTCCTAAAAAAAAAAAAAAAAGACTGAACCGTTCTCCGTCATTTTGGTCTGAATTTTGCTCGTCCCGCCGCGCTCGAAAAAAATCTGGACCTCACTAATTTCTAAACCCTAGTTACGGCCCTGCTTGAAGTTATACGAGGGGAATTCCAAAGGGGTGGAGGCCGCTCATTAGGCGAACCGGGTTAGCGTTTTATTTCCGAGCGCGCGAAGTCGGTAATTGCGTAAGAATGGATTGGCCGTTCGTGTAAGCAGGGATGGGGAGTCGGCCAAAAACAACCGACTCCCGAGTCGGTATTTTTAAAAACAGACTCCGACTCCCGACTCTTTCCTTATCATGCTGATCTACAACCTTATAAATATTGGGATGTTTGTTTCGTAGATGGCGTTTCAAGTTTGAGGCTCTAGTTGGAGCATTAGCATGTTTCCCAGTGTAAGCACTAATTTTTGCATTACACTCTTTACCATCCTTTTCTACTTGACAAATAAAAATACTTTCATCCTCATTTAGCTTAAAATATTGAAAGACTGCTGATTTTCTACTAGGCCCACGACTCATTACTAATAGGGGCTAATTAAATTAATAATTAATATATTGCTAATTTTTATATGGTACCTAGTATCCTAAAATAGAAATATGAAATTCATTTGCTAAGATTTAACAGAACAACAAATCAAATGTGGAAATGTGAATCTAGAATTAGTTCAGGAAGATATTTATTTAGGGCAGAGTAGTATTCTGGTAAATTGTTGGCATATAGAAATTGAATCAAAGAGTCGGGAGTCAGTCGTTTTTACCGACTCCCGACTCCGACTCCCCACCTCTGCGTGTAAGCCCCTAAAGGCGGCCACGATCAAATTATGGAGAACGTTTCTTTCGCCAATGAAATGGACCCTCCTCAAACGAACGGATAAGGAACACGAGCAATAGCCGAAAATCTTCAAAAAGGGTGAGCCCACCGATTTTGTGTATAAATTTCTGATGCGCGCACTACAAAACCGTCCCAAAATGTTGGACAATAAGTGAGATGAATAATCTTTGAGAATATTATTTACACTTATTTACATTCACAAAAAAATACAACGCCAAATACTGAACACTCTCTGACTAGAAACATTTATGATCACGACGTAGAACCACATCGATTGCCTCAACCTTCAGTCGCAACCCCCCACCTCCTAAAAAAAAACCAGGAATTTCACGTGAAGTAACTCAATCAGTAAAGGAACTACTGAATCATCATTGTGGCAGTACTTTCTAGTATAGGTTACATATGCTGTATTTCTATCGTCTACGGACTAACGACTAAGGAACGCGCTTTAGTAAATTTTCATTTCAGAATCCAAATCCAAATCGGAAAACAATCTTTTAAACAATGCGAGAAACATTAAAAAAAAAAATTGGTGTTATTTCGGAATGAAAATGCCTTTCGACTCGTTTATTTAGAGACCATTTAGCGTCTGCAGGTCTCAACAATATATATATATATATATGGAGACGGATGGTGTTTTGATTTAGGCTTTCCCGTGACGTCGATACGCCTTCCACTCTCCCGAATCGCTCTTCCATTCAATCTATTTGCCTTATACATACATACATACATACATACAGTATATATATGCCGTTCGAATTTCATTGATGACGTCACAGCATGCACGCAGCAGGTACACATTCAAAATTTCCCTCAACTCCATTTTAATAAATGGGAGGGGGGGAGGGGGAGGTATTTTTTCCACCCCTACTTCTCCCCCTTTTAAGTTGAGGGGGGGAGTGGAAATAGGAGGATTTGTAGAGGAAATCAAGCGAACAAATTGCTCTGGTAGCGAAGATGCGTATTTTTGTTTAGATTTCCTCCGCTTGAAAGGACGGAAAGGTGGTGGTGGTGGTGGTGGTGGTCCGCGATGGGAAGGCGCACCGCGTGGACCTTTGGTTCTTGGTATGTGGGTTTTGCGTTTATGAATCAACCTTGGTCCGACCCTGACCTCATGGTGAATATGGTCTATAGGACAAGAAGGGGAACCGATCACGTAATGGTGATAAACAGTGGTCATATAATTTGGAGGTCGGGGGAGATGCCCCCGCAATCACCACAAAGAAGCTCCCCCCCCCCCTCCGAGTAAAAACCGCAGTTCTTTCAATGCGGAGGCTAGGCCTACTTAAGCACATATGCCCCAACAGGACGTAATCAAAATAGGCCTTCGGGCCTATAATTATTAATGGAATAAGTGTAGACCCAAGTGTAATGGCAGGCTCAAGGGCAGTTGTCTCGACATCTCTGGCATCCGTACTGTATAACGTACAATTCCCGTACTATCCGTCGTTCCCTCCCCCAAAACAGCCGTTATCTTTTCTTTGTTTATACCGTACGGCAGAAAATGCGGTACACGTACGATCTTTGAAAAGGGCAACCGATTTCGAGTTGATTATTCTTCTTCCGGTGATCAGAAAACACCTTTTCCTGTTGGGCGGAACCCCACACCGAGAGGGGGAAGGGCTGAAGATACCCCAATAAGTGGGATCATTATTAGGATCAATAAATGGACGCCATTTATAGATTTCTTTTGCCAATGATGCGTTATAACTGCAGGGTTGGCAAAAACCCCAAACCCAGGAAAAAAACAACTACCCAGCAAAAAACCAGTTGGGTTTTTGCCAACTCTGGTTATAAGTATCCCGAATGACAAAGTAGTGAAGTTGCGCGTCTTCAAATAAACAGATAAACTAAATGGAGAGACCGTGCATCACAATCACCACAATAACCACAACCAGTCTTCCCCCCGCCCAACCCCCCCCGCCCAACCCCCCCCGCCCCCACCCGATAAACGGAGGCCATAACAATTTCCAACTGAAATTCTTTCCTCGATCTCAAACTCCAACGTCAAAACGGGGATTGGGGAGAACGTGGGGTAACTATGGGGGAACAGCTGTTGTGAAAAACACTTGAGGGTCCTCTCCTCCTCCAACGGTCAACGTCAACGGTAGAAAACGCGAAAAGACACGTGCTCTTTCCTCTGTTCGCAACTGCCACCTTACGGGCTTCATTCAACTTACCCGCACGCATCCAATAATTATTTGCCTTCGAGAAGGGCACAAAATTCCATCAATTTTGGTTTTGTTTTTTTTCACCAAATCTCTCGGTCTTTACGAGCGACATTCAGGCTTGAAAATAGGAATCTCCGCATGAGTAAAATGAGCAATCATTGTAGGCCAATAAGTTAGGCCTACATGCGCTCAATTTATTACTGCGGAAATCTCTACAACCATAGTTAACTGTCCTACAACCAGGCATGGGGTCAATTATGAATTGAATTAGAATTGATAGGAAAAATGTGTGAATTGGAATTGACCAAACACTATTTCAATGAATTGAATTGAAATTGATACAATGAATTGATGCGAATTTATTTCTAGTTTTGCATTTGATAAATTTTTAAACCGAATTATTTGAAATAAAATGTTGGTGGAACAGACACTATATATATATATATATATATATATATATATATATATATATATATATATATACACACACACACTCACACACACAATATAGTCTCAGGGGTGGGCAACCTTTTTAAGTGAGCGTGCCAAAATCGTCAAATCTTTGATGCAAAAGTTAATCTTTACCATTTTTTAGCAGAAAACATTAAGTTAAAATATAAAACTCAGCGAAGAATTTGGATATTTATTTATTTTAATTTTTTTTAAGGTGAGCCCTGGGAATCGCGTGCCGGAAAAAAGTCGTTGGCGTGCCACGTTTGGCACGCGTGCCAAGGGTTGCCCACGCCTGGCTCTATATTAAATTTTGCTCATATGTTTGATTGGCCAGAGGTGCAACTTGAGTGATGCCCATTTCGAAGAACTTATGATGATCAGATGTAATGATTATTAATTTGGGCTTATAGGCCTGTAGCAGACACTGTAGTGAATCACTACTAGTGATTATGGAATTATAGTATCAATTATAATAATAAATTAAAACAAGAATGTTTGTATCACAGTAAACAATTTGCTAGCGTGTAGTTGTGTATATTGAGTAAAAATAAAATTGTAATACATTTTTTTTCTCAAACAAATATTAGATAAATGAATTGAATTGGAATTAAAGAGCAGATGAATTGAATTGGAATTGACCCCATGTCTGCCTACAACAAATATCTATTAGGACTTGATGAGTGCAGTGTGTGTGTGTGTGTGTGTGTGTGTGAAAGATGACTGAAAACAGTCGGTTCTGAGAATATGGCACTCTCCCTTCACACAGACAGTCGAGAGAGAGAGAGTTACAAGGACAAGAAGAAGCCTCAAAGACCTTCCGGTCCACTCTGGGAGGTTCCTGTTATTAAACAAGTTTATTTTTCTTTCAACTATCCTAGCAGTAGTAGAAAACTGTAAGGCTCTCTCCCTACCCTCCGCTCCCTTCCTGTCAGAGGAAGGTACAGAAAAAGGTTGAAGAAAATACCTTGACCCCTGGAAAAGTAGCCAAGGAAATTTTACAGGAGTGGAGAATAAATAAAAAGCTCTATAATTAGCATGCCCATAGAGACACCGTGCAAGCGAACTCCTGCAGTTACATTATGTTTTAGTTTTAAACTATGAGAGTATTCAGTACTTTGTCTAGCCTATTTTCAAACACATTTACACTTTGGCTGGAAACAACCTCTGAGGGAAGAAATTCCCGCAAAAAGAGGTGCTAAAATGTCTTTGGTTCCAGTTCAAACCCATTATTTCTTGGCGGATCGACATTAAGCGAGTAAGTTTCTGTAATCTACCCTGTCTATTCCATTGAGCTCGAACATCTTGAAGACTTGCTGAATAGACTCCTAAGTCTCTCTCTAGATCGGTCTCAGTCAAGTTCCTTCCCAAGAGTAATCGGTCTTCGGGTTTTTACAACCTATGTGCATTACCTTACATTTGTCCAAGTTCAATGGCATCTGCCAAGTAGCAGACCATTCGCCCAACCTGTCAAGATCATTCTGAAGCGTTCTTACGCCCTCCTCAGTACCTACACTGCTTCCTAATTTCGTATAGTCTGCAAATTTGGAAATTGTACTTAGAAGCCCGACGTCTATATCATTAATATAGATGATAAAAAGTAAAGGACCCAGAACGGAACCCTGTGGGACACCAATGGTGACGGGTGCCCATTCCGAAGCCACTCCATTTATTACCACTTTCTATCTTGTAACCAATCCTCAATCCAGTTGGAAACGAGCCCAGTGATTCCTATTCCTCTGATTTTAGCCATCAATCTCGCGTGAGGGACTTTGTCAAAGGCGAGATACACTATATCTATTGTCCTACTTGCATCGTAGAGTGTACGGTATGCATATTATGGAAAAACTCTAACAGGTTTGTTACACAGGCTCTATGTCGCCTAAATCCATGTTGAGAATAAAAAATTAGATTGTTAGATTCAAGGTGATACACAATACGTTTTGTAATTATAGATTCCAACAGTTTGCCGACAATTGATGTTAAACTGATGGGGCGGTAATTACAAGGATTTTCCCTATCACCCTTTTTAAAGATTGGTGTTACATTTGCTAACTTCAAGTCGGTTGGAACTTTCCCTAACTCGATTGATTGTTTGAATATGGTTACTAAGTCGTCAACAGTTCATTGTGGCTAACTTCTTTTAATACCCTTGGAAGAAATAAGTCAGGACCAGGTGATTTGTATTTATTCATCTTATCAATTAATTGCTGTACCTCATTTCTCGTAAAACTTACCGTCATGTGCAATCCGAGGACTTGGCACTTCAAGCATGTGCATCTTCATTTACCACCCACCGCTAGTCACACAGTGATGACATTGTGCAGTTCCCTTGAGGGAATACTTCCGACACTGGCAGCCCTTGAACAGCACGTGAAAAGAGCAACTTACGAGGGTGGACATTGTTGGGGACACTTTTCCCACACTGCACAATGTAAATGAAGATGTCAATGCTGAAGTGAATCATGTGTTCAACAGTTGCACTGTAATTCACATCCCTCTCTTGTGTCTTGTATGTGCACAACGTCAACTTATCATACGTAATGATAAACTCAACTTCTACATGCGTTGTACCGATACTCGTTAAATTTTCTTAGTGTGTCGCATATTGATCTTTGTCACAGTGGTTAATGCTTGTATGCTTAAGGCTGATTCTGTTTAATTTAACCGAATATCAGATGAAGCATTAAACGTGTCACATTATTGATAAGTATTTATTCGCCAGGAAATTGACTCATTTGGAAAAAAGTGAACCGATGTGATTTTTCGGCCATATTTTGGAATATGATTGTAGTTTGTACCTATACAAAATAACGCAAAATCAAGTGGGGCCCATATCTGAATATGCTCACTATAAGCTCCTCTGCAAGTGTACCAAGTTTCAGGTTTCTATCACAAAATGCACAATCGCTTTGCTATGCCGCTGCATTATCATCAGTTTTTCAAGATGGATCATTGATTAAGACTTAATTTACGACTGCAGACCTACGTATACACGTGCCCTGCCGACACTATTCCAAATAGATAAGCCATAGGATGATAACGAAGGGATCATGCCCTGGGCATAATTATGTGATGGGTTCGAGTATGTCCTTATCATAATTGAATGTTAAAATCTAATGTACAAAGTGCATCACTGCTACACCCAAGTGTATTTATGTTGTCTGTCAACACACGCACATTACGTCGTGGCGGCCAATGCCGTAACGCCGTTTCCCGGAGATCAGCGAAGTTAAGCGACATTGAGTCTGGGTAGTAGTTGGATGGGAGACCGTCCTCCGCGCCCAGATTATGTAGCGACCCGTGGTTCGGATCCCACGTAAAGCTGTGGGATATATATACACATATAACTCAGAATGGTCCCCTGAAAAACTTGTTAAACACAGACCATGCATGTAACAAGGAACTCTTCTGGGAAATTACATCCACTATAGTTCGAATGACAAATACTATAGTTTTTTTCCTTTTTCATGATGGAAAGCCCAACGTGGGCATAAAAAAGAGAAAACTAGTATTTGTCATTTATCATTACTTATTCGAACTATAGTGGATGTAATTTCCCAGAAGTTCCTTGTTTCATGCACAGTCAGTGTTTAACACACACACACCACACACACACACACATATATATTATATATAATATATATATATATATATTGGTGGAGCGAAACGAGTGCAAGGTAATGCATGTGGGTGTGCCAGTGCCGTTGTTAGAGGTTACAGTTGAAATGTGCGCTTTGTGACTGTAAATAAACACTAACTCTGCATTACATGCAAGGCTACTGGAGAGGCGAGGCCTTCCTACCCGGGTGTTAAACTCTTAATTGGAGTCACCTCTCGATTTATGGGCTTCATGTTGACAACACTGAAAGGGGATGGAAAAAAGGGGGGGGGGTATAGTGAAGAGTTGCAAAGTGAAGACATAACGGTTCCAAAACTGTTTGATGATGATTCCTCGGCTAGACCAAACAACAACACGTCCAATGAGGAAAGCTAACGTCTCGTTCTCTTATTTCACACAAAGGAATTAAAATTTAATATTATTCCATAACGGTAGGATGCCAAATCAACAGGTAGGCCTTGACCAGTGTTGCAAAATCTCCATGGGGCATGTAGTAGGCGGGTCACCTATCTTTGGGCATACTATTAAACTCGGAAGGGTCTACGTGACAACTACTATAATTACGATTAAAGATGTTGTAATGCCAGGCCTAATAACTAGAGGAATAGTAGTTCATATAATGAAATTTCTTTGGCACGAGTCCTCCTAACTGAAAGGTCGAGCCCTATCCCCTATTACTTTAGAAACTCTGTACTGACCCGCAATTCCTACGGTGATACAGACCTCGCTGAAAGCCTATTTCAAAATGAAAAAGCGAAGGCCTAATGTCTACCATAGAATTTAAGTTTAATGTGTCCAACAAAAACACCCATCGATTAACCCATTTTCACCGCCAATAGCCTACTGTGAAGGCCTCTCCAAACTTATTTTGTTCCCACGACTTCCTGACTGACGAATGAAGGTTGAAATTCTGTGGGAACTTTAGGTCAAAGGTCACACACACTGCCCTAAAATGGGTCAAAAGCAGCAGTACTTTGGAAGCTATTTTTATTACGTCATCAATTCAAATGTGTCACTTAGGCCTACAAAATTTTGAGTGCCTCATGAGTCTAGGCCTAATTAGTTTCAGTTTTGAATTTAAACCTTGCTTTCAGGTAGGCTTAATTTTTTTTGTGTAGGATAAACCTAGAAAGTGCAAGTGCGCCTGCACTCATACGAAATAAATAATATATTATATATATATATATATATATATAATGTGTCTGTGTGAGTGACTTTTACTTTCCTTTGTATGGGTATGGGAGGGCCCGATAAACCATATCCTGTAAGAAAGGTGACCTCTCACTAACCCACCCTGTCTTACATGTATTTCAGTATTCAATACCAGTACCAGTTTAGGAGTCAATGTGGCCTACCTTCCATGACGTCACTGATTCAACTGAAAAGGGTAGAAGAGTTCAGTTAAAAAAAAAAAGTTCAACCCGTGTTATGGCTTAGGCTGTATTTTATAGCAGTGACGTAAGACTAGCCTATGTGTAGGAGTAAAACCCAGGTCTAGTCCCCACAAGGCCCCTCAACAATCTAGTGCCATGTCCATCCAACTTAGCTAGTTATACACCTAATTTAAATCCGAAACATCTCGCAGCCAATTCTAGTTTATTTATCCTTATATACAGTATATCAAGATGTATATGTTATCATTAACTAAATAAGTTCAATTAATTTAAAACTCATTATGTAGGGCGGGAAACAAAATTTACCTTAGAGGCCCGGGGACTATCTTGTCTACACCTGAAAATAATTTATATTTTATTCAATGCTATACTGGTTTTATATTTGTAAATAGGCCTAATAAAAAGTTATTTATTCAGAAAATACAAAAGTTACGAGAAAATCACAAATTTTTAACTAATGTACGTACACTGTATTTATAATACCCTGTTCATAATAGACTTTGAATTATAGCATTTGCAACTGCGAGTCCAACACATTAAATAATAATTTTACTTCGGCTAGGATATTACTGTTCTTGGTAGCCTTAGGCGGACGCATCAGCCAATCAACGACCAGAAATCAAAGCGGGAAAACTAGAAGTATTAAAAAAAATTGTATATATATTGTAGGAAAGAGCATTTTTATCGCCGTTTTAATATTTGAAAAATATTATAACTTACTTTTTAGTGAAATTAATTTCTTATAAAAGCAATAATAGAGTAAATAATGTGTAATAGTTCTCTTACGATACTTGTCAGTTAATAGTATAATGCCATTAAAATATGAAGCAGATGTTATCATTTCATCTTTAATTATAGTAAACCAAAACGGAATGTACATTTTTCTAATCAGAATATTGCGTTTACCCTTCAATCTTAGCCTCATAAGTGTTAAGCAATTTTAAGTTAATTACACATTAATAAGAGCAATAAGCCTAAATGCGGCACTACCAAAGAAAATCCAAACTCCAAAATTCGTAAGACACTAGGGTCAAGCCCAAAATGTGCAGGTTGCTATTAAAAACCAATAAATAGCTCAGCCTAATAAAACTAATTAGAAACGTAAAATAATTATTGACTGGAGTACCACCTGCCAAAATTATACTTAACTGATCTTGTATTAGACTTGGCTACCTTAACTAGTAACTCCCTATGGGCACATAAGTTAGCCTAAGTCACTAACCTCAACTAGCCTAGAAGTTCTAGGGCCTAACAGGTAGGCTACGGGCTAGTCTTATATCATTCATGTATATATGTATTATATTTATCCACATAATATAACGTCTTCAGCAATAAACATTGTTGATGAATCACACATTCATATTAATGAATAGAGAGTATTTTATTAACAATTTAAATAAATAATTTAGATATAAAACCGTTAAAATTTAGTATGTTAACATGCTCCGCGAGAAAACTTGAATTCACAGAGCGCGCACCCACCTTTCACAACGGTCAAACGTATACTGACTTTTTTTTCCTGTTTTGATCATTTTGAAGGATCGTTTTAAAATTACACACATTTTTTGTGTGACATATATATATTTATTTAGCAATTTTATATATAATGACGAATGTAGATTAGTGACTATATTCCTGCATATCTCTTAGAACTTTGTAATTCATAGAATGGATACAAGAAATAATTATAAAATACATAGTAATTTATTTATATAACCTTTGGTTAGCTTCCGCCCGAATTGTTCATTCTGACGAAGGTCAAGCTTTTCACTCCACCTTAGACCTACAGTTTAACGTGGAATCCGAACCACGCCCCATCAGCAGCCCAGCGTCTTAACCACTAGGCCACCTAGGATACCCATTTATCTACCAACCACTTTCTTTATTGTGTGGAAGGATGAACACTCATATTGAACAGCTGGGTTTTGCTGCGCGTCGGCTGCCGTCGGGTCTCAAACCCGGGGCCGATGGTTTCGTAGTCAGCGGCGCTAACCACTACACCACCGAGGCGTTTTTTTTTTTTTTAAAACACCCCTTTACTGAAATGCCAAGATCCACCCTTGCAGTTGCCATGTGTTTTGAATTTTGTGTATGAACCAGTCTTCAAAGCCCTTGACAATTCATATATATATTATATATATATATATATTATAGTGGTGGGCACCGTTAACCAAAAGTTAACTTCGATAACGATAATCCGTTAACCCCAATTTTTAACTCCGATAACGATAATCCAATAATTTTACTACAAAGTTAACGGAAGTTAACGATAATCCGTTAACGATAACTATTTCTTTACTAACATTTAAAAAATCAAGGAAAAAAGCTTTAAAACCCATAGAAAATGTTTATTTATGCAAAATCCAACAATAAATAGGTATTTAACTATTTTTATCAAGTTTTGCAACTTTTTTGCTTAACTTTTTTTTTATTTTTAATAAAAAATGTACTGATTACATGTTTTGAAACCCTTGTAACCACTAACCATTAACTAAACTTCAATTTACCAGAGAATTATTATGGCGGGAACTGAAAGGTAAAATTAAATTTTAGGCACATTTATTAAAGACTATGACACAATGTGCTGGTTGCCCTTCAGAAAGACCAACTTCTTAAAGTTAGGCCCAACTGCCACTCTTGACCTCTTGGGCCTCAGGATGTCCTTGCCGAGAGAGAAGAGCCGTTCCACTGCGGCAGAGGACGGAATTGGCAGACTGAAGTTATGGCGGTTTGAATTCATTCGCGGAGCGGTGATCTTCCGTGAATAACTCCTCGCAGTTAACGTGTTAACGGACTTTAACAGACTAAATATCGAGTTATCGGAAGTTAACTGGTCCGATAACGATAAATGGAAATTAACTTCCGTTAATAGTCCGTTAAAAAAAGTTAACTTCGTTAATTAACTGTTATCGGATTAACGCTTTAGTGCCCAACACTATATATATATATATATATATATATATATATATATATATATATATACACAGGGTGGGCCGTAAGTTTCCATACATAGGAAAAATAAACATTTTTTTATGGACAACCATTTTTATTTATATAATATGCTCTACATGGTTGCCATTGTTTTGAAAACACATTTCAATACGTGTTCCCCACTGTTGATGAACACGCATTAGCACAGTTGACGTTATGCTTGTAATGGCGTTGGTGATACGTTCCTTTAGATGATTTATGTCTCGTATCTTTTCCTGATACACCATGGCCTTCAAGTGCCCCCAAAGATAGAAATCAAGGGGGTGAGATCTGGGGATCTGGGAGGCCACTCCACAGGACCACGCCGACCAATCCAAGCATCCGGAAACTGCTGCTGATCCAAATACCGACGCACGTGAAGACCATAATGAGGTGGAGCTCCATCTTGCTGGAAGTAAACTGGGAAGTTACCTTCCTCGTTTAGCAGGGATGGGAAAATCTCTTCTTGCAACATGTTAAGATACCTTTCGGCATTAAGATTTCCACTGACAAAAAAAATTGGTCCAATAATTCTGTCACCCCATATCCCGGCCCACACCATCACTTTACCGGCACCTTGCATCTTCGTCGGACTCAGCCAGTTAGGGTTAGCATTACTCCAATAACGTATGTTTTGCCGATTAACCTCTCCATTGACGTAAAAATTTGCTTCATCAGTAAACAAGATCTTACAAACGCATATTCTTAGGGTATCTGAAACATAAAAACAAACGTTTAAATTTTCCTATGTATGGAAACTTACGGCCCACCCTGTATATATATATATATATATATATATATATATTATATCAGAAGTTACTAAAAATTAATTTAAGACCTATTGTATTTCAATTTTGTATATTTCAAATAATACCTCTGTACACATATTAGTCAACCCCCCCCCCCCCCCCCCCCCCAAATAATAGTGCTCACATTTTCTAATTGTTTTAACCTAACCTAACCCCTAACGTTATCAAAAAAAAAAAAAAAAAAACCTTAATCACATTGAAAACCAGCTTTTAAAACTTTCTACCGGAGACCGCTGTAATAGTAAATAAATACCGTTTCGCCTTCCCCACATATACACGTAATATATTTCTAAATTATGTAATAAAGTTCTCTAACAATACTTTAGAACATTAATAATGATTGAGGCGATATTTTACTTAAATTTATAAAATTTGAAGTACAGTAGGTTGGTAAGTCTTGACTTAAAAAAAAAACCACAACTACAACACAATGCCAAAACCTATACTACCAAACGAACGCACCCCAGTAATATTTTCTTATTACAGTATGAAAATGTATGAAAATATATGAAATTATACTCTTACAAACACAAATGTGAGGAAGATAATAAATAAATATAAATTTTGTAGCCTAATTCAAATGTTTGGCATCGCAATAAATGTATCGTATCAACGGAGACCGATGTATCGTAGGAATGAATATAATCGTTCGTGAATGGTAAGGGCGAAGATTAGAAGGGGAGAAGGAAAGTAGGAGCCCAAATAATTCAAAACTTTATTGGAGGTACTTGACAGGCATGGCAAATGGAGGGGGCATGGTATGGCTATAACTATTTTCTCTTTTTTTTTTTTTAATTTCATAGGGGAGGAGGGTGGTACTGGGAGAGGGATGTAACTTATATATATATATATATATATATATATATATATATATATACAGGGTGGGCCGTAAGTTTCCATACATAGGAAAATTTAAATGTTTGTTTTTATGTTTCAGATACCCTAAGAATATGCGTTTGTAAGATCTTGTTTACTGATGAAGCAAATTTTTACGTCAATGGAGAGGTTAATCGGCAAAACATACGTTATTGGAGTAATGCTAACCCTAACTGGCTGAGTCCGACGAAGATGCAAGGTGCCGGTAAAGTGATGGTGTGGGCCGGGATATGGGGTGACAGAATTATTGGACCAATTTTTTTGTCAGTGGAAATCTTAATGCCGAAAGGTATCTTAACATGTTGCAAGAAGAGATTTTCCCATCCCTGCTAAACGAGGAAGGTAACTTCCCAGTTTACTTCCAGCAAGATGGAGCTCCACCTCATTATGGTCTTCACGTGCGTCGGTATTTGGATCAGCAGCAGTTTCCGGATGCTTGGATTGGTCGGCGTGGTCCTGTGGAGTGGCCTCCCAGATCCCCAGATCTCACCCCCTTGATTTCTATCTTTGGGGGCACTTGAAGGCCATGGTGTATCAGGAAAAGATACGAGACATAAATCATCTAAAGGAACGTATCACCAACGCCATTACAAGCATAACGTCAACTGTGCTAATGCGTGTTCATCAACAGTGGGGAACACGTATTGAAATGTGTTTTCAAAACAATGGCAACCATGTAGAGCATATTATATAAATAAAAATGGTTGTCCATAAAAAAATGTTTATTTTTCCTATGTATGGAAACTTACGGCCCACCCTAGTATATATATATATATTATATATTTTTTTTTTGCCAGTGAATGTCGTAATACCGCTTCCCATCGATCAGTGAATTTAAGCGACTGAGTCTGAAGAGTGGTTGAATGGGAGACCGTCCACTGCACCTACTGTAGATTATGTAGCAATCCGTGGTTCCGATCCCGCGTAAAGCTGTAGGTCACCTTCGTCATACGACCTTACTGTAGAATGTAGATGTCGCGAAGGTTAAACAACCTTTATATAATAATAATAAAGATGAATGACAAACATTAGAAAGGATGAATACGTTTGTTGAATTTAAAATTAAATTATATAATAGGGAACACTTAAATAAAAAAAAATAAAATGCTAAATTCTTTATTTCATTTACAATCGAAATGAAGATCTGAAATTGAGAGTAAAATTTCTCTGTGCCCATGAAGGAATTAAATATCCAGTGGAAGAAATTACAATCCGGATGCCACTGACCACCCCCTGCCCATAACTAAGGATCACTTCCATTAATACTAATAATAATAATAATAATAATAATAATAATAATAATAATAATAATAAGTGTATGGTTGGTGATTGGAGTTAAAAAAGTAGAAAACCCTGGAAGGTGATTTAGGAGTTCTGTTTCAGAAATTGAAAGACGGAGGAGAAATCCTTGCCAGCGAAGCCACTGTTCGTCATTATGCGGTAAATCTGTGAAAGGAAATGGATTCGAATCAAAGTGGTGTATAGACAGATTCATTTACGAATGGCAGAGGTCTATAAACCCGTAGCCTGCGGCCAGTTATTGATGGCCCGCCGGTGACAATTTTTTTTTTTTCTCATTCAGGTACAGTGTCGTAATTTTGTATTTTGAATTATTTATTTTTAATTTCATGTTAAATAAAAAGGTCGTCAAGAAGGATTCACCGACGCAAAACACGCATTACAATTACAATAATGTAACGAAAATTTTCAACTCTACAATACGCGGGTCTCGTCCCTAAACTGATAATTACGTATGAAAAATGCGTTACTTATTAATAAATTTACTTAAAATTGCGACAAGGGGCATTTTTTTATTTATTTTTTTTTTATTTGCGCACTGACCACAAATTAAGAATGGTTAAATGATTAAAATGGTACTTTTGCAGTTAAGATATTTCCATTAAAAATTTATGACTGTAAAAGGAGTCCAGTTCGACCTTGGGTCCGTGAACAAAAAGTATCATAAAATGTTTTTGTTTGGGTAAACCCTAATATTTAATTTAGACCTATATTTATAGATATTAATATAAGAGCGGCAAATAGTTTCATTTCATTAGGAAAATAGAGTAATAATAATAATTTGGCCCCATAAAGGGATTGGGGGATTAGTGAAGTTTCCAAATTAGGTCCCATTCGAGGTTGGAAATTTTCAATTATTAATTTATCGCATTAAAATCCTGCGAATAATAATAATTTGTCAGAATTAAAATATTAAATGTTTATACACTTTAAGAGCGCGCAATAACGATGAAAATTTTTCAAATAAAATTTATTTTACGGATAATTTTAATCTTATAAAAGTGAAAATGTAGCTAGAGTATAAAGAAATAATGATTTATATATTTATGGATTTCAGCATGGCTTTTGACGTAACAGACCATAAGTCTACATAAATTATATTGTTATGGCTTTAGAGGAGCGATCAGTGATTGATTTAAAAGTTACTTGTCCAATAGATATCAATTTGTATCAGTAAATAAGGTCTGCTCAGCTAAAACGATTGTTAAACATGGTGTACCACAAGGTTCAGTCTCGGGTCCGCTGTTATTTTTGTCGTATACTGTATAAATGACCTTCCACGCACTTCTGATTAGGGTTGCCCGATTTCCCGGCTCTCTCCAATCCCGGGAAAGCGGGAGCGTAATCGACGAATCCCGGGATCCCGGGAAATTCCCGGGAAAGCATTGAAAATTGTCTCAGTCCAATATTAAATTTGACTCTTAATTGTATTCTTTTACCTTGCTAAGAATTAATATTTGAGCCAGAGTTAAGGATAAAAAAAAATTATGTAGATAGCTCCTTTTACTAGAAAACAAAAAACTAAAATTAACTCTTTTACTAATAAAAAATCTTTTTAATCAAAAAAAAATTTTAATCTTTTATTTAACAAAAATTAATTTTTTACTTAATTCCCAAAGAAAATGGAGAACTACTTATAATATTGCCTCAAGAAACAAATGTTGTCGATGGTTTCGTCATTTAATCTCGATCTCAGTTTGGTAACAGAGTCCTAGAGCAGAAAAGGCGCTCTCTGCTTCTACTGAAGTAGGGGGAATATTTTTTAAAGCAAAGAAAAGTTTATTTAGATTTTCTGTTCGATCCCCAGTAATTTCAAAAATGTTGTTCTTTTGTAATGTTTTTCACATTGTAATAGTGAGTAATTTGTGAGTTACTTCCTGCAGCCTTGTTTATAGCTGCATTCATTCTTTCCAAAAGAGAATGTGATTCTGTTGGTTCATTGCATGTAGATGATGGTGTTTTCGTTTGATTTAGATCTAATTCGAAATGGGATAGCTCCTCAGGAGATTCATCTGAAGAAGGAATGAACATTCTTTCAAATAATTTCTTTGCAGTATTCTGGAGATAACTTTTTGATGGCAAAGTTAGATAAAGATCAGCAACTTCCCAATTTAAAGGGCTATTCAGATATTTCAGTAAACCAATTAGATTTTTATTTCTTCGCTGTTCAATTCTTTTTACGACAGAATCTTTGAGGGTAAGAGAAAATGAGTTGTCTTGAGAAGATAATTCTTCTACAATGAAAGCAAATATGCCTTCTGCAGATAGCAATGTAGCATCTCTTCGGCCTAATTTTCAACTGCAATTTGAAGTGGTTTCAATGATGATACGACATCATTTATAGCACTAAATTCTTTCTGAAAAATCAAGTTGTTCCTTTATATCTATCATCGCTTTTGCAATACATCTCTTGAGAGACGTAAATCTCTCTAGCATTTCAACCAAACTATTCCATCTTGTCTGAATATCAAGTATTAACTGTAATTCATGGCCATGTTCTTCTCGAATATATTTTTGCAATATTTCATTTTTTGTTGGCGATTTCCTAAAAATGTTGAGTTTTTCTTACCTTTTTAATGACATTGGCAATAAAAAAAATAGTACGGGAATTCCCGGGAAATGTTATGAAATCCCGGGAATAACCGCTCGCGATTTTGTCGGGATTTCCCGGGATTTCCAGGAGGGCAACCCTACTTCTGATGTACGATACTTAATTCCATAATATTTGCTGATTAAACAACTGTGTCTTTCTCGCAAAGATATTAATTCAGCTAAGAACATACTCAAATCAGAAATTATCAATGTGATGAAATGGTTGACCCCCCCAATACACTCTTCCTAAATACCAGTAAAACAAATTTTATGAATTTTACTAATAAACGAAATGTATATCTTGATGAAATAATAATGATGAAATCGCTGTAAAAGACTGTACTGTAACAAAATTTCTCGATGTAATGCTACACAAGAATTTGCAGTGGAATAATCACGTACAGGCTGTCCTGAATGTCTTGTTACACCTATGTAAATGTTACTCCAGTGTTCCGTAACTATGGCAATGAAAGTATATAGTAGAAAACACGGCGAGACATTTTATTTTATACAGAATTATACAACATTGTAGTTTATACATAGTTATACGCGAGGTTATCATGTATCCAATGGAACCTGTATGCAAACCATCGTTCTTACTGCACAGAATGATTTTACGCCAGGTTCGGTGTGCTATGCTCCTCCTCAGCATTTTAGGTGTTACGAGTTTAAAAGCATCCTTTACGGCTTCCTTTAGTCCGTCATTGGAATCATAACGTTTTTGAGAAACCTTTTCCTTTATAAATCCACATAATGCATTGTCACAACTCGAGAGATCTGGGCTTCTCGGAGGCCATTTTAATGTTGCAGACCCTCTCCCAATCCATCGATCAGAAACACCTCATTTAAATATTCACGAGCCCTCGAGGAATAGTGGGGAGGTGTTCCATCCTGTTGGAACCAAACATCATTTAATATTTCGAGATTATACATGTGTAACAAGACTTTCGGGACACCCTGTACATTATACCTCAAAAAAGTTTCAAGGAGCGTTGCTGTAACGTTTAAACTTAAGTCATGTGGTTCCTAAACGGATTTTATTAACCCTTTAACGCCAAACGTTTTTGTAGGGTTAAGTCAAAATGCTTGTATTTGAAATTGTACGTATTCGACCCATTCGGCGGTAGAAGGTTAAAAAAAAAAGAAAAAGCGCTTTAAACAGCAACTTCGTCTTCCAAACAAGAGCAATAAGGTTATCTGATGCTGATTTCCATGATCATTCAAGTGTATTCTCTAAAGAACTAAAACTACTAAAGTTTAAAGATGTAATCAAACTGATATTTTATTTTCATTCGCGAGTGTAAGAACAAAATCATTAAGTTACGGTGGACAAATAAATATTTTGTAACTCATCAAGAAATCCACTCGTGTCAGACTAGGAACAGATCAAAGGATGTTATTCCTCAATTTAGATAGTCTTCAACTAAAATATTACCCATTTTCATTGGATTGAAACTACGGAATGATTATTTAAATGTCCATATAAAAAATTATTTTGAACGTTTAAAAAAAAAGTTGAACTCTCGATTAATAATATAATGGAATACTAATACAAATCTAGGATTAAATGTACATTACACGCTAATTGTTAATTTCTCGTGTTTAATACGCATTTCTTTGTACTGTAATGGTATCATAACAAATAATGACTGTCTCTGTTTGTTTCATATCATATCTACTCAGGGGCGGAGCTAGCTAGGGGCAGGCGGGGCAGTGCCCCGGGGCCCGGGCCTTTCGGGGTGAGGCCGGGGCATTTCAACAAGTGATAAGTTATTTGAGAGAGCAACAAAGCTAGTAAATAAATATGAAAATGATATTTCCTCTGGATTTCCAAGTCAATTACTCTCTTTTCGAATGTGCTTAAAAACAGACATTGAAAAAATGACGACAATCCATGAGCTATATTCATTTTTAATTAAAGACAACAGTACTTTGTGCTTAAGTTTTCCCGAAGTTGTGACTGTCATAACATTGTTCCTCACAATTCCTGTGACAGTTTCAAGTGCAGAGAGATCGTTTTCAAAACTTAAACTAATAAAGAACTATCTTCGAAATTCTATGAATGAAAAAAGATTAAGTGGACTCTCAATTATATCAATTGGAAACAAGAAAGCTAGAAATATTAACTTGGAGGATTTAATTAATGAATTTGCTGGAAGAAAGGCAAGAAAAGTCAAGTTCTGATGTTGTCGACTTGACGTAAGTAAACTTTTATTTCACGGTATCCTTTTTAAAGCTCAATATTTTGCATAATGTTTAGCCTTCTATGCCTCCATGCGTACGAGTAGTATCATAATTCTTAAATATATGCTAAATAAATAATGCAAAGAAAAGCAATATAAATGTATAATAAAAATTTTGTTAGGGGGCCCGTGACACTCTCGCTCCGTTCCTGTATCTACTGGATTTTTTTTATGCGGGAAGGAGGGGCCATGGGCGAATGCCCGCAAAAACGAAACTCCATAAAGGTAAAGAGCCAAAATCAAGGTCCGAGGTTTTCGAGATGCCTGGCTCGACACACTGCGTTTAAAAAACTCGAAAGTTAAGGACGGGTGGAAAGATGGATTGAGGAAGATTGTTCCAGAGTTGACGAGTTGAGTACGCGACAGATTGAAAATACCGATTAACCCTCGCGTTAGAGAGAGTTGGACAAAAAAGGAATGAGAATGTGTTGAAAGTCGGGTACTGCGTGCTCTCTTAAAGGAGGAGGCACGCAGTTAGGGAATTCAAAGGAACGGTGTCTGTTTAATAACGATAGTAAGAAGAGAGTGAAGTAACATTGCGGCGAAGAGAGAAAGATTGAAAACAGTCAGTAAGAGGCGAGGAATTGATGAGACAAAAAGGCTTTGATTCCACCCGGTTAAGCGGAGCTGTGTGGGTTAAGCTACCCACGCGTGAGAAGCGTACTCCGTACAGGGGAGGACAAGATCCCTGTACATAGATAGACAACAACCGAGTAGCGGTGAAGAAACTGCGGAGCCGGAAAGAGTGTACGTGATCTTTCCAGAAAAGATCACGAGAAAAGGAAACGTTAAGAGAAGAGGAAGGATTGAGTTGTATTGTTGAAAGTAAAGGGATCGTCGTCTGGAAGATTGTGACGAGTAGACGGATGGAGGAACCGAGTTTATGAGGCACTGAAAGCCACAACGGCTTCTCTGCCCCAATCAGAGATAGGAGAAAGATTAGAGGTCGGGTGCATCACGGACGTCTCACGCGAAGCATTGTGAAGCATTTGTGAAGCGAGTGGAACCATCGGCATACGAGTGGATAGGGCAGGATGCGAGAATTAATAGGTCATTGATAAATAAAAGGAAAGGAGTGGGTGACAGGAGAGAGGCCAAAGGAACACCACTATTAATAGTTTTAGGAGAAGAGCAGTGGCCATCTACAACTGCAGCTACAAACCGGCCAGAAAAGAAATCAGAGATGAAGGCACAGATAGAGGGATAGAATCCGAAGGAGGGCAGTTTCGAAATGAAAGATTTGTGCCAGACTATAGCAGACATGTTAGGTGCACAAAATAGGATGCCCACTTCAAATCATGATGCAAAGGTTCCCTTTGTTATGGAAGTTCCTTAGGGGCATAGGAAAGAATTTATGCACAGACACAAGTTGTATCTATGCATAAACATGCTTAATTTTATGCCTAATCAGCATAAATTATGCTAATGACCGTATTTCTAACTTTTGAACCAATTAACTTACAAACGTGTGTGATGACTCGTTTTCAGCTAAATTCAGCATGGGAAATCCATTTCTGAAGTTATTATGGGGTTTGGAGGTCATTTTGACCCCCAAAATCAAATATGGCCGCTGGCCGCCATGTTGAAATTGGGGATTTTCCGCAGTTTCCAAACTGACGGAGTGAGACACCCCAAAATAACCTCAGAAATGGCTCTCATATGCTGAATTTAGCTGAAAACGAGTCATCACACACGTTTCTAAGTTCTGTGACCTTTAGAAATTCAATTTCACGTTTCAAATTCACAATGATTAATCCGAAATGAGTGACTCTAAAAGCACGACTGCCACCATGAACACTCGCGACTGGAGCTTATGCTTCATATGTCAGTCAGACAAAAGCTATGAACCGACTAAGAATCCTTCATCATCTGTGAAATTGAGAAACAAACCTGAAAGACTTTCAGCCTCTTATAAAGAAGTTACGGACAACATTCAGGAGCTCAAGGAATTAGGGGAGTTGCCTGACTTTGTAGTCGTAGATGGCATTGATGGCGGTGCTCAGAATGTAGTGCAGCTGATGATGTCTAATCAAGTAGTGTGGCACAAAAGTTGCAGGAATGCTGTCGACAATCAAAAAGTGCAGAGAGCGAGGAAAAAGCATCAAGGGCAAGAGTCAGTTAGCTCGGTGAAAACTCCCCGCATGAACAGTGGTGCCAGGTCCATCACACAGGCCTCACCCTCTACATCTTCGAGCGAACCAGTCGACACTCCATGCCTCTTCTGTGACGAAGTGGGCAACAAGAAAGAGCTGACTCGGCTCTGCAGGAAAACGACTGAGAGTCATGCGACTCAGGTGATCCAAGCACATGTTTTCAACGAGTTACTTGACTTTATTGAAGATAATCGTGTTTCAGGGACGTCACTGGCAATGGCTGACTTGACGGCCCTCTATGACAAGCGCCTCGCCGCTCTCGGTTTTCCCTACATCAAATGCAATACAACACGCCTTCGAGAGGATATTGAGCGCATGATTCTTGACATCAAGGCGATACCAATGAATCGTTGCTGGTCTCTTGTTTTCGACGACGACCTAAGCAAAGCTGTAGTTATGGAAAACAATACATCAACTGAAGTCTCCATCCTCCACAAAGCAGCCAAGATCCTCCGGCGAGATTATCTCCACATGAAGCAGGCTTTCACAGGCTCCTTCTCAACCTCATGTGAAGCCGAATCCATCCCGCCCACGTTGAGCTCATTCTTGCACATGTTTCTTGATGGACCAGGTATCGATGAGCCGGCTCCTGATTCGGAGAAGTCCAAGGTTGCAACATCCATCGGGCAGTAGATCATCTTCAACTCTGTTGGACGCAGATCCAAGAAACCTGAGTGTGTTCCTCGTCACATCAAGGAGAGAGAAACACCAGCATCGCTGTATCTGTCTATGAAACTACATCTTCAAACTAGCAGTGAATCTCTAATCGATGCTATGCATCAACGAGGACTGTGCGTCTTGAACGACCGTTTGAGTGTGTTGAGCACAGACACCGCGAATTCAGTCATCGGTCACTCGGAGCTCTGCATCAGCACCTTCTCAGAGTAGCCTATCAGGTAAGACCGCATTGCATGGATGGGGACATCACTCATGCTTGAGATTACTGCATGCAGTTGTATTTCTAGAAGTGTTATTTCAACTAATCAGTTATTTCTCTTGTGACTTCAGAGTGGACACGTGTTGGGCAATACGCTCATCAAAGCTCCAGCTCGTCTCTCCAACGGAATGGTGATGGCAGCAAGAATCCCTCGACTCTGGGCCAACTCCAGTATATACCACAACTCCCACCATTTCGCGGGACATACCAGAGCTTGTCATTTGCCAGTGTAAGACAGACTGTAAGGCTCCTTGTAAGTGCTACGTGCAGGGTAGGGTGGCCCACTTTTCAGTTTTTTTTGAAAAGTATAGGTGATCGTGGTTTTTCTCATTATTTGGCACTATACTAGCACATTGGTACCATTTTTACAAAAATTGATCAATATTTAGGGGTCTCGCGTCGACCTTGAAATTACTAGTTTTTTTTTAAAAATGCGTACTTTTTAACTTTTTACTGAATCAAGATAAATCATTAATTAGGGATGTTTTCTGAATCCTCTTAATGAGAGAAGTCGTTTGGTGTGCCTGCCAATGTCATACGACTAACGGTTTAAAGGTTGTGCCTGTATACAGGTAATACCAATGTGCTAGTATAGTGCCAAATAATGGGAAAAACCACGATCACCTATACTTTTCAAAAAAAATGAGTCACCATACCCGGGCGGAATGTATAATGTATATAGATAATTAGAAAATGCACTATGCCTATGCCAGGTACCTAACCTATTTCTTTTTTTGCAGATCATAACATTTTGAAATTCTGTCTGAGTTCCTCATCCTTTGTCATGGACAAATCGATGGCAACCATAACTGGAAGAACTCTTGAAGCTACAAATAGTCATCAAAAGGAAAGGCGAAAATAACATCGCTACCTTCTCTAAGATCGGCCTCGGAAATTTTTTTAGTTGGCCAACCGTCGTCCTCCATCAGTGGTAGCAAATTGCCAACAACACGGCAGGTTTTGCAATACAGCCATCCCCCGTTTAACGACCGGGTTCCGTTCCGACGACCAGGTCGGTAAACGAAATGGTCGGTAAACGAAAGCCTTGTTTTACGGCTTTGGTGCTTCTTCTTTTTCTTCTTTTCTTTCTTCTTCCTCCAAATGCTGTTGTTCTTCCAACTCTATCAGCTCTTCGTTTGTCAGCTCTCCCTCTTGGTATTCCACTAAGTTTTCCACATCTTCCACTTCTACTTCTAAATTGAGGGTATTGGCGAGTAACACTATTTTTCTATTAATTTCATCGACATTTTCACTTATCGAAGCCTTCGAAATTACCCACAGATAATTTTAGGCACTTCTTCCAAATGCCTTTCATACACTTCGCAGTAACATCCTCCCAAGCAGTTGCAATGTTTTTTATACAATGCAAAACATTGTATGATTTCCAAAAATCGGTACGATCATTCGCGGTCGTATCCGCGAGTGGTCGATAAACGAGTAGGTCGTTAACAGGGGGATGGCTGTACTTCTTCAGTGTTATCCAGTACACTGCTAACAGGAAAGACGCATTCAAAGAAACCGTAAACAACGTCTTAAAGTTTTGGAACATGGCCCGCATTAAAACAATCACAAAGCTCAACTGCGAACGGAAGCTAGAGGCATTGTGGAAAGAGTGGCACTTACTCCAAAAGAGCAGAAAACGAGAAACTGACGCCGGAGGAAAACGGCAGAAGTTTTCGGACAGTGTGGACAAGCTGTGGGATATCGGAGCATCTGACGCTGTCGAAGATATAAAGAAAAATCGACTGCTGTCCGACAAGGACAAGAAAGAAGACATTGACTTCTACCTCGATCAACGTGGTCCTCGGGTGGCAACGATGAGCGGGAACGATAAAGTTTTCGCTGTAAAAAGAAAGCTACAGGAAGGAAGAAAACGTCCTCGCCAGGAGCCACAAACCTCAAAGTGTGCATACGAAACCGGAGATGAGGCCATGGAGAATGATGATACTGGCATGTCAGGAGAGTCGGAGACAGAACTAGCGTTCCCCCTGCCGAAAGAGCCAAGTGTGTCTGTCAATCTTCCTCGCCGCATCCTTAATGCACCTGCTGTCATGGAAGTGGCTGATCGTTTCCGCATGTCCAATAATCAGGTGCGTATTGTGTATAGTATTCATCGATAGCGTCAGTTTTTAAAGTGTCCCGTAACCCACATGTATTCTTGACAGTTTCCTTTCCACTTTCCATTCTCTACATAGGTAGTAAGCATTGTGGCTGCTATCACACGTTCGGCGGATCCACCAGCAGACCTCAATCAGTTCAGCATCTCGAAAGAAACGGCTCGCCGGGGAAGTGTGTCACATCGCCGTGAAGTGGCGACGGCTGTGAAGGACTCCTTCACGCCACCGAGGCACACTGTTGTCCACTGGGATGGCAAAATGGTCAAGGTCAATTGATTAAGTTTTCATAGCTATCAATTTAGTAATGAGATTCATGAAGCATAATGTCAATTAAAAAGAGAACTGAATGTGAACAAAAATAGGTTACTTTACAACCATGAAATTGAAATATATGGCATGTGTTTCAGAACTTCCTTGGAACGGCGGAGCACCGCCAAGCAATTCTCATCTCCGGGGCTCCTCATTGCACAGAAGGAAAGTTGCTGTCAGTCCCAGCTGTTGCTGACGGCACCGGACTGTCGCAGGCGCGGGCAACCATACATGCTCTCGAAGATTGGGGATGTGAGGAGAGCGTCATCGGACTCTGCTTCGACACCACTTCCACCAACACGGGGAGGGTGCAGGGTGCAGTTGTCCGGCTGGAAAACATGCTCGGGCGACCGCTACTCCAGCTGGGATGCCGTCATCACGTCCTAGAGCTTATCGTGGGGGCAGTAGCCGTCACCCTGCTCGGAAGGACTACGGCACCAACTGATCCTTTGTTTCAGCAGTTGAAGAGAAGGTTAGTTCATTTTTTGTGCAAGGTAAAGTTAGGACACACATGATATTCCACTAGTTTATAAAACAGCAAGCCAAACCGGAACTTCAGAGTTTTCTCACACAATTTTCTTGTTTATTATTTTTGAAGATGGGACGAGCTCGATCTCTCGACCTACTGCAAGCTGCAGGTCGAGAATCTGGCGGAGAGTACGTGGCTAATAGAACTCCGGGACGCGGCGGTCAGCTTCCTGAGCACAGCTTCTGGTTTCGTCAGAGACGATTACCGGGAAGTGGCAGAGATCACGCTCCTGGTACTCGGGACACAACCACGCCGTGGCATTCACCTCATGCGCCCAGGAGCCTACCACCACGCAAGATGGATGGCTAAAGTTAGTATTTTCAAACAAAAATAGTCGAGATAAGTTTAAATGTTATTCAGAGATAAACATTTCATTATAACGCAAACAAAGTAATTGGTAACAATAAACCTGTTTTACTTACAATGGTGCCTATTCTGTTTCAGGTCATCTACTACACAAAACTGCTGATGTTCAGTAGGCAACTGGAGCTCGACGCCGAGCTGGTCGACAAACTGCACAGGATCGTGGTGTTCATCGCTCTTCTGTACGTACCAGCTTGGTTGGCGGCCCCTGTAGCAGCTGATGCGCCGTTGAATGACCTGGTACTATACCAGCGTTTTCTGAGGTATAGGGCAGTGGACCGCGAGGTGGCAGAAGCGTCACTGGCAGTGATGAGGCAGCACTTCTGGTATCTGAGGCCTCAGACCGTCATCTTCGCTCTATGCAGCAACAAGGTGGATGGCACTGTGAAGCAACAGATGGCAGAGAAGCTGTCCCACCTCCCTGTACCCAAAGACTTCACATACGAGAACGTCTCAGTCGACGAGATGACGCTACTCCCCGACCTGATCGACGAGTCCTCCTGGTTCTTATTTGCAGGTCTGAAGATGTATGGGTCTTCGTGGCTCACCCTGCCAACTGATAAGTGGGACGAGAACGAGGACTTTTGTCGTCTGAAGGATGTGATCTCTAATCTCCGGGTCACCAATGACGTCGCTGAAAGAGGAGTCCAACTGATACAAGACTATGCGAACACGGTCACAAAGGACGAGGCACAGCTGCGGGATTTTCTGCAAGTGGTGAAAAAGAACCGGAAAGAGCTCGGCGACTTCAAGAAGTCATCACTCGCCACGATGACATAGCACAGAGGGACAACGTTGCAGCCAGTGACGTGTGATAGTGGTCAATACAATGCAAAAGTGATTGTTTAAGTTATTGTTTCTTTCTTCCTTATTTGTCTGTTTGCTGATTTTTTGAAAAGTATAGGTGATCGTGGTTTTTCCCATTATTTGGCACTATACTAGCACATTGGTATTACCTGTACACAGGCACAACTTTTAAACCGTTAGTCGTATGACATTGGAAGGCACACCAAACGACTTCTCTCATCAAGAGGATTCAGAAAACATCCCTACTTAATGATTTATCTTGATTCAGTAAAAAGTTAAAAAGTACGCATTTTTTTAAAAAAACTCCTAATTTCAAGGTCGATGCGAGGCCGAGACCCCTAAATATTGATCAATTTTTGTAAAAATGGTACCAATGTGCTAGTATAGTGCCAAATAATGGGAAAAACTACGATAACCTATACTTTTAAAAAAAAATTGAAAAGTGGGCCACCCTAGTGCAGGGGCAGCCCTGCATGTATCTCTGTAGATGTAAAGGTTCGTGCTCCCACACTGGTAAGATGAGTGAGGTACAGATAGATGAGGAATCAGGTTAGTGCTAAACGAAGGAATGTCATGAATGTGCTTACATTGTCACAACATTGTGTGATGATATATTTGAGTCGGCTAGTTATTGGTCGAGTGTACTATGTATCAATTATACTATTTAGATACCACAGAACTTGTAAATTTATAATTCAATTTGCAATTCTTGTTTCCATGCCTCTAAATTCTGTTTTCATAAATTTTATCAAAATGTCAACTTTGTGTATCATTTCCCTGATTTGACCTTTAAATGCATTCCAAATGTAAAATTGATGCCAGACATTAGTTCAGAGACCTCAAATTAGCTGGAAAACATGCATCATAATCGTTTCTATGACAAACGGTTCCTTGGCTCTGAGTCGGCAATGTTTTCCAATATGGCCGACGGCGGCCATCTTGGATTTAAGATACAACTTGTGTCTTTGGATAAATTTTTTCCTATGGCCTTACTACTATGAAAAGTTTTTGATATGTCTAGCGCTATACCAAAGGTTTCACCGAAATTCCGAAAGGAGTCAGAGAGATATGCAAGAAGATTGAGAGCTAGTGAAGAATAGGGACCCCAGCCTTCTTTAGTTAACTTTATAAGGCTAACTAACGAAATATCATGACCTAACCTAACCAATCGTCAAGGGCGTACAGTTAACCTAACGATTGGTTAGGTTAGGTCGTGATATTTTCGTTAGTTAGCCTTATAAGCCTAACTAAAGAAGGCTGGGGTCCCTATTCTTAAACACCTCTCTACTCGCAAACTTCTTTCAGATCGTCTGTATGGACTCTGCAAGAGAGTCCATACAGACGATCTGAAAGAAGTTTGCGAGTAGAGAGGTGTTTAAGAATCTTCCTATTAAGGATAGATTCAAAAACTTTAGAAAGGCAAGAAATCAAAGCAGATAAACGATAGTTGGAGAGTTGAGAGCAGTCACTCTTTTTTGGGACTGGCTGAATGAAAGGGAACTTCTAGCAGGAAGTAAAAGTACTAGATGAAAGATAAAAACGAAAGTTTGCCTAAGCAGTGTGTCAGCAGAGAAGCACAGTTCTTGAGAACAACAGGAGGGACACCATCAGGACCGTACGCCTTCCAAGAGTTCAGCCCAGATAGGGAAGAAGAAACATCTTTGGAAGAGATTCCAATTTCAAACATCATTAACCTGTTTGCTGCGCAACGCGTAATATCACGGGCTCTCGCTTCTGAACATTTCTGCAGTCCCGTATATACGAGGGCCACTCAATATATTTTGCCCTACCATTTTTTTTTTCTTTCCAAGTTTCCTTGTAAGTTCCAGAAGTTTTGTACACAAGTAGTTACATACCTTTTTTACAAGTTTTTATTTTTCTACATAGTCTCCATCCTTTTCTACGGCTTTCCTCCACCTCGAAACAAGGGCCTTTATTCCTTGCTGGTAAAAGTCCGCTGGGTTCCGCTGGAGCCACCTCTTAACCTCCTCAACAACCTCATCGTCACTGAAACTTTCTTCCACGAATAGCATCTTTCATTGGCCCAAACAAATGGCAGTTTGAAGGTGCCAGATCCAGGCTGTATGGAGGGTGGGGTAACACAGTCAAGCGCATTTTTGTGATGGCCTCTCTTGTTTGCAAACTGTTATGTGGATGTCTTCTATTTTTCTCTCCGGTCAAACTCGCTTTATACGTCTCTGGAGTCTCTGTAGGGTAGCAATATATGCCTCCGAGTTGATTGTTTGTCCTTTCTTCATAATGTCCATCAGAATCACCCCTTTCATGTCCCAGAAGATGGTGGCCATAACCTTTCCTGCAGAGGGAGCCATTTTGAACTTTTTCTTGCGTGGGGAGTCTGCGTGATGTCACTCCATGGATTGGCGCTTTGTTTCAGGTTCAAAGTGGTGTACTCAAGTCTCATCCCCAGTCACAATTCGTGAAAGGAAGTTATCCCCTTCTGTCTCGTATCGAACCAACGACTCAGAAGCAATTTCTTTTCTTTGGGCTTTGTGATCTTGTCAGTCAGTTCGCGAGGAACAAACCGTAAACACACTTTCGAGTATCCCAGTTGCTGAATTATCGTATTCACACTTCCTTCGAATGATGCCGTTAGCACGTTGCACAGTGTGAGATATCACAGCCGATGCCGGGCGACCGCTGCGTGGCTCATCATTGAGGCTGGCTCTTCCTCTCTCCGATGATCTCGCACGTTTAGACCAGCGTCCAACTGTGCTTCGATCAACAGCATCATTTCCGTAAACGTTTTGTAGACGATTGTGAATATTTCCAACTGTTTCCTTCTCTGCGGGTCAAGAACCGGATAACAGCGCTGTTTACGACACATCACTGTCAGACGCCATTTTCGAAACTGCGTTAACCATCGGTTTTATACAAGGGCGTTTAAAAGCGGCTTTGTACAAGGAGGGAAGGTTCAAACTGGAAAAATCATTATATAAAGCGCAGAAAGTTCAAACTTACGGCCCAAAAGATATTTCAGCCCCATGGCCTATTATTTAGCTAAGAAAAACGGGTGGGGCAAAATATATTGAGTGCCCCTAGTACATGGGCTTAAACTTTAAACCGAGATATATCTGTGTTTTTGGCTCGACTCGTAACTAGGTGCTCACGCAGTTAACGGTTTAAGTCAAAGGGAGGAGAAGATGGAGGAACAGCACTGGAATCTTCTAGGGTTGAGGTGGAGGCGAAAGTTTGAGCGAAGAATTTAGCTTTATCAGGAGAAGAGATGGCAACTGAGTAGGGGTTAAAACCGGTATTAATACCGGTATTGAAGAAGTACAAATAATACCGATATTATAGGTTTTCGGTATTGACAAAAATTGCTATTGTAAAATTTAGGCAATTTAGTCCTCCGATAAGACTGAAGTGGAAGCAGATTCATTACTGAGTGAATACATGCAAGAAATGGACAAACTAGGAAAAGTGCCATCTAAAAAAAATTCCATTGATTTTGATGTTACTAATGAATTTAAAAGCTTGGAAGTTACTTTACAGAGAAGTGAGAATTTAGAGAAGCTGTACAAGGCACTGCTTTCAATTAAACCTACAAGTGCAGAATCAGAAAGAGCCTTTTCTGCTGCAGGCCTATTTCTGACGAAACTGAGATCAAGTCTATCTGAACAATCCCTAGATGCTCTTTGTTTCCTCAAAGCATACTTTCAAAATCAAACTAAGAAATAAATATTTAGATACTAATAATTTCTATCTACCCCAGTAGTTGTATAATAATATGCTAAAAAAAATTCAAATAATATTTTTATTACAATTTAGTAATTTACTGTATAAATTTTTCGAATAGAATGCCATCTATTTGGAGTTGGGTCATTAATTTATAGTAAATATGGTGAGTACTGCAAGTCCCTCAGACTTGTGGGAGGGTTGGTAGGGGTGGCACCATAATAAATCAAAATAAATTATTTTTTTCATAATACTGGTATCAATACCGGGATTAGCATAATTGCCTCCAAATACCGGTATTGAAAATTTTCGGTATTATGCAAGCACTACAACTGAGCCGTCGGAATGGAAAGGATGAGGGAAAGAAGTAGTAAAGTTGTTGGAAAGGTTCTTGGCTTGGTGCCAGAAAGAGTGAGAGTAATTACAATTGGATAGGTTTTCACATTTTTCTCAGATGGAGGGATTTTTGGCGAGTATTAGTAGTGGGAATAGAGTATGGAATGTACGCCTCCATGTCCGAATGAATCACCTTCGTGATACGCTTAGCACACTCGGAGAGGACCCGACCACGGAAGCAATCATCATGCTGTGGGAAATCGGCAAAGTACTGCCTAAGGGCTTCCCAATTAGCGACGCCAAAGTGCCAAAGGTGTCTCCTCTTGGGAGGATCCAAAAACCGAATTGGATCGATTAGATAGGAAACAGATATAAGATTGTGGTCGGAGCCCAACAGAAAAAAAAGTTTGACAGTAAGAAGAAGGATGAGAGGCGAGAAATAAATCCAGAATGTTAGGACTATCTCCAAGGCGATCTGAGATATGAGTACGGTGTTGTACAATCTGCGATAGGTCTTTCGGGATAGAGAAGTTCATGCGCGTATTAATCATAATTTGAACGTAACTTAGGCATCATGTATTAGGGGCCAAAATATACGAGGTAAGTAGTCCAACTAACAGTAAAATTGTATTATTGAAGCGTAATAGAGATTGTAATATATTTATTTTACGGGGTATCTCGGTAGTCGCGTACCATATATTTATAGGTGAGGATAACCCGAATCCGTAGTGAGCGACTTCCGAGACACCCTGTATAATTTACAAACGTAAATATATAAAAAATAAGTACGTTCACAATAACAATGACTTCACAATGATTTAAATTCAATGTCTAATTTTTAACTATTAGTTCATTTATGTATTTGAAGTTAATTAACATTTATGATTTATATATTACTGATCATAACTATCTAAGCGATGTTTTATCTTTAAGAGCACAGTGAAGCCTAAAGCTTAATTAATGGCCAAATTATATTAAATAAATAATCCAATTTCACAATTATTAATGTTAAAATTATCGTAACAAGAAAAATTATAAAACTATTTTATAAACAATTATTCATTTAACTCCTATTTATTAAATACACATTCGTGTCTTCAAAATTTTTCATTAAAAAATGGAAGAACGGATCGAAAGGCGTTAAATTGGAATTTCTCTCGGGTTGGTCCTTTTAATTTTGAAAAGCTCTACGGAGTTTGCTCGATCACGTCGAGAGAGAGAAAGGGGGGGAGACAGAGGGAGAGAAAGGGGGGGAGACAGAGGGAGAGAAAGGGGGGGGACAGAGGGAGAGAAAGGGGGGGGACAGAGGGAGAGAAAGGGGGGGGACAGAGGGAGAGAAAGGGGGGGGACAGGGAGAGAAAGGGGGGGGGACAGAGGGAGAGAAAGGTGGGGGGGACAGAGGGAGAGAAAGGTGGGGGGGACAGAGGGAGAGAAAGGGGGGGGGACAGAGGGAGAGAAAGGTGGGGGACAGAGGGAGAGAAAGGTGGGGGGACAGAGGGAGAGAAAGGTGAGAGAGAGAGAGAGAGAGGAGCCTCAAAGACCTTCCGGTCCACTCTGGGAGGTTCCTGTTATTAAACAAGTTTATTTTTCTTTCAACTATCCTAGCAGTAGTAGAAAACTGGATAGAAAAGTGTAAGGCTCTTTCCCCACCCTCCGCTCCCTTCCTGTCAGAAGCAGGTACGGAAAAAGGTTGAACAAAATACCTTGACCCCCCCTGGAAAAGTAGCCAAGGAAATTTGACATAAAAGTGGAGAATATATAAAAAAGCTATATAATTAGCATGCCCACAGAGACACCGTGCAAGCGAACTCCTGCAGAGTTACGTTATGGTTTAGTCTTAAACCATGAGAGCATTCAGTCCTTTGTCTAGCCTATTTTTAAACACATTTACACTTGGCTGGCAACAATCTCTGAGGGAAGTTGGTTCCAGATATTAACTATTTTATAGGAAAAGAAATTGCCGCAGACAGAGGTCCTAAATGTCTTTAGTTCCAGTTTAAACCCATTATTTCTTGTCGGATTAGCATTAAGTAAGAATAAGTTTCTGTAATCTACCCTGTCTATTCCATTGAGCATCTTGAAGACTTGAATAAGCTGACCGCGCAACCTTCTCGTCTCTAAGGTAAACAGATTTAAGCACTCCAGTCTCCTTTGGTAGTTTTGCATTTTCATTGAAGGGATCAATTTTGTAGCCCTTGCTTGTACTCTTTCTAACCTTTCTATATCCTTCCTGAGGGATGGAGACCAAAACTGCGCACAGTATTCCAGTTGAGGTCTGACTAGTGAATTATAGAGAGACATTAATCTCCTTGTTCCGAAACTGGAACTGTCTTTTAATATAACCTAATATTTTTAAGGCCCTCTTTTCGACTTCTGCACAGTGCTTCGACGGTTTCAGATCATTGCTGATATAGACTCCTAAGTCTTTCTCTAGATCGGTCTCAGTCAAGTTCCTTCCCAAGAGAGTAATCGGTCTTCGGGTTTTTATAACCTATGTGCATTACCTTACATTTGTCCAAGTTGAATGGCATCTGCCAAGTAGCAGACCACTCGCCCAACCTGTCAAGATCATTCTGAAGCGTTCTTACGCCCTCCTCAGTACCTACACTACTTCCAAATTTCGTATAGTCTGCAAATTTGGAAATTGTACTTAGAAAGCCGACGTCTATATCATCATAGATGATAAAGTAAAGGATCCAGAACGGAACCCTGTGGAACACCACTGATGACGGGCGCCCACTCCGAAGACTCCATTTATTACCACTCACTTGCTTTCTATCTTGTAACTATTCTTCAATCCAGATGGAAATGAGCCCAGTGATTCTTAGTCCTCTGATTTTCGCTCTCAATCTCGCGTGAGGGACTTTGTCAAAGGCTTTTTGAAAGGCGAGATACACTATATCTATTGCCCTACTTGCATTGTATAGTGTATGCATATTATGGAAAAACTCTAACAGGTTTGTCATACAGGATCTATGTCGCCTAAATCCATGTTGAGAATAAAAAATTAGATTGTTACATTCAAGGTGATACACACTACGTTTTGTAATGATGGATTCCAACAGTTTGCCGACAACTGATGTTAAACTGATCGGGCGGTAATTACAAGGTGATTTGTATTTATTCATCTTATCAATTAATTGCTGTACCTCATTTCTCGTAAAACTTATGGTCTCTCCGGGATGATCACCGTCCACATGTAATCCGAGGACTTGGCACTTCACAATTGAGTCTTCCTCCGTGAAGACTGTAACGAAGAACTCGTTTAACGTATTAGCTATATCTTTATCGCCGAATTTCAGTACGCCATTTCTATTTTTTAGGAGACTTACAGAATTTTTAATTGGCTTTCTGCTATACAAAGAAATTGCCGTTAAACACTATGATTCGTTAAATACTGAACTCGTGACTTGCCAATGTTTGGCAAATTGTCCATCACTGAACGAACATCTTTCATTTGGGGTTCAAACGGGTAAAACCTTCTTCCCTTTCGATCCACCTGACGCTTAACTCTGCCTCGCTTCACACCCAAACACTCCGACTGCGTGCCTTTCACGTACTACTACTACTACTACTACTACTACTACTACTACTACTACTACTACTACTATCAATTTGGGCCTTTTTCAGTTTCTGAAAACGTATCACGTTCTCAGATCAGACGTGACGAGAGTTTCTCGAACGAACCTTTCGCTCTTCTCGCGCTCAAACCATTCGTTTCTTTTTAATTTTTATCAACATCGTGAATGAACCTAAAGAGAAATTAAGAAGTAAAAGTATGGCACTGGACATTCATTCAAAATAGCAGAGACCAACCGGATGAGATGCTCAAATTTTGCTAATACGTTGCCATAGTAACACTGCAGCAGCTTCCGTAGTTCTTTTCTGAGGAAACTTAAGTGAAATTTTATATAAAAAATTGTACTGCGCTTCGCTCTTACCTGGTGAGCTAAGGACCCCAGCGGGGTGGGAGTGAGAGTCTTAGTAGCTGCATCCTGGGCCAATCCCATGTCCTTCGTCATCAATGCGACTCCAAATCCGCCCTAAACGTAAAAGAAATTGTAGAAAAATGCGGAAACATATCGCACCGATAAAACAGGCAAAAACGGGGTTTAACCCTTTAAGGCAAGAATTTGTATTTGAAACGTTACCAATTTGTACCGGTTGTCCTGAAAGGGTTAAATTGGAAATAATAAAAATTTATTTTTAATTAAATCGATAAAGCTTTTATTAAATAAAAGTTAGTATTTAAAATATTAGCAAATTGGTGTGGAAAGTAGTAGTTTCGTTATTTGCTTGGTGAAATAATGTCCTTGGATCCGTAATGATCTGAACAAACACGCTCTTCTGCCTTTCTCTCACGGCGACTTTAATCAATAATGATTTAATAATAAACTTTATTTTCTTGGACATCTTCACAATTATGTACTTAAAACCTATAAAGACATTCTTAAACGGAGTTGACCCCCGCCGAGAATTGAACTAAAGAACCGCCATAACGGATACGCCGACGGAGTTTGTGACGAGTTCCACCTTCTTTCTCCTTCTCTCTCTCGTACACACACCCAACAAAGCCCGCCCCCCTAATACAAAAACAAATTCAAACTCCGTCAATATGAGACTCCCGTTAAATATAAAATTTAGAATGTTATGTTGTTTCATGAACCTTACACTTTACTCTTGACCAGAACACCGTAACATTTCTAAGTTTTAAAAAAAAATGGGCTCGCGGAAAGAGCACAAATACGCAATGAAAAAGAACCAAAGTTGAAAAGAAATGGCCATCTTCAAATTTTCAAGTAATTTCCACAAATATGCATTGCGTACTCTTTCATAAAATGCAAAATCTAAGATGGTAGATAAAATATGTAACACTTAAGTTTTCGAGGACTTAAAATCTAACGGATAGTTCGCCTCCACCTTCGGTAGTCTTACGAACAAATAAAGCTCTTACTTCGTAATTATTGGAGGAGGGAACCTTCTCCATGACACCTGGTACCGGGTTGTACGTATCACTAGACCAACAGCGACCGCTGCTCGTGTTAATAACACTTGCCAAAAGTTTCGGGTCCAATCCCAATCTGCGAGGAAAGAAAAATTCCAAATGAAACATTCGTCATTCGTGTTCAAAACACATTTAAATAAATAATGTATAGGCGTAGCACTGCTTCTCAGTATATTTATAGTAACGAGTTTCGTAAGTTACCTCGAGGATGGTACACTAATATATTCAGTGGAAATGATTACGTCTCAAAGGATATAGGTAGCTCTGATCTGGAACTCACGCATCGCGCCCGACCCACCGGCACGAAATCTAAACTCCAATTGATGGGACTCGTTACGATATTGTATTGCGTTGAGGAATAATTTAGGATAAACAATAATTAATTTGGTATGAAATGTAGCTAATACTTTGAACCCAATACGGCCAGAAGTTTAATGACAACACGTACATAAACTATATTTGTAATACGCGTGTCGATGCTATAAATTTGCAAATAACCACGGACCAACAGCGTTCTTACCTGGCTCACGAGAACACCGTCTGTGGCTGTCTGCAGTTTCAAAGCATCGTTAAGTCCCCCCCAGTTACGGTGGTTCTTTCTTATGTATCTCTTAAAAATTGTTAAAACATTTGTTTGGTCAATAAATTTGAGTTTTTTTTTCTTTTTGACTTAGTAAGAAGGAAACGTGACAACGAGGTGTTTCTAATCCTGTTTAAGAAACACGCACGATGGTTCGAGAGAGGAGGTACGCACTACGCAGTCTTTATTCTAACTTCACTTTTAGTGAAGATCTCTCTCTACCACAATAAACCTTAATCTAAAGGTACGGAATATCCATCATAAGAAACATGGTAAACACAGCCATTGTATACGGCCGTACCAACAAGACAACGAGCCCTCCCTTTATCCCTCAATAGTTGAAGAAAGGCTGAACTTTACATCGAAAATCTCTTACTAAAGACGTTAAATACGCGAAGAAACGAAAACAGTGTCAACAAATAATGATTATATTAAGGCCAGCCGCACGCAGGATCGTCTTGCGACTCACGACCCAAGTCGTGAGTAGCAAGACGATCCTGTGTGCGGCCGGTCAAAGTGTCCGTGACCAGACTAAAAGCCTCATCGAGACTTCAAACCCGACCAAGACGACCCCACCGCTCGACACGGCACATACCTCATACCCAGACTCATCGTTTCCGCCGTGCCAATCATGGTGATAGCGAGTAACATGTTGTTGCAGATCTTGACCGCCTGACCCGACCCGACGTCACCGCAGTACACGATGTTCTTGCCCATGCAACTCAGAAGCATTTTGGCCGCCTCGAACTCCTTCTTATCTCCTCCAACCATAAAGGTCAAAGTACCTCCTGTGGCAGCGTTCACGCCTGCAAAGGTTACCATGGTTACATAAATCATCTCGGAGATTTCCAGCCTTGTTTAGGTCGACGAACTACCATGCTTTTCCAAGTACCACAGTGGGAAAGGTTGCGAGTTACTGATCTACGACTAATATTACTTTTTAAGTAGATTATAGGTTAGAAAGCTGAATATTAAAACCTTCTTCGGTGCCACTTAAAAGTGTGCCACGTACCACAGGTTGGGAATCGCCGCATTATCTAATAACTGACTTCCCATTTTCAATGGTGTGGGCACGACGCTCGCTAAGACTCGGGAATGAAAATATTCAAACCAGTTACACGATACGAAGGGAATCACCAGAGGGTACGAGGTACCACCCTAACCTCCGGAATTTAACGTTACCTTTTGAGCAAAGTTCGTGGTATCCCTCCAGTGATACGTGAATGAGACCAGCATCTTCGCGTCATTGATATGACGCAATCTTTTAGATCGCATCATATCAATAACTCATACCGAAGACCACGAGAATACGAGAAAAAGTGATACAATAATGACAAACAATTTTGCCGGTAGGAAATTCTACCAATGGGCACTACTAATGGGTTAAATCTAAAACAAATTATAATGGTATTTGAAAATACAATGAACTAACATTTTGTTCACTTAACAATCATTCCTCCTATAATGCCTACAAATTAGGATACGTTTTTCAGCCTTTTTCTTTTCCTAAAAAGGCAATAAATTTAAAATTGCCGGTTAGGATGGGTGAAAAAAACTTAAACGTAAAGTTGTTTGGCATTTAACAGAAAAGGAAGAGAGAGTGCACCGACACACAAACTAAAAGTTGAAAAGATGAAATTGAATGTGGCAACAAAGTATAGAAGAGAGTTGTTGTTGTTGTTTAGCCGATCAGCCCACCCTGATCGAGCAAGCCGGCGGCACGCAGGTAACCAATCGCCCTCTCCGGAGTGGACCAGAGGTTCAGCGCACTAGTGATGTTGTGTTGTGTTCGTTGTTGTGCTAGAGCGGTACAGTCTATCATAATGTGTTCAATTGTTTGTGGTGTGTCCTGGCACAGGTGGCAGGTGTCGTCTGTGGAGTTGTCTAGTCTGTGTTTATATGTCCGTAAGTTGGGGTGATGTCCACATCGGAATCGTGCTAAGTTAACTCGATCCGATCTGCTCAGGCTGATCTCTGACCTGTTAATGGGTGGCGGCTTCGCACCTAGGACCGCATTCGGACCGAGTCGTGTCAGTGCTTTGTGGGTTAGGTGTGTGTGTATGTGTTTTCTGTACTGTGTGATGTCTGTGGGGCGTGGTATGGAATGGAGTATTTGGTTATAATGTCTCTCTGGTGTTACCTTAATGGTGCGAGGTGTCGGTGTATGATTGTACATGTAGTGGCAAGGGTGTTGTGGGTTAGTTGTCACTGCTGCCATGAATTATGTTCCCCTCATGTCTAAATGTTCCTAATTTCAGAATTTTTGTTTCTGTGTGCAGGTGTTCTATTGGTGTCGTTTGAGTGCATCCTGTAATGATACGAAGTGCGTTGTTTTGTATTGTCTGTAAGGTGTTTATGTGTGTGTTTGAGATAATGGGTGCCCAGCATGGGCTAGCATAGTCTATAACTGAGTGAATATATTGTTTGTATATGAGTGATGTTTCCTGCGGGTGTTCAAAGTTTGTGCCCGTTAGTACCCTAAGCGTGTTAAGTCTTGATGTACATTTGTTTTTAATGTCCTGAATGTGGTTTGCAAAAGATAATGATGTGTTGTATGTGACCCCAAGTATTTTGGTCCTGTGAGTGTGTGGAATGTTGATGTTGTTTAGTGTAAGCTGTGGAGTTACCTGGTGTTCTTTTGTGTTGCTTGTAAGCAAGGTGATGGTTGATTTTGTGGGAGCTACTTTGAGTCTATTGTGTGTGAGCCAGTCTTGTATACTGTTTATGTATGTTTGTAGGTTATTTGTAGTGGTGTCGATGTTGTTGTGGGTGGATGTTAGAGTGATGTCATCTGCATATGATGATAAGGTAAGCTTGTTATCTATGGGTGTTGGAATGTCAGGCATGTATAAGTTGAACAGTGTTGGTGAGAGAACAGAGCATTGAGGGACCGGGTTCGGAAAAAGCTTGTTTTTGGATGACTTGCCATTAAATGTGACATGTGAGTATCTTCCTGAAATATAATTGCTCAGCCACCTTTTGGTGTTATTGTGCATGTTTGTGTTGAGTATTTTGTTTATGAGAGGGAAGCGTGAGATAGCATCACATGCTTTACTAATGTCTATTGTTGCTAATAGTGTACGTTGAGCTGGTCATCTGGAGTTGATGCCATCCATGATGTGCTGCGTGAGGTTAGTGAGTAATGTCGTGGTTGAGTGGTGAGGTCTGAATCGAGTAGAGTAGAGCGGATGGATGGAAAACCATGAGAAATATGTGAAGTTGTATACTAAATCCTTGAAAGTGTTTGAATTGTGATGCATCCAAAGAAGTATAAATGCTAAAACAATGTGTATAAATATGAATACCACCATATACACTATTTATAAAAAATAAAGAGTTTAAGATAAATTAAAGTCAGATAAAAATATACTCACATACTCCTATGCCAAATTCAAACTAAGAAATATGTGCTGCGTATAATTTAATAGGCACCTTTAGCATTTCAGTCATGAATGTCAAAATCAATAGAAGCAGTTTTGTATTGTTGCATCCCTACTATGATCAGGAAAACCATAAAAAAATATCCCCTAGAATTGCGAAGAATTTTGTTCGAAATGTCACTGAGAATCTTCAACCTACAGTCCAGCAAGTACCCCAGTTATTACTTGGGGTATTAAAAAAAAAAAAAAAAAAAAATTACCACCATACCCATCTTCGATTTTTCCATAATTTGGTATGGCACCATTCAAAAATTATGTAACGCTATTTTTGCTAAAACCTGACACGCCCCCTCTGTAACGTTCTGTAGCGTTCCGTAACGTGTGGGGTGGGGGAAGTGTTACACAACACCTTAGGGGATGCCTGGTCTAGCGTTACAGAACGTTCTTGAATGGCCCTTATATGGCATTGTCTAAAGTCTAAACCAACAAATTCAAAATATAAAATTAAAGCTCAATCGAAGTAAAGGTTAAAATCGGTTTGGTCCGTGTTTGTTCAACAAGTAAAAACCACGTGTTTTTGACATGATCGTCACCGTAAGTAAATGTAACCAACAGAAACCAATGTATGGTATACCAATATCTATTAAAATCTATTTCATATAGCTATATTTAACACTCCAACCTGTGAAAGAGCAGAAAACGGCATTAATTAGCACCTACAACAGATCATAGTAATGAGTGACTCAGAGAAGAACATATAACCCCATGAGCGACCACTAATTATGCACCAATGTGAGTGGAATTTTTCACAATTTATTTTCTGCTATAGTGACAGAGATTAGGCGGGTGGGAGCTGGAAAAATCGAAAGTTCACTTATATATATATATATTATATATATATATATATATATATATATCCCCGCAAGGGGGTTCTAAGCTCGTGCTCTTGAGTGCTCTTTGTGCTCGTTTTACGTGCTTGTTCCTGGAGGTTTCACGTGCGCCCTCCCGACCCTAGCACCCAAGGATGATGGGGCTCGACCCTGCAGTCCTTGTCATCCTTGGTCTTTTTCCACTTCGACTGTCCCCTCCACCCTTTCTTTTTCCTCTGTCTTTTCTCTCACTTTTTCTTTGTTTTTCCGCTGAGATATGCCCTTTAAATAGAGGCGAATCGGTTCTTCCTGAACTAAAAAAAAAAAAAAAAATATATATATATATATATGGGATGAATTTCACAATAAAACACGTGAAATGAATGAATGCTGCAAACCCACAAGGAAAAGAAAAACGATTCCAAGGCCTTTCGTGTATTCAAAGCCTTGGAATCATTTTTCTTTTTCCTTGTGGGTTTGCAGCATATATATATATATATATATTATATATATATATATATATATATATATAGGGTGGTCCAAAAGTCCTATCTATTTTGCTGAAATAATTATATTCCTATTTTATTTTCTACAGGCCATAGATGATGGAATGTACAAGAATGTGTGATGGTAGTGGTACTACATATCCAAGGGAAAAGATGCAAAGAAATTAGAGACAAAATCGACAGAAGATTTCAAAGCAATTTGCAAACTGGCCAATAAATTAAAAACAAGATCTGGACATCCAGGTACCTCTCAAGAAAATGTTGAATTGGTAAGAGATGCCTTTGAAACAAATCCTAAAATGTCAACTTGCACAGCATTACGTAGACTGAGCATACCAAAAATGACTGGTCTAAGGATTTTAAAATAAACATTAAAAAAGAAAAGTTACAATATTCAAGTGCTACACAAGTTACACAACGAGGATTATCAAAGACGAGCCACCATGTGCAAAGAATTGATTGAAAAAATTCATACTGTAAACTTAATAAACCACATTCTCTTTAGTGATGAGGCAACATTCCACACATGCAGAAAGGTTATTCCAGTGATAGTTAACCGGGTTGCATGAGATTTTTTCAGGGGTACATGGAGGGGTGTATGGCACGAACAGTGTGCAGTACAAAAGGAGCTTTTTGGAGAAAAATGTTGGATATATGACGCGTTCGGTGGAGAAGGGGCGAACGCAACATTTTCGAATTATGCCACAAAATGCAGTTAAAGTTTGTAAACTTTAAACCTTTGTATTTTTCCAGTTTATTGAAATAATGTATGAATTTGAACACATATTTGAGTAAAATATTGTTGTGTAATATGTCGATATAATAAAACGCCAAGAAATTTTACAATATTATTTATTGATAGCTTCTGATGTTAACTGGTGTAATCCATTATTTGGTCCTCTTCGTCGAATGTTGTATTACCTGCTTCAACTGTTTCGGTTTCTTCCAGTTCCTTTAACAATCTTGTATAATAGTTCACTGCAGTTGCAGGCATTAGGTCTGATAATTCTTTGGGATCTTTTATTTTTTCCTTAGTTATTGGCAGCAATTTGGAATACTTTGATTGCAGTGTCTGCTGGGCTAGATTGAATAAACTGACACTGTAGGATTTTTTCCCTTTCTGCAATCTGACGGGATGGCTATTATCTGGGGTTGTGCGGTGTGCAGTAGATATTACGTAGCCTTCTTTGTGTTGAAAGTCAAATATTAACTTTCTTGCATCTGTAAATTTAGTAGTTGTTGATTTCCTAATGACAATGCACGTTTTTAGGACGTCAAAATCGAGAAAATCAGCCTGTTTCATTTCTACAACTAGGAAGCGCTGCGAAACGGCTGTAGTTATGGCCATAACATAATCTTTTTTGGTGTAAATAATATTGCTGTAATTATTTTTTATATTTTGTTCAATTTGGCCAAATTGAGCATCACAGGGCATTGTCGAGTGACCAGAAAGTAGATAGATGTTTCATTGTGAAGCAATGATGCGGAGTGAATTGCTCTGAGATACATTAAACCTAAATTTTACCGTGAAAGAGTGCAGACTAACATCTAATTTTTTGCATAGGTAAAGCAAAGGTTTTAAAGGATAATTATACGACAAAAAACTCATTTTTCGAATTTTGTGGCGTTCGCCCCTTCTCCACCGAACGCGTCATATATTGTACATGTTTTTGTCCACTAGTCATAAAGTACTGAAAAGATATAGTAAGTTATGTACAGGAATATTGACACATTTTAGGCAATTTATGAAGGCTTATGCAATTTAGAGTTATTTCTAGTGCAAATAGTGTTCATTAAATGGTGTCTAATGCCAATAGTATTCATTAATTAATCTTTTCTTTTCTAGTTTTGTTAGTTATTTATCTTTATTTTCCAAATCTAACACCTTTATAACTATTAGGTAACTTTTATTTTATGCATAAAATGTGTGCTATTATTTGTATTTTATTTTTGCTTCTTAATGTTTAAATATACTGCGTGCGAGGAAAAAATAATGGTATTCATACTATGTGAATGTGTGTACTGTGTTTATTTTGAAAATAAAGCACAAAGGTGAAGTAAACATGCAAATCTGTGGCAATTTTCCTTCTGGGGTGCACAAGTTTCTCAAAGCCTGGCTTAAGGTGCATGAAGTTAGAAAAGGTTGAAGAACACTGGGTTAATCGACATAACTGCCGTACCTGGGCTATTGAAAAATCAACCAAGTTTTATGAATGAGAGAGAGATTCTTCAAGTTAATGTCTGGTTGAGTATGACAAAATTGAAGATTTATGGACTTTTTTCTTTGCAGAAGCTACAGTAATAGCCAATTTATCTTGACATGCTTCAGCAGTTTCTTGAACCCCAGCTTTGTTCAGATGGCATTCTTGACACTTGTCTTGCAACAAGATGTCACCATGCAAACATCATTCAGGCATACCTTTATGAGCTTTTACCAACCAAATCACTGGACTGGATGTTGTGGAAATAGGCCCTGAGCAGCACAATCTCCAGATTTAACACACCACTTGACTTCTTTGCATGGTGTTTTATAAAGTCTGAGGTTTATAAAACAAGTTACAGACGTGCAGGATCTATGAACCCGCAGTCACACAGTCACTAAAATAACCCCAGAGATGCTTGAGAATGTGTTCCACAATGCAGTAGACAGATCTGAGATTTGCAGACACCAATGGTGCTCATGTCAAATCTTAGACCTAACCTTGATAAATAAATATACATCTAATTAGTTTACTACATTTTTATCCTAAAATACTATTTCAGCAAAATAGATAAGAACTTTTGGACCACCCTGTATATATATATATATATACATTCAACTGCAAAGAACACGCAGTATAAATAACGTAAAGAACGACGCTTGTATAGGAGATATTCCGCGCAAGACGAGAAAGAGAAAACAACAAATGAAAAAATGAAGTACCACCTGGGAATCGAACCCGGGATCTTCCGATTGCCGGTCAGACGCGATAACCACTACACCATGGACTCCACTCTTCCAAATGCCGTAATTCCTCTACATACTCGCAGAAACCAATGCCCCAAGGGGGCACCTCCCGCTTGCCGTAACATTATATACATTCAACTGCAAAGAACACGCAGTATAAATAACGTAAAGAACGACGCTTGTATAGGAGATATTCCGCGCAAGACGAGAAAGAGAAAACAACAAATGAAAAAATGAAGTACCACCTGGGAATCGAACCCGGGATCTTCCGATTGCCGGTCAGACGCGATAACCACTACACCATGGACTCCACTCTTCCAAATGCCGTAATTCCTCTACATACTCGCAGAAACCAATGCCCCAAGGGGGCACCTCCCGCTTGCCGTAACATTATATACATTCAACTGCAAAGAACACGCAGTATAAATAACGTAAAGAACGACGCTTGTATAGGAGATATTCCGCGCAAGACGAGAAAGAGAAAACAACAAATGAAAAAATGAAGTACCACCTGGGAATCGAACCCGGGATCTTCCGATTGCCGGTCAGACGCGATAACCACTACACCATGGACTCCACTCTTCCAAATGCCGTAATTCCTCTACATACTCGCAGAAACCAATGCCCCAAGGGGGCACCTCCCGCTTGCCGTAACATTATATACATTCAACTGCAAAGAACACGCAGTATAAATAACGTAAAGAACGACGCTTGTATAGGAGATATTCCGCGCAAGACGAGAAAGAGAAAACAACAAATGAAAAAATGAAGTACCACCTGGGAATCGAACCCGGGATCTTCCGATTGCCGGTCAGACGCGATAACCACTACACCATGGACTCCACTCTTCCAAATGCCGTAATTCCTCTACATACTCGCAGAAACCAATGCCCCAAGGGGGCACCTCCCGCTTGCCGTAACATTATATACATTCAACTGCAAAGAACACGCAGTATAAATAACGTATTTTACTAATTCGTTAGAAGACAGTCTGAATCAAAAGCCAATACCCTCTCTCTTTCTCTCACTTATTTTATTGGGAGCCCACGTGGCCCTCAAATATCAACTATAGGCACGTGCCTAATGTGCCTATGCCTGTGGACATCCTTGGAAATCCTCTTGTCTAGTTTTAACTTATTCCAAATGAACTCGTGTCATGCAAGCAGTAGCAAGTCTTAGTGTACTAAGACTGGCTACTGGCCTTTTATTTTCTCAGATGTGAGGCACTCATGATTTTCTCTCAAGGAAGAATTCAATTCTCTATCTTCCTATCAACAATGGCTTCAAATACTTACTCTGTCACCTTTTACAATTTCAGAGACAAGAATTTTTGATAAAACCAGGTATTTTGATGACAAAGCCAGATATTTGAAAGATAGATTTGGCTTTCTTCCTCAGGTTCCCAAGTATAGTAAAGGTAAAAAATTGAGTGAACAGACAATATCTTGAGTAAAGGAATTCTATGGTAATGACGAAGTAAGTGGATTGTGTGCAGGAAAATCTGTGTTAATATAATAAATAGATGATGATGAAAAGGAGGTATGAGCAAACAATGCCTCTTACTAGGCGATTTGAAAGAACTGTATATAAAATGTAAAGAAACTGATAAGGTAGGTTTTTCATCATTTGCAAATTTGAGACCTAAATGGTGCATGATTGCTGGAGGGAAAAGCACACTCAGTTTGTTTGTACCTCCCACCAAAATCTTAAACTAATGGTATCTTAAAATGGTGACATTTAATTAAACTTCAGCATCATCAAAGAGCTGCTGTTTATGAAGTGATGAAAACAACATCTCGGAACACTACTAAACGCATAGAAGACTTATGTGGCAACATCTTATACTACATAATGAAAACAAACACTGCATGGGCTCTATATCCAGTACTTCTAGCTGTATTACATAGGTCAGGTTGTGAGGTTGGAAATTTGAATCATAGCACACATGCGTGCGAGACAATTTGTGAGCTATTAGATAATCAACTTAAAGAACAAACTGTAAAGTGGTTCTTAGAACAAACTTCAGTAACAATAACAGCTGACATTGGAACAATTTTGGGATTAAGCATGCTAGTTGTATTAGTTATGAGTGAAGAAGATAAGACTGTAAAACTTGCTGGGATAAATTTAGTACACAGCAAATCAGGAGTTTATTTGGCCAATGAAATTTTTGATGTGTTGAAGTCTCCTAATCACTTGAAACTATCTGAAGAAGCAATTAAATCCAAGGTATCTGGAATGGTTGGAGATGGGGCTTTTTGTAAGGACAACGAGCCATTTAAAAACGAAATGAAAAAGTTGTTTGGAGAAAATTTCAAATTTCAATGGGACTTAATGCATCTTGTGAACAGAGCCCACATTGATGCATTGAATAAAATTTGTAAACTAAGTGAGCTTTTAGACTTTATTCAGAATCACTTCAAATCTGAGATCAGGCCTTGACTATACCAATATGGTTCTTGACAATATCATTGGTTTTAAGAGACCAAAACTCAAATCTGATACTCGCATGGTTAATTACGAATTTGATCAATTTGACAGATTTGTGGAAAATTGTGTTTTTTTTGATCATCCACAAGAGAGAAATTAGTGCCAAGTTCTATGTATTGATTTCCTATGTAACAAAGATTATGTTGCAAGTAGCTCAAAAAACCACAGTTAGTGCAGAATTTGTAGAAAATATATTTTATAAAGAAGGAGGGAAAACTGTTATGTTAAGAGTGATGGAAACAATTTCCAAATTAGCTAATGGAGGAAATGCAAATGATGTAGTTTCTGAATTTAAGCACGATACCACAGGGCAGCAAAAGGAACTAACAGCTGAGGATTACACCCTAAATGAAGTTTACAAATACATCAAGAAACGTTCTGATTACTACCAGGTTGCTGAAGTTGCTAGACCATCCAGAACCAGATCTGAAAGTAGTTTTACAAAAGACTCAGTGATAAATTGGCTGACAGAATATATAGAACAGCTGTGGAAATGAATCACAGAGAGATTAAAGCATTTTGATAAAGATGGATCAACTGCCTGGAGTGAAGCACCAGCTGAAGGGACATTCTCCATTCTTGGTTACATTGTTGAACACAAAGGATCCATTAAGCCATCTCATTTGACTAAGCTGTGCAGAATTGTGAAGGAGGGTCCAGCTCCAGGCACTAGATCTGCTGTAATGATCACACAGAAAGCCATTGATCAGTGGCCAAGCATACATGGCGGTAAATTCACAACAAATGCCTACATGCAAGGTCTAACATCATCCACTGTTGCTGCTGCAATGAATAAATAAACTTAAGGTGAGTTATAAACTGTACATTATTGTATTATTATGTTTAGCTAAAACAATTTGTAATTGGTATGTCGTCAATTCAAGAGTTTACTATCATTAACCTATCTAGTGGTGTAAGGGGAAAAAAAGTAAATTCAGAGCTGTGCTCCAGTAAATTTTTTCAAATCTGGAGTCATGCAGCTGTCTGCAAATACAAAACAACCCTGCTGAGTCAATATTTATCTAAATATCCATGTTAAATGGTCTTTTTGTAAGTTTTGTTGGACTGTAGTTATACTTGTGAATAAAGTTCTTCAATGGATACAAATAGTCTTTTTTCATTTTCCACCTACTGTAAGGTGTATAATTACATATCAACTCATTCAGCAAATTAACTCGCCATGAGGATGGCAAGTCAAGAATAACTAGGTACAGAAAAAGTGAAATGTTAGTATTTGTCAGTGAAGTTAGCATCATTTAACTCTAAAAAAAAACTATCTTTATATGCTAAAACAATTTTTTCCTCACTTTCTACTGATGGTGTGTGTGTTTCAGTTCAGTTTCATTCAAAGAAAATATTTTTCATTTAAATCAGGGGAGATTCCCCAATGGAAAAATTATCTGCAACATTTTATTCATCAATTCTTAGGTGTTTTTTGTGCTTATAACGATTTATTCTTTGGGAAATTGTCTTTCAGCTGCACCCTAAATCATTCTTTTATCTGAATTAGGGACTGAGATGTGACAATTCGAAATTTTGAGTCATAAATCTTGATTGAGTTATAATTTTATATTTTGAGTTTGTTGGTTTAGACCAGTGGTTCCCAACCTTTTTTGAAGCAATGGCTTACTAGAGCTGATTCGAATAACTCGTGGCCCACCTCCCATATTGCTAAGCTGGTATCATGTTTATGTAAGGTTTAATAAGCAAATTTTTTTTATTAACATTTATTAACAATGCTAAAAGACAAGCAAGTGGGCCATGGCCCACCTGTTGGGAACCAGTGCTTTAGACAATGCCATATACCAAATTATAGGAAAATTTAAGATGGTGTGGTGCCATGCACTGCATGATTTGTCCTAGAATGCCACACTTGCTGCAGGAGGTATCCCAGTACACATCTTAATGATTCATAGAAAACTTCAAAAGAACAGTCTACATGAAGGGGTTGCGAGGAAAAAGCCATTACTGCATTCTCATTACAAAGCTGTATGTTTGAAGTGCAGCAAGGAACACCAATGATTCTCAAGAATCCTGAAACAGAATTCTCTGGTTTGATGAAACAAAAACCTAACTTTCCAATTACAATCAAGAGATTTGTTTGGAGTAGGAAGAATGAGGCACTTAATAAAAAGAGAGCACCATCCTACCAGTGAAGTAGGGGTAGTGGTTTGATCATGCTCCGAGTTTTATCATCTGGTAGTACATGCAATCTGGTTCAGATTGATGGGTCAAAGGATTTGGTGAAGTATCAACAGATTTTGTGTAAAAATTTTCTGCCTTTGGAGAGGAAGCTAAAGATGGAGCATGGATAGATATTTTAACAGGATAATAATAATCTGAAACATATCATCCAAAAATAGAGTAAAAAGGCTGGGATAGTAGAAAATCAGTTTTGGAGTGGCCTTCACAGTCTCCAAATCTCAATGTCATTGAGCACCTTGGGTAGATCTGAAGCAATGGTCCATGCAAAAAAAAATCTGAAAAATATTATAGAGTTGGAGACATTTGTGAACAAGAATGGTCACAGCTACCAAAGGAATGAGCCCAAAATATGGTACAAGGATACAGGACAAAGCATCTGCTAGAATTGTGGCAAAAGGAGATTCTACAAGTTCAATTTGACGGGTGCCTCAACTTGTACTGTGCCTTGAGAAATAAACAATTACCCCTTTTTATCTTTTTATGCACTGCTGATTTTCTCTTACTCCTACTTGTGATAAATATGAGGCAATATATTTATACATACAGAGGGCTGACAAAAGTAAGTAGACAACTTTGGTTTCTCCATTTGAAGACTTTTAATTTAGTAATAAAAATCAATATATTTAAAGCTGTTTCTTTCCCCTTTCCATTATATAAACCACACACATTCTGGCATTCCATCGATAAGCTTCATATTTGTTACTGAGATATTGCAGCCCAGTCTCCTTTTACGGCCTCAATGAGGATTTCCCCAGATGAAGGTTTCAGTCGCAGTTTCCTTAATGATTCATCTACATCCACCATACAAGTTTTATTGGATTTGTATCCAGGGACTGACTGACTGACCCAGCCATGGAAGCAGGGGTGTAACTAATGGGGGGGATAATATAGGTTTTGTCTCCCCTAACTTTTGAACTGGGGAGATACGCATTTTTTAGCAAAACCTAAGGATTGTTAGATATAGGCCTCTTAATTGCTGCGAGAGTTGAAAAGAAAAATGAATACTGTACATTCACTGTGAAGGTCAACTTCTCTCCATGGTTTAGAAATTTTTTTTACCACAACTGCGATAGTCAACTGGGCTTCAGAGCACTTGAAATGACTGCCAGAAATGTAAAATGTAGATGAATATTAGTTCATTGCTATTAAAATGCAACTTTATGATTCATTTAAGCTAGCTTATGTGAAGAAAAATATTTACATTCTTGAATAATCTATGATGAGTAAATCTTTAATTATTAGTCCTATTAGTATGCTGGAAAGTATTATTGATTCAGTACTAATACTGCAGTGATAGATACTTTAACGAGACATCTAATTACGTTTTACTTTAATTTTTGCATATATTGTTTTCCTTTAATCCTAATATACATACGGTAGTTGTGAAAGTGCTTCTTTGATTTTCCTATTACTATCATAAATATAAATCATCCTCTAAATCCTAGTATTTTAAGATCATCATTTTGGTCACAAATTCATTATAATACTGATAGATCAGAGCTTTATCGAGACTCGAAAGAACTGGTATTCAGATATCATTGTTATATTCTACCAAAAAATTATGCCTTGGAAGACCAAATTTAAGACATTACCTACAGGATAGCAGCACAGAAATTCATTGCAGGATTTTTCATTATTATAGTTGTCCCCCCCAACTTTTGAAAGCTAGTTACATGCCTGCATGGAAGACATTCAGGATGTTTATGGCAATGATATTCTGCATGTGAGGAAATGTCAAAGATGGTTTCAAAAGTTTAGGAATGGTGACTGCTGTTTGACAGATGCAGCATGCTCTGGATGCCCTACTGAGTTTGATGATGACCTGCTGTTAGCCGCACTTGAAAAAGACTGTTCAACAACTGTCGAAAAATTGGCCCAGAAACTCAATTCATCCCCATCCACCATCCATCAACATTTGCAAAAACTCGGGAAAGTGCCTAAGTTAGGAAAATGGGTGCCACATGAATTGTCGGTCAACAATCTGAGGGTGCGGGTAAACATTAGCACAGCTCTTCATTCCTGTGAACTCCAAGATCCATTTTTGCACCATTTAGTGACTGGTGATGAAAAGTGGATACTGTACCAGAATGTTAAGTGCCGTCAACAGTGGGTTTGTGCCGGAGAACCAGCGACACCACAGCCAAAACCAAATCTTCACCCTCGGAAGGTGTTACTTAGTATTTGGTGGGATAAAGGTGGTGTAATACACTTTGAAACCTTACCACACAACCAAACAATCACTGCTCAAATCTACTGTCAACAACTGGATTGATTGAACACTGCACTAAAAGAAGAGAGACCACCTTTGGTTAATCGGAAAGGAATTGTGTTCCACCACAACAATGCACATTAGGGTGGCCCACTTTTCAATTTTTTTTGAAAAGTATAGGTGATCGTGTTTTTTCCCATTATGTATTTGGAACTATACTAGCACATTGGTACCATTTTTACAAAAATTCATCAATATTTAGGGGTCTCGCATCGACCTTGAAATTACTAGTTTTTTTTTAAAAATGCGTATGGTACTTTTTAACTTTTTACTGAATCAAGATAAATCATTAAGTACGGATGTTTTCTGAATCCTCTTGATGAGAGAAGTCGTTTGGTGTGCCTGCCAATGCCATACGACTAACGGTTTAAAGGTTGTGCCTGTATACAGGTAATACCAATGTGCTAGTATAGTGCCAAATAATGGGAAAAACCACAATCACCTATACTTTTCAAAAAAATGAGTCACCATACCCGGGCGGAATGTATAATGTATATAGGTAATTAGAAAATGCACTATGCCTGTGCCAGGTACCTAACCTATTTCTTTTTTTGCAGATCATAACATTTTGAAATTCTGCCTGAGTTCCTCATCCTTTGTCATGGACAAATCGATGGCAACCATAACTGGAAGAACTCCTGAAGCTACAAATAGAGTCATCAAAAGGAAAGGTGAAAATAACATCGCTACCTTCTCTAAGATCGGCCTCGGAAATTTTTTTAGTTGGCCAACTGTCATCCTCCATCAGTGGTAGCAAATTGCCAACAACACGGCAGGTTTTGCAATACTTCTTCAGTGTTATCCAGTACACTGCTAACAGGAAAGACGCATTCAAAGAAACCATAAACAATGTCTTAAAGTTTTGGAACATGACCCGCATTAAAACAATCACAAAGCTCAACTGCGAATGGAAACTAGAGGCATTGTGGAAAGAGTGGCACTTACTCCAAAAGAGCAGAAAATGAGAAACTGACGCCAGAGGAAAACGGCAGAAGTTTTCAGACAGTGTGGACAAGCTGTGGGATATCGGAGCATCTGACGCTGTCAAAGATATAAAGAAGAATGGACTGCTGTCCGACAAGGACAAGAAAGAAGACATTGACTTCTACCTCGATCAACGTGGTCCTCAGGTGGCAACGATAAGCGGGAACGATAAAGTTTTTGCTGTAAAAAGAAAGCTACAGGAAGGAAGAAAATGTCCTCACCAGGAGCCGCAAACCTCAAAGTGTGCATACGAAACTGGAGATGAGGCCATGGAGAATGATGATACTGGCATGTCAGGAGAGTCGGAGACAGAACTAGCGTTCCCCCTGTGGAAAGAGCCAAGTGTGTCTGTCAATCTTCCTCGCCGCATCCTTAATGCACCTGCTGTCATGGAAGTGGCTGATTGTTTCCGCATGTCCAATAATCAGGTGCATATTGTGTATAGTATTCATCGATAGCGTCAGTTTTAAAGTGTCCCATAACCCACATGTATTCTTGACAGTTTCCTTTCCACTTTCCATTCTCTACATAGGTAGTAAGCATTGTGGCTGCTATCACACATTCGGCGGATCCACCAGCAGACCTCAATCAGTTCAGCATCTCAAAAGAAATGGCTCGCCAGGGAAGAGTGTCACATCGCCGTGAAGTGGCGATGGCTGTGAAGGACTCCTTCACGCCACCAAGGCACACTGTTGTCCACTGGGATGGCAAAATGGTCAAGGTCAGTTGATTAAGTTTTCATAGCTATCAATTTAGTAATGAGATTCATGAAGCATAATGTCAATTAAAAAGAGAACTGAATGTGAACAAAAATAGGTTACTTTACAACCATGAAATTGAAATATATGGCATGTGTTTCAGAACTTCCTTGGAACGGCGGAGCACCACCAAGCAATTCTCATCTCCGGGGCTCCTCATTGCACAGAAGGAAAGTTGCTGTCAGTCCCAGCTGTTGCTGATGGCACTGGACTGTCGCAGGCGCAGGCAACCATACATGCTGTCGAAGATTGGGGATGTGAGGAGAGCATCATCGGACTCTGCTTCGACACCACTTCCACCAACATGGGGAGGGTGCAGGGTGCAGTTGTCCGGCTGGAAAACATGCTCGGGCGACCACTACTCCAGCTGGGATGCCGTCATCACGTCCTAGAGCTTATCGTGGGGGCAGTAGCCGTCACCCTGCTCGGAAGGACTATGGCACCAACTGATCCTTTGTTTCAGCAGTTGAAAAGGAGGTTAGTTCATTTTTGTGTGGGGTAAAGTTAGGACACACATGATATTCCACTAGTTTATAAAACAGCAAGCCAAACCGGAACTTCAGAGTTTTCTCACACAATTTTCTTGTTTATTATTTTTGAAGATGGGACGAGCTCGATCTCTCGACCTACTGCAAGCTGCAGGTCGAGAATCTGGCGGAGAGTATGTGGCTAATAGAACTCCAGGATGTGGCGGTCAGCTTCCTGAGCATAGCTTCTGGTTTCATCAGAGACGATTACCGGGAAGTGGCAGAGATCACGCTCCTGGTACTCGGGACACAACCACGCCGTGGCATTCACCTCATGCTCCCAGGAGCCTACCACCATGCAAGATGGATGGCTAAAGTTAGTATTTTCAAACAAAAATAATCTAGAGAAGTTTAAATGTTATTCAAAGATAAACATTTCATTATAACGCAAACAAAGTAATTGGTAACAATAAACCTGTCTTACTTACAATGGTGCCTATTCTGTTCCAGGTCATCTACTACACAAAACTGCTGATGTTCAGTAGGCAGCTGGAGCTCGACGCCGAGCTGGTCGACAAACTGCACAGGATCATGGTGTTCATCGCTCTTCTGTACGTACCAGCTTGGTTGGTGGCCCCTGTAGCAGCTGATGCACCATTGAATGACCTGGTACTATACCAGCGTTTTCTGAGGTATAGGGCAGTGGACTGCGAGGTGGCAGAAGCGTCACTGGCAGTGATGAGGTGGCACTTCTGGTATCTGAGGCCTCAGACCGTCATCTTCGCTCTATGCAGCAACAAGGTGGATGGCACTGTGAAGCAACAGATGGCAGAGAAGCTGTCCCACCTCCCTGTACCCAAAGACTTCACATACGAGAATGTCTCAGTTGACGAGATGACGCTATTCCCCGACCTGATCGACGAGTCCTCCTGGTTCTTATTTGCAGGTCTGAAGATGTATGGGTCTTCATGGCTCACCCTGCCAACTGATAAGTGGGACGAGAATGAGGACTTTTGTCGTCTGAAGGATGTGATCTCTAATCTCCAGGTCACCAATGATGTCGCTGAAAGATGAGTCCAACTGATACAAGACTATGCGAACACAGTCACAAAGGACGAGGCACAGCTGCAGGATCTTCTGCAAGTGGTGGAAAAGAACCGGAAAGAGCTCAGCGACTTCAAGAAGTCATCACTCACCACGATGACATAGCACAGAGGGACAACATTGCAGCCAGTGACGTGTGATAGTGGTCAATACAATGCAAAAGTGATTGTTTAAGTTATTGTTTCTTTCTTCCTTATTTGTCTGCTATGTGGTTTTTCCCATTATTTGGCACTATACTAGCACATTGGTATTACATGTATACAGGCACAACTTTTAAACCGTTAGTCGTATGACATTGGAAGGCACACCAAACGACGTCTCTCATCAAGAGGATTCAGAAAACATCCCTACTTAATGATTTATCTTGATTCAGTAAAAAGTTAAAAAGTATGCATTTAAAAAAAAAACTCGTACTTTCAAGGTCAATGCGTGACACCTAAATATTGATCAATTTTTGTAAAAATGGTACCAATGTGCTAGTATAGTGCCAAATAATGGGAAAAACTATGATAACCTATACTTTTTAAAAAAAATTGAAAAGTGGGCCACCCTAATGCACATCCTCATACCGCTCAGATCACTTCTGCAAAAACTGAGGAGCTTGGGTGGGAAAAACTTCCACATCCTCCAGACCTTGCACCTTCAGATTATCATCTCTTCAGGAGTCTGCAAAACTATCTTGACGAGAAACAGTATACTTCTTTAGATGACCTGTACACCAGTCTTTGTAGGTTTTTTGCCTCAAAACCACCTGAATTTTATAAACATGGCATTGAAAAGCTTGTAGAACATTGGCAGTGTCACTGATTCTGATGGAAAATATATACTAGATTAAAAAGTTTCAGTTGTTTTTTTTTTCCTTCAAATTCCGATCTAAAAAACATTACTTATGGGATGACCTGATAGTTTAGAAATCAGATATATAATCTATACATAATTTTTTTCTGGAACCACCAGGGGGGTTACAGACACCCAATAACCCCCCCCCCTGGATACAGTCCTGATCATCTTCCATGAATGTACTTTGTGTGAAGATACATTCTCACTGAAATAAATAAGTAGCAGCCTCCAGGATCTTTACATATTTTGGCTGAATTAATGGATATGTACAGACCACCAGTTCTTTTCATCCACTGATCCAAATTGCACCCTGCACTATTACAGAAAATTCCCCATTTTACCATAGCTTGTGGATGCCTTAGAGAAAATTTTTGGGATACACATTTCCATACCCACACATGCCAATGTCTGAAAATGAAGCAAACCTAAACTCATCCAGTAATATTATATTCCAGAAGGTACACTCATATTTGACCATGGATGCTGCCCACTGCTTCCAACAGAAAATGTTACAAAAGGTGAGATATAGGCTTCTTTCTTGCTGCTCTGCAATAATAGCCCATATCATGAAGACATCATCTGATGGTCCTAGAGGTACCTTAACATGAACAGCCAATTCAATGGTGGCTTGGTTTTCTGCACATTTTCTGATGGCACAAAGCATTCTTTTAGATATACTTGAATGGCCAAAAGTTTTGCAACTATTTAAGGGGTCTTTAAAGATGACAGCATTTAATGTACATGGGTGTGAATCACTAATATCAAACTAAACCACCCACAACTACAACTACATTTACTAATTGGGGTGGACATTTTAAATAAAGATAAGATGCATAATTACTCTAATATCTGGTTCAACTAAATTTTTAAAGGCAAATTTCAACTCAGAAAAATATGTACTTCATTAACTATTAGTGGGTGCCTGGTAGGTCAGTGGATACAGTGGCAGGCTCTGAGTGGTGTGGTGCTGGTTCACTCTCAGCCACTTACTTTGTTTCTGCTATTGCTCAGGTAATCCTTGGGGCATCCACACCCCAATGTTGTGGGAAAATGAGCTTCTTGGATGTTACCTTTACCTAAACTGAACTATTAATACTTAAAAACGTTCACTTACAATCAACTATATTTGAAATATATGGAGACAAAATCTCAGGTCTATGCAACATACTCATACCTCCAGAGACGGGGGCATCTAGAAACATGGCTCCCTTTTTGACTGCCAAATCGGCTATTTCTTTGGAGACATGTGGGGCAATGGTGCTGCTGTCCAAAAGCAATGTTCCTGCTTTGATGCCTCTGCAAAAGGCAAGGAGGGAAGGTTCAACAGGCAGTCAACAACTGATTTTGGTACCTAGTGCAGTTCAGTACTGAAGTTTTAACTATTAGATTATGACACTTTCATCATCATTGTCATAAACTTTTATAAAAAATACCATAAATTGGAAAGGTACCATTATAATCATTGCCTATTTGTAAAGCATCTGTAATATTTAGGCATTGTGCAAATGTTTTTGAAAACAAGATGTGCTCTTTTGCAATTTAAGCAAATGTGTTGAAAGGTAACAGCCAGGAAGCTCATTTCCCCATGATGCTGGGACAAGCATGTCCCAAAGGTCAACTGTAGCCTGAGCAAAAACAGGATAAGTGGCCAACTCAATCCAATGGCTACATATGGGAGCAAACCTCACCACTCAAAGTCCACCACTGAGTTACCAAAATTACTTTCATGCTTGAGCAACTTTCTACCAGAATGCTTGTCATTTTGGGGAAGTCCTCTACTTATGCAGTTTAAACTTTAGTGATGTCTTCCAACTAAATCACTTTCATTTTTAATTAACCAAACCTTTCTTTGAGTAACACCATTTTGAAATGTTTAATCAACTGGTAAGCTTAGTTTGGAATCTAATTATTGTGTATGTCCAAACAAACTATGGATCAATAAATAATTTCAAAAATTAACTTTTATGGATAATCAAGAACCAACTTACTGTATCATTCATTTTTATATTCATTTAATACTGTTATTATTATTATTATTATTAAAATAGAGTTACAATACTCTTAATTTTTTTAATCAAATGTTTAACTTCATTTTATTTTGATGGTTTAAACCAAGTTTATCCCTTCTGGTAATAGCTCAAGATTTAGTCAAACAAATTCATATTCCTGTCTGAAAAAAATTTAGTTTAAGATAGGAGTACTAAGATATTGACTGCAGGCTCACTGCTAAACAATGTTAAGTCACCCGCAAGTGTCTTGAGAAGTCTACAGTGACAATAGATAAAGTTTATATATAATAAAAATTTAATAATATAATTAAATTAACTGACATTGCAATGCAAAACCTCTGACTAATGTAAAATCTTGTGCTTAAATTTTCCAATTGCTAAAATGTTAACAATCAAATCAAAATGAAAATATGCCTGTGTCATAACTACGTAGATCAATATCTCTTTTCCACTTATGGATGCCAAACACATCCCAAAAAACCTGAAATATTATATATCACTCACTCACTCTCTCTTTCAAGTAGAATGCCACAGAGCAACTGAGCAAAAAGTATACCCTACTATTAAAAAATCTGGTTTTCCCTGGTCTGAGAGATTGGCTACTGATTTTGCTTTCTCCATTAACCTACAATCATTTCAGGTATATTTCATACAGGACTAAAATAAAATAACTAACTACAAGGTTATAAAGATGGTTTTACTGACCCCACAGGCCCACACATACATTATAATATTGCGATAAAATCTTGAGAATATGCAATAGACAAATGTATCTCTAAGCTTGTACTTTAAAGAATAAAAAATAACGGGGGGAAATAAATTGATTCTCAAAGTTTCCACACTGGCATCAAATTACAAAATGTTTACAAATCTGCAATAATTAGAACGGTACCTTTCTAGTTTAAGGTATTTTTCACAAAAGTTTACAACAATGATGAAAATGCTTTATGGTAATTCACTTCAACTTTCAGTTGGTGAACAAAATATTAATTAGCCTATCATTATTATTGGAATTAAATAAGCTTCAACTCTTACTCAAAGACTCCATTTTTTCCATTGTAACACAAATCAACATTTTGTGAACTTGGCAACATGGTAATGATTCTGTCAGAATTTTTGGCAACATCCGCGGGTGTTGGTGCAATTGCTGCACCAGCATTTTGTAGTTTTTCCATTGCTTCAGGGCTTACATCATAAACCACCAAACTGTGCCCCTAGAAGAGCAAAAGCAAAACCTCACTGAATATGAAAATGTGGAATTTTTAGGTAAAGTTCTGCTGGAGAGTTTGGGTTTATTCTAGGGCTATTTTAAGTTATTAACTAAATTAGTAAAGCTCTGAAGCCTGGTAATGATAAGCTGTTATAAATTTAGGCAATATTGTACTCAACCCTACGTGAGTTAAATTATTAAAGCGCACAACTATTTTTCATATTGAATGAAGTTGAAATAATCATCTAGGCTAAATTATTAACCCCCAGTAAAGCACTCAGTATATATCTGCAGGCCTCCCAGCATCCATGGAGAATTTCAGAGGACACTTCTATAATTAAAGATTATGTGAGGAGTCAAAATTCTAGTTGATTGGGGATAGCTAACCTATGATAAGTATAACAAATATAAATGGATAGATAGATAAACAGATAAAAGGTAAGCAAATATAACTGGAGGATTTGATGCTACATTGTATATACCACAAGAATAATGCACTGTGGAGAGAGAGCTTTGCAGTAGGTCAGCATCCCCCTTTTTAACTCGTGTATATGAAATACATTATTACTATTATTATTGTGAGTAACGTCCAATTATCCTAATGATTTAGAACTAAATTTACTTTATTAAAAAACAAGAGAGATTTTGATACAAAAGTTAACAATTTGTGCTGGAATAAAGAGAAAACTATAAATAAAAATATAAATAATTAAACTTTGCCTATATATGCCTAATCTAACCAAAGGCTGGGCGGGTCTCAACAATACTTCTTACTCTCTTCAGCTCAAATTGTAATTAAAACTGCATTCTACAGGCAATACAATGGTACAACACCTAAAAATACCTGGAAAAACTTTACTCAATTTGCGGTAAAAGTACACGATGCAATTTTTTAGATGAAATACAGGACAGAGTACAATTTCCATAAAAGGAGCACAATGGAGGACACATTATCAAAATAAAGGATTTAGAAGACATGTGGGAAGTGTGTATCTAAAGCCAAATCTACGTAACTGACCTAAAAATATACTAATTTCTGTTTAATGTTATTGTCTAAGGAAAAATGATAAGAGGCGACATTTTATTAGATTATTCATAACATTAAAGCATTTTTGTTTCTATTCCTTAAAGTTACAGCAAGGTATCGCGTTACCATAAGTTAAATCATGCAGTTAGGTTGCAATGGCCGAGTCTCTATGTACGTAGAAGATTTTCATTATTTATTAAAATTTTAATTTTATCCTTCAACTTTGTCTTAATTTTTAGTTTACTAAAAATCATATTTCATATATTAAATGAAAGCTCAATTTTTCTGAATTTTGAACGTGTAAAGCCGAGGAATGACCTACCTTTTCAATCAAATTTACAGCCATTGGGCCCCCCATGTTTCCCAAACCAATGAACCCAACTTTGGCTTTTGGACCATTTCTGATGGAGTACCTGTTGAAAGAAAGAGAGAGTCAATTTATTCCCTATTAGAATTTACACTATTTGTCATTTCTTCTATCATACAAAATTAAATAAGAGTAGCAGCTACCTCACATCTGTAAACAAGTTTTTATAAAGCAAAGATTACTAATCAAATAATAATAATAATAATAATAATAATAATAATAAATAAGACTATGGAAGCCAAAAAATATCCAGGTTCATTGCAAAGAAAAACTATTTTTAAAAAGTTCATATCAAATAATTCAAAAATGAAAAATAATAGAACAAGTCCAAAATGCATGTAATAACCAAGGGGCTAGGTGGTCTAACTATAAATATTTATAAGTATGCTAAATTAATGGTAACTACAGTAGGTCTATTAAATTACTGATAATCAAAAAATTAGTTAGTATTATTTAAAGTAAAAGAATAGCCTAATATTAGGCAGACATGGGTTATGATTATAATCACATAATCACATGATTACACATGCTTATGCTATAATCATACTCTAATCAACTATTTTGAAATGCCATAATCATAATCAACATTAGAAAATGCTGTAATCAATGATAGTTGTTTATTTGATTTGAATTTTAGTTAAGTTCTGGTAACACTGCTTGTCAGTTGATTCTCAGTGCTTTGAGAGAGGACCATAGCATACATGTCACAGTGCTGGAAAGCCAGTCTGCAAGCAATGGGAAAATAGTCTTTCAGAGCTCAATATCATGTACACCTAATGGCATGTTAATTATTTTCCACCAAAATGTGGCCTTATCATCTTTCAGTATATGGACAACTTTTTGTATAGCCACAAAACTACTAACTCTACAAAGAGTATAGTCACTACATTACCATGGTAACTATCAGAACCCTTCCATTTGTCTCAAATGGGTTGCTAACTTGCTTGCCAAGTTTATCCTGGTCTGCTTTGTATTTTTGGGAAGGGTAATGGCCTAATGGGTATTCAGACAAGGTAAAACCAGTCATAATTTTGATTTGTTATCTATTTTGATGGCTGTTAATGGTGATTCTTTGTATTATCCTTTAATTTTAGGCAAAGTGGAAGCAGGAATACAATACAAGATCATAAAGATGTATACATTTACGACTTGTCAATAACATTATGAAAAAATCCATGAAAAAACCCAACTGGGCTGGGGGTTTTCTAGGTTTTTGTGAAAAACCCGAATACACACATGTGGGTTAGGTTTTTTCTAAAAAACCCAAAATTTGGCCAACCCTGCTCAACTGCTAATCAGCTTCATTGCCAGCTCCCTCCAGCCTCTCTTGAAAGTTGGATACAGAATTCTGGGCCTTGATAGCCAAGGCTCAGCCCTCCTACAGCATCCCATGCCACAAGTACCTGAGCAACAAGCTTCTCCCTACCCAAACCCTCAACCTTCACTCTCAACTCAAACACTTCAGTTCTGCCAGTCATTATTTTCCATAGGGTCAAGCCCTTGTCAACCATGTTTTTATCAACCACAATCATTTTCAAGAACATAAACCCCATGGTCGATAAGGGACTACTGTGTTTGGCTTTCAAGGAGCCTGAAGTGCCCAACATTGCCATAACTCACAGAGTGATTATAATGAAATTAGCAAAGCCAGACATTGAGATTGCCAAAAAACATTTTTGGAAATGAGCTTCCCTATCTAATTGCTCATTAGGATATTTGCTTATGTTAGCCTATAATCTATGAACACAGTAGTTCTGAGGATCAAAAATTTGTTTGATAATTGATTTCTAAATTTTTCCTGTTTTTATAGTCAATTGAAATGAAAAAAGAAAAAAAAATTTAGAAACTTTGCTCTGTTCCCATTATTATTTGTGTGTTGAAAAATCTCAGAGGTTCATGTAACAGTACCCTTACAGTACAAATATGGCCATAAAACATTAAATTTTTGCAAAATCAACTTTAACAGGACAAAAAAAAAAGTGGATTTTTATTTACCCCATGAAAGAGGTGAAAATGAACAAGACTTGGGGTAAAAAATCAAAAAAAAATCTGCTAATTGGTACCAAAACATTAAAATAACATGATCACTGGTTTGTGACAATAACAAACTTACAGAAAAATACTTAGCATTTAAAATGTGATTTGAAAATTAAATATATACGTACATGATACACAGGTATGAAAATATTTAAATATAAAATAAACTACTTCAACATAAGTGAATGAAATGTATTTATTTTCCTATATCAGACATTGAATGCATATTAAAATATATACAGGCAATGACCACTTTACAAATGTTTGCTTTACAAAAATCCACAATTATGAATGACTAATTTATACCAATTATTCAATGTGAACACATCTGAATGACATTACATGCTACAGTGATCTCCCAACCTGCGCGAAGGTTCTGTTCCTAAAAAAAGCTCATGCAGCACAAACTCGTGTAGGTTGGAACTCTCTCCCCATAATATAAATGGGGTTAGTGGGATAAAAGTTTGAAAAAATCCATGTATAAAGTCATTTTTACCTGAATAAAAGCTTCTAAATCATTGTAAAATAAATGTTATACAGGAATACCCCAATTTACGAAAGGGTTAGGTTCCTGAAAAACCTTTCATAAATTGAAATTTCATAAATCAGGAAGATTTTCCCATTGACTCCCATTATAAAAGCCAAGATACATTCTAGCCCCCCCAAAAATCCCACTAGTACACTAGCACTTCCACCTTAGCACATGTTAGCTGGTCATCTTCACTGTTTTTCAGGTTCTACAGCAAAGAACACAACAGAGTAAAGTATCCACACATTTGAAACATGAGGCACAAACAGGTCAGATGCTACAAAAAGATACTGTACAAGATAACACCAGCAAATCTCCACACAATACTATAAACAAATTTGTGAGAAATTAAATTGTGATTAAACATGTAATATACTTATATTTTTACACAAAAAGTGAATAGTAAGTATTAATACAGAAATCCCCCCTGTTAACAACCTTCACATTAGCGGAAACTTCACTTGTTCAAACTAAATCAGTCTGGTCATTAACATTCAGTTTAACGTAATACAGGTTGTTGAAGTGAAGATTTCCGCTAAAAAAGTCTGTTAGCATCACCAAACTTCACTTTAGTGGACACTGAGTCATTAAAGTGAAGGTGATGCCACTGGAATATTATTGGAACCAGCTCTCGAATGAGGTGGCAGTCAGTTGCTTCCTGTTGTATTGCATGGGCAGTAGGGTGTGTCATTTTTGTCAACTTTTTTCAAATCAATTTTGGTAGTGAAAATATAGGTGTCTTTTCATGTCAAAACTTGAAATTGGCCAACCAAAATGAAATAAAATAACCCTTACCTACATCAATTTTACCTTAAAGTTTCAGAAATTGACTCTTTTACTAAATAATAGGACATAAATTGATTAACTATTCATCTGTCACAAAATTATCCCACTGATCGCATATGGAGTGTTTTCTGTTTTCAAAGTCATATAGTCCCTCACTCTCAGTCCTCAGTTGCCTCTTAGATGTCATAGATGGTGATTTGCTGTTATTGCTCTTGTACCTACTTCTTAGTTATTCTACTAGACGAATACTACAGTTTAACTGTAAGTATGGATTATTGATCATTACAATTATTTATTATTATCATATTCTTCTGTCTAATTATGTTGTAATCCCATGAAATATTTTTTTATTGAATTTTAGAACATCGAATGACTAAACTTTGAAACATCGTAATTGATATAAAATACTTAAATATTTTTCTTTCTTTTCAGATATTCCTAGATGCCAAAATTGAAGACAAGAGGTCAGTCATCATGCCACTTGAGCCTGTTAGTCGGTACAGGCAAGGAGCTTCCCGTATCAGAACTACCAACAGTGCGAGACATGCTGAGACTAGGGTTACTCCTTCGTGAACAAAATACAAGGAATAGAAGGAACTACACAAAGAAAGAGCTCATAAGGGACATGATTCCCCCTCTTCTGCATCAGTGGAAATGTGTTATTCAAACCACCTGTACTCAATCAGTATAGAACTATTGAGCTAAAATTAACAAAGCTGTGGCACAAAGCAGTTGAGACATCACTTGGTAAAGGAAAACTAGCAAAGAAAAATAAATTTCTGCACTCACTTGATACTCTTTATGGGACACTGGCAGTTAAAAATGTCATGGAGTTGTGTTCTGAAGCCAATTGTTCTCCCTCATGCAGAAGAGAACCTCACCCTCACATTGATTGTCGCTGTCCTCGTGAGAAGAAGATCCTTGTTTTGAAGTGGGCTTTCATAAAGGCACAGAGAACAAAGGCAGGAGGCCAAGGAAGTATGCAGATTGGTTCAGCAGATTATTCAGAAACCAAAAAACAGATTGTTGTTGCTAAGAAAAAAGCGAAAATCCGAGAGAGAGAAAAAGGAAGAAAAAGAAGAGTGAAGAAGCCACCCAAAGAGATGAAGAGCTCTATCAAGAGGTTTCTCACTTCTTTGAAAGATCTTCAGATGAACAGAAAGAAGCAACATCAGATGATAGCTCCAAAATGCCATCTGAACCTTCGCCAAAGAGAATGAAATACAACACTAAAGACATCTCAAACATTGCCCTTGCCAGTATTTGCCACCATATGGGGCTACGAGAGACTGCAGAGATTGCCACTGCCACTTGGATAGATGCAGGCCTCATCAGCTGAGAGGATACATCCTTAGTGATAGATCATAATAAGATAAGAAGAGCACAAGAAAAAATAATGAAGGAAATATCTGATCAGCATGAAAAAGATTTGAAGGAGGAAGGTCTCTCTTGCCTTTTGTTTGATGGAAGAAGAGATGACACAAAAGTTCTCCTAGAGGTAGAGGGAATGGACAGAAAGTTTCCCGGTCTCAAAGAAGAACACTACTCTATGTGTTCCAAACCTGGTGGCTGCTATTTGTTTCACTTTGTTCCTGAAGCAGAAGTAGAAGGCAAGAAACGTGCAGAGGCAATTGCTGATCAAATAATATGCTGGCTTCAAGAAAGAAGACTTGATAGTTCACTGCAGGCCGTTGGTGGAGACTCAACTGCGGTGAACACTGGATGGCAGGGTGGTGTTATGACGCATTTAGAGAAAAAACTTGGAAGGTGGCTTGTTTGGATTGTATGTGATTTGCACACAGGGGAACTACCTCTTCGTCATCTCATCCAGGAACTTGATGGTCCTACAAAGAGCAACAAGTGGTCAGGCCCCCTTGGCAACATGCTAGATGAAGCAACGGAATTAGAAATAAATACAAAATTTCCAAAGGTCGAAGTAGGCCCTCCCCTTCCAGTGTTGTCTGAAGAAGTTATCAAAGACCTCAGCACGGATCAATCTTACGCTTATCGTATTGTTCAAGCAATCAGATCAGGAGAGTTGCCTCAAAATCTGGCTCTCTTGGAGATTGGACCCATAAGTCACAGTCGTTGGTTAACTACAGCGATTCGTTTCTGCAGGATTTGGGTTTCCAAACATGCACTGAAGGGCAAAATGCTACAGAATTGATGTTGATTGTTGAATTTATTATTGGATTTTATTTTCCTCACTGGTTCAATGTAAAACTTAATCAAATGTGGATGGAGGGGCCCAACACATCTTGTTTCAATTACAGCTACTGAGAACCCAAAGGAAAGTAGTGGTGGACATCGTGTTACCTGTGGTGAGAAGGTCCGCTTGGTATGCTAGGCCAGAGGCAGTTTTTGCAAGAAATACTCTGCAGCCAATGTACCAAAGAGCGAACTGAGGCTGTGGAAATCATTCTAAAGCTTAGAGGAACATCACTAGATGATGACCAGCTGGGAGACTGCTCTGTTCAGACAAGGAAGGTACCTCTGATAAATGTCAATGCCACGAAATTGTCAGAATTAGTTAACTTGAGTTCGGAAGTTTTGGAGCCACCACTGACAACATGTATAACAAACAAAGATTTAACACAACTTAATGAGGCCCCAATGCAAGTGCCAAAGTGGTCTTCTCACACTCAGAGTGTGGAGAGATGTGTGAAAATGGTCACAGAAGCAGCTAGTCAAGTTTACAGTCACGAGAGGCGAGAAGGCTACATCAAAGTGCAAGTAGCAAGCTGAATGCTGATGTCAAGGAACCGCAGCAAAAAGGACATGACTGCATTGGTTTCTTTCAAATAAAGACTCTGAATGATATCTTATTGCCACTTTAAATGTTGATAGGATGTTTGCACACATTTATTTTGTTACGAATTTACGTAAAATGGAATTTTTGAATTAAAATTGATGTAGGTAGGAGTTATTTTTTATTGTTTTTGAAGCAACGATATTATTTTGTATGCCAAATGATTACATTAAATTGCTACCAAATCACATGATTTTCAATTTAGTCATTTCACCCCCAAAATTGACACACCCTAATGGGCAGTGGTGGTGAGTAGGGGTTAAAACCAGTATTGAAGAAGTACAAATAATACCGATATTATAGGTTTTCGGTATTGACAAAAATTGCTATTGTAAAATTTAGGCAATTTAGTCCTCCGATTGGCAAATAAACTGTTTTTGGAGGATTCAGAGAAAAAAAAAGTTTCGGGGTATTTTGCAGTTAACCTCTTTTTTTCGTTTTCTATTCCTTTCTATCAAAGAAAACTATTTATTGCACTAGCTTTAAGAGCGATTCATTCAACTGTAGCCATTTCTTCAACAGAGTGGGAAATTATTGAAAACCTTTATGACACCTTACGTCCTGTTGAAATAATTCTTAAAGGGTTATGCTCGAAAGATGCATCACTCCTGACAGCTGAATCATCAATGAAATTTATTTCAAAGAAACTAGGAGAGAAAAATAATCCAATAGCAAAAGAGTTAAAAGATTGTCTTAGAAATTGTTACATTTCAAGAAGACAGCAAGACATTGTAGGTTTAATCAAATATCTTCATAATCCCGAAGTTTTAAAAGTTCAAGAAGAGGAAAGTTTTTCTGTTCCATCAAAATTAGTTCTCAAAGAACTGCAGAAAGGCTCCATAAAAGACTTTTCCCTAAGAATGTGGTTGATTTGGAGATAGAAATGGAAGAACAGGAATTTCCATGTAACCCTGAAAATGTAGCTGCAAATAAGACTGAAGTGGAAGCAGATTCATTACTGAGTGAATACATGCAAGAAATGGACAAACTAGGAAAAGTGCCATCTAAAAAAATTCCATTGATTTTGATGTTACTAATGAATTTAAAAGCTTGGAAGTTACTTTACAGAGAAGTGAGAATTTAGAGAAGCTGTACAAGGCACTGCTTTCAATTAAACCTACAAGTGCAGAATCAGAAAGAGCCTTTTCTGCTGCAGGCCTACTTCTGACGAAACTGAGATCAAGTCTATCTGAACAATCCCTAGATGCTCTTTGTTTCCTCAAAGCATACTTTCAAAATCAAACTAAGAAATAATATTTAGATACTAATAATTTCTATCTACCCCAGTAGTTGTATAATAATATGCTAAAAAAAAATTCAAATAATATTTTTATTACAATTTAGTAATTTACTGTATAAACTTTTTCGAATAGAATGCCATCTATTTGGAGTTGGGTCATTAATTTATAGTAAATATGGTGAGTACTGCAAGTCCCTCAGACTTGTGGGAGGGTTGGTAGGGTGGCACCATAATAAATCAAAATAAATGATTTTTTTCATAATACCGGTATCAATACCGGGATTAGCATAATTGCCTCCAAATACCGGTATTGAAAATTTTTGGTATTATGCAAGCACTAGTGGTGAGTGGTTGTGTATGTGCATAGTGCTGCTTCCAAGTGTTGTGCATGTTAGGCGTTCTTTTGTGTGATGCTACATAGTTACATATAATTATTTATATTTATGTATCTAAATGTCATTTATTTATGAATACTGTATGTATGTACTGTATGTGGTTATATGTTTTTATTTCTCATTATTGTGTTACACAGGTCTTATCAGTTCATAGCATTTTTTTGAGCTCAAAGTGACTTGTCAGTTAATAGCAGTACATATAGGAGTACAGTGATAGTCTGTGCTTTAACAGTGTATGTACATACTTTACTTAATTATTGCCTGCTCATACAAACTTTATTTTCTGAACAATGGTGTCCACAAGTGGTACTACCGGTGTCAAACAGAAAAGGGGTACAATCCCCATTGAAGAGAAGAAAGCGATTCTCGCTGACAAAGAACAAGGGTTAAGTGTAGCATCTGTGATGCAGAAGCATAAGATAAGCAAGACCACCATCTATGAAGTCAAGCAGAAACGCAACAAAATACATGCCTATGGGCTAGACAGTGAATCCAGAGGCAGGAGTTTGAAACAGTCTGGCTTGAACATGTCCTACAAGAAAAACGTAGATGTGGCTGTGTATACGTGGTTCAAGTAGCAACGGGCCAAGAACGTTCCAGTCAGAGGAATTGACATCCAGTCAGCAGCTAAGCATTTCGCGCAGGAGTTCAATGACAAAGACTTTAAAGCAAGTGGTGGCTGGCTGTATCGTTTCCAGTGCAGGCATGGTTTATTGAACAGAAAGCTTATGGGAGAAGCATCCAGTGCGGACCTGTCTCAAGTGGAGTCATTCAGGTGCGAACTACAGACTCTGATTGATG